>LVTN01000157.1:189681-215883 GCA_001649415.1 Musa itinerans
AAAGGGCACCCAAAACCACCAAAATCCTGATCTTATTCTATTTTTTTTAGAGCTCAAAATTGTTGTTTAAGTTGAAAGTTCTTCCCTCTTTTCTTCCAAGTTCTGATCTGTAAGAGAGGAAAGAAAATTCTGTAAGGGTTGTCTCCTAAGCCCGTCAAAAGGAGTGAAACTGTAAAAGGGTGGTTGGCCTTCGCCTATTGAAGGAAGGCCTCTAGTGGACGCCGGTAACCTCATCGGAGGAGGAAGCCGAAAGTGGACGTAGGTCAAGATTGACCGAACCACTCTAAATCTTGGTTTGCATTTACTTTGAGCACTTTATCCTTACTGCAAACCTCCTCTATAG
This sequence comes from Musa itinerans, assembly GCA_001649415.1. Taxonomy (NCBI): domain Eukaryota; kingdom Viridiplantae; phylum Streptophyta; class Magnoliopsida; order Zingiberales; family Musaceae; genus Musa; species Musa itinerans. Next base: position 190,025 of record LVTN01000157.1, read on the forward strand.
CTTACTGCATTCTGCGCTTTTATTGCATTCTGCGCTTTTACTGCATTCTGCACTTTTACGATCAAGCTTACTGCATTCTGCGTTTAGACGTAAATCGGCTTTCTCGTACGAACATCATATTTCAGTTTGCGCTTACATTCTGATTTCTATCATAATTGCAAACTGCCTTCATAGATTTACTTTAACGTCATCTCGCTTAATCTTAAGTTAAAGTAAGAATCGGCTTTTGCACCGAAATCATCTTTATCGAACGAACGAAGTTTTAATCGTCGAAAGATTTCCGCTGCACTAATTTACTCCCCCCCCCCTCTTAGTGCTCTTGATCCTAACAGAACTTTCGACGAACGTCCGAACTTTCGAACTTCCAACGAAATCGCATTCTTGACTCCGGGACTTCATTTTGCTTCATACCTTGCTATCGTAGTTAATCCTGCACATGTAAAACATACTTTGATCTAGACAATTATTACTAAGCATAAATCATATTGTCCGATATGTCATTGGTCCATCGACGCTTCGTTTGATTATTCGGCGCATCATCTTCTCTTGCGGCCTATTACCCAATTGGCCAGTTGACCTCCGCAACTCCGATATCCTTGGCGCAATATCCGCTCTTCTTGGCCCGATGCCCGAATTCATGGCCCGAAGCCTTCTGTCGATACGTCGATCGATCCTCCAGCTCAATGTCCAATCTTCTGATATGTTCCATCGGCCCAACATGATTCTTCCTACTTTAATTGTCTCATCTTGATTGAAGCATCCTGCGTCACTCAAAATGCAGATCAAATCATAAACACTTATCAATTGATTTCATCATCAAAATCTAAGATTCAACACCTAGGTTACTGTATTGACCTTCGTTGACAAGCCTAATTCGACCTTGGTTTAGGCCTAATGGACTCTTAATCAAGTCGGCATAGTTATACCTTAAAACTAATTCAATTAGACTCTAAACAACTTCGATCAAGACTTAACAACTCTAATTACAATCATGAAGCCTTCTGCATGTTGTTTGGCATGTCATATATTCATCCAGCACTTCGTTTGAACCTCCGACGTATCGTCTTTTCCTTTGGCATATTACCCGATTCATCGGCATGTTGACCTCTCACAACATCTGATCTTCTTGGCACAATACCCAATCCTTCCGCCCTAATGTCCAATCTCTGACATGATGCTCTCCGGCCCAATTCTCCTACTTCAATAATTTATCTTTCGATGGTTCAAGTTCATGATCGAAGTTTCTCCTACGTCACTTATCTCAAACGCTCATTAGTTTATAAACTCATCAATTAATTTCATCGTCAAAATCCAGAATTCAACACCTCCTTCTTAGTCGAAGATATATTTAAATTATATTGTCTAATGTATATCAATAATATTCTCTTAACTACTCCTACTTCTAGCATAGTTATTAAATAAATATTTGAAAAATATATATCAATAATATTCTCATTATATAGATATTCTAAATTATATTGTCTAATGTATATCAATAATATTCTCTTTGTGAAGCTCCCCAACTTTAAAAAGGTAATATTTAAAAAACTCAACTCTTCTTTCCTAAACATATTGATTGATAGTTCAAGTCGAGTGTCTATAGTTTTTTCTACATTGAAAAGGGGACATTCTTGTCTATAGATTTTTCTAGGTTGAAAAGGGCACTTTCTCTTTAAAGTGGGGGTTCTCATTTCTCTCACAAACGACATAGTTCTGCACGTGAACATATTTTAGATAATATTAAAAGGTACTTCACTGTCCTAAGCTAGTAAAATGATTTTAATTAACGTTGATTTGAATTCTATGCCTATTAATTTACTAGTATTGCTTGGATGGTTGATATTATCTTTAATAAAATAAATCAATTGATTAAAAACTTTCTTTGGACAAGGGTGAGAGTCACAATCGTTTACACCTGATTGGGTAGGACATAGTAACCTCTAGAAAGGTTGATGGGGGGATTAAACATAAGGACATTTATTTTACTATATTTACTCTTCAAAAGGATTAAATTAGTTGAATAAAATTAAGCTCATTAAAAGCTTCTTCCATCAAGAAAACAATCTATGGAATAGTCTTATTAGTTCTGAATCAAGAAAATATATTTAGTTTTAGCTATACATTGTAGTGATTGATTTAATAATCATAGAATTATTTATAAAATTAAAGCTAGCAAAATAAAAGATACCTTAAAGAAAAATAAGAATAACTGAGGGAATAAGGTCTGATGGTATCCTTATTAATGTTTAAAAATATTTATGAGATAAAGTAGTAACTTAGTTAACTAGCTTATTTAATAAAATTATGAGATTTAGAAATATGCATGATAAATAGAGAAAGAACTTTTAGTGTCAAATTACAAGACTAAAGGTGGTATACAAAATTATTCTAATTATAAAGAAATTAAAATCATGACTTATACTATGAAACTTTAGAAAAGAATAAATAAAAGTAAAATAAGCCTTGAAATAAATATTTTAAAAATTAATTTAATTTTATACGTAAAGGATCAATAATAAAAGTTATTTATTTATTAAAATAATTAATAAAAATATAAAGAGAAATATAAAAAAATTTATATGATCCTTATTGATATGGAGAAAACCTATTATAGAGTTCATAGATATTTAATATAAAAATTTTAGAAAAAAAGATATATTCATAAATTATATTGATGTTATTAAAGATATATATGATAATGTAGCTACTAGTGTGAGAAATATAGGGCATATGTCTAGTGAGCTTTTTGTTCGTATATGGTTACATTAAAGATTTACATCAAGTTTCATATATTTACAATGATAATAGATTAACTTACTAATTATTTACAAGATAAACCTCCTTAGTGTATATTATTTATTAATAATATTATATTATATGGGAGTTCAAATGAAATTAACTCACTTAGGTTGTAGAGGTAATCCTTAGAAAATAAAAGTTTTAGATTAAGCAGGACTAAAATTAAATGTATAAAAAATATAATTTTGATAATAATAGGAGTAGACAAAAGGATATAGTTAAGTTGGATAGATAATAAATTATTTATGTAAAAAATTTAAGCATCTTGTATCAATTATTCATAAAGTAAAATAAAGAAGATTAAAATAATAAAGAATATTAAGAGTTTTTATGTGATCATCATATACCTTTGATATTGAAAGAAAAATTTTATAAAATAATTATATGACTAATAATATTTTATAAATATTAGTGTTGGGTAGTTAACAATAACATATATAGAAAATTTATGTTGCTAAAATAAGAACATTAAGGTCAATGTATAGAATTAGTAGGAAATATATGAAAAGTAAAACTTTTATTTATAAACAATTAAGTATCATTTTAATAAAAAATAATATAAGAAAAAATTATTTAAGATATATGTATATATACTCATGAGACCTGTGATAGTTACAAGATGTAAAATGATTATCATTAGTGGTACGAGGAAAAATAGAAAAAGATTTAAAATAATATTAATAAAAATTATAAATACTCTTAACTTAATTTATAATTTTTTTATAAATCTCATTGTAAAAAAATTCATATAGTTTGATTTTATTTGAAATATTTAATGTCCTAAAAAAAAGTCAGTTGGAGTTGACGTCTGATTTTGGGAGGTATGAAAAGACTTAAACGAGGGTTTTGGGATGGAAAAATTACTAAGCTTTTCTTCCATGATATTTAATTATTTAATATTTATATTAATAGTAAACCTACTTTATATTTTATTGATATGCTTAACTCTATGTTTATGGTGAATGATCTTATGATATAAAATTTTAAAAATCGAGATTCCCATTCATCTCTACAATGATATATATAGATTTGGAAATTAGATGATAAGGGTGTGGCTTCCACCAAATAGGGTTGTATCTATTTACTGGTCATCGTATTAAGAGGAATGATGGTTGGGTCATTTTCTACGCATTGTCGACCATCTGAAGAGTTTTGATAATATGTTGAAAGTTGCTTTATTGTTGCCTTCCCACTTGTCATATATTGGTCCAAATTGGGTTAGGCATTGAATCTGATTGCTTTCTCTGTAATGATGGTGTTGATTCATATGAACATAATTTTTTTTAAGTGTACTTTTGTTATCTCTATTTGGAATTCATGTGAGATTAAATTACTAGCATATTTAAATAGCAATCTAATCGAAGGATCATGAAATCTATTATTACAATGGCTTATCTGGAAAGCTAGCAATTATATTAAATTTAATAGTGAAAGAATTAATTCTTATATGATTATTATTGAAACAGTTATCCTTGCATCTCGTATTTGTAGATGGAGTATTTAATTGCATAAGGTTAATACGAATGGTTCAGAAAATAGAGTTTTATATAGCAGATTGGATTATATTTTAAGAAATGATACCGGAATGTAATTTTTTAGATTGACCCAATCTCTACTAGGGGTAATTATAGATTATTTTTATAATTAACTATGCTTAATATTTCGATCTCTATACTTTAAAAAATAGTATTGGAGTTCATATATTTACGTAAGTGAAACATTTATCTTCAATTCTCCTTATGTTATTAATTTCATCGATAAAAAAAATCATATGTGTTGTCATGTGTAAAAAAAGACATAAATGGAAAGAATAAAAATATATTTTTATTATTTTTTAAATTATTAATTTTATACAAACTTCTTACTAATTTCCTCCTCCGCTCTTTTTCTAACCTGCTCGCCTACCACCCATCACATTTGCTCACCTGTTATTTTTTATTTGCAAGGTAATGGTCATATCTTCACTATTAGATCTAAATTGTATTTCTTACAATTTTATCTAAATCTTTCACAACATTTACACAGGGATAGAATTTTGATTGGCAGACTTTAAGGTAACAATTTGTTTTTCTTGGCACCATACTAATCATTAACAACTTCTACCATAATTAGCAATTTCTGTCAGGCTTTGAAGACTTCTGATATTGAAGACCTACATTTTAACATGTACTTGATGGAATGGTTAGGTGGGGATGGCGCAAGTGCTCAACAATGGTTTAGAGATGGTCTCCAAGAGAGACATGCAGTTAGGTGTATGAGAGGTGCCTAACTTTGATAGATATTTGAGCTCTTTTCCAAGAATTAAAAAAGACTTTGAGAAGCTTACTTACAAAAAAAGACAAAGATAGATTGTGTTAGAAGGAAGATGTGATTGAGCAAAACTTCTGCCATGTTGTAGCTTTTAGATTTTGATGAATATAACGATGGCTGCATGATGACCAATTTGATGTTTTCTTAACCATGCATTGAACTATATGTAATGATCAGAAATTAACAGTTTCTGGTCGGCTGAGTAATGGATGCTTATGATGTTATTTTCATGATCTGTACTTGCATGCTACACTATTATGAAGCTTTCCTGATACATACACAAATTCACTAATCTCTTTCATGCGGTGAAAGCTCTAAAATTATCACGATTAAATGAATGAACCGTTGTCAATATTCTGGTGTGCGATTAGGAATAACAAATAGAGATTTTTTGAACAAATTATTATGTTTTACATGTGTATTTGGGTATAATTTTTACTGCAGATGTAGGAGAAGGTGTCATCTCTAAAGGTAGATAACTTGTAGTAGAAATAGGAGATTGATAGAAAATTGCCACTATAAGTCAAACTCTAATGATGCATGGCAAAGTTCATGAACCAATAAGAATACAAGTTTTTGTCATCAATAAAAAGTTGTTTTTTATGTTGACATATAAGACATGACAGTTCCACTTTCCCTCCAAATCTCATGCCAATATATTTCAGTGATTTACACAATAATACTGAAAAAACTTGTATATTTTCTCCAAGGGTAAAATAATTGCATCTTATGTTATTAAAGAAAATAATTACACAAGTGCAAGACCCTCGATGGCTGTTCTTGAAGCAAACTCTTTGACATCAGTTTGCATGCTTGATCTTTTTGCATATAAACTAGGTTGTAAAAGAAGAACTCAGAATTCATGATTAGTTTGATAATTGGCTGCAAGATGAATCAGTTTTTAAGAGCTATGAGGTGTAAGTGATTGAACTAATTCCAAACCCAAAAAGAAATTGAGATAAAGCTTTCTCTATCTTTAGCTATTTGAAATAGAGCATAAGAAGACACTATGTTAATAAGAAACAAGCTGGCATTGTCACAACCATATGTATGTTATAAATTCCATAGTAAAACCTTTACAAGAAATATATATGCGCCTCTTGTTATTCCTCCAAACTCATAAACTTGGAAAGCTAAATTCTTCTTTGCAAGAATCAAAATGTAAGGAATCTGCACGAGGTCGACCTCATCGACCTCAGTGAATAGTGAGAGCACCGCAACGCCCTAGTTGTTGCCTTCTTCTCTAGATTAAATTACAAAAGAGAGTTTTACATACAAATGGATTCATCTTCTTCACCACTGTTGCAGAAGTAGAGACGCATATGTCATACATAGGCAATAAGCTTCATTGACAACGATGAGACTATTGTCACCTAGGGCTGGAATGATGGGGCGACGGGCAAACAGGTGCAACTGGCGAGCAGGTGCAACGGGCAAGCGGTGGGCTAGCAAGTGTGGCAAGCAAGCAAGCAACGGGCGAGCGAGAGCGATGGGCGAGTGGATGCGACGAGCGAACACGTGTGGCATATGAGTAGGTTGAAAAGAGATGAGAGGAGAAAATCAATCAAAAGTTTATATTAAATTAATAATTTTAAAAATAATAAAATTATATTTTTATCCTTTTCATTCATGTCCTTTTTGCATATGACAATACGTACAATTTTTTTTATTGATGAAATTAATGACGCATAGAGAATTATGATTAAATGTTTTACTTTCGTAAGTATAGGAACTTCAATACTATTTTTTAAAGTATAAAGACTGAAATATTAATCATAGTTAATTATAGGTAATTACCCCTCTTTATCATGAAATTGTTGTAGGTGGAGGACTTCTAATAACAGAGCACTAAGGGATTTAGTGGCTATATGTGGAAAGTGACAATAACACCTTGGTAAAGATTTTAGAGCATAACATTATTCCTTTTTTGATAGATCAAGAATCATGCAACACATTAGTGATAGAAGATCATCCTAGAAGACCACAATAGAGGCACATATACAACATCCTTATATCTTTAATCAATCACAGATTTGAAGATCAATCTCAAATTTAAAGAGCTGATATGGTTAGGGCATGAATGAGAAAAATATCTTCCTCAAAATCTATATAAATACTTATCTCCTCCATGAATAAAATTAATCTTTTTCACAATCTATTTCTCAATTTAATAATTAGCTAGCTTAATGTGCTCATACCATCAAATCTTACATATTTTGGGAAGAACCAACTCTCCTACGGAGGTTTTGAACTTCGCTAATAAAAAGATATTCTATTCGTTTGGGATCTTAATATAGTTTTATCCTTAAAAATAAAAACGAAATTGATAAGAGAAATGTTATAATGAAGACTTTGCCTTGAAGAAAGCACTTGGTGAGAAAGGTACTCGCATAGTTAGTCAAGCTTGGGACCTAAATAATGTAAGAAAAAAATCGAAAGTAATCTACACATGGTCATTTCTAGATGATAGCAAACTGGTCCTTTTTTTGTTTCCTTTTTATTGACACAGGAAACATCAAACCCATTTAAGTTGGATTACGTTGAGATAAACTCTTATTTTTTTGATAGTTACTTAGGTTTTGGATGCTTTAAGTTTATAGAAACCCTATTGGTTGTGGTTCCTCCTCGTGATGAGATGGTTGGTGGGGTCTCTGTGGGCCAATTGAGCTTGGCATCCCAGCCCATAATTTATTAACGCTAGCAAATATAGGAAGAATTTATTATAGTTCTGAGTGTGTTACAAAAGGTATTTATATTTTGTAAATATAGGAAGAATTTTTTAGAAAATATTTATATTTTGAGTGTGTTACAAAAGGTATTCTCTCTTTTATTTTTTTCTTATGATATTTTTCAAAAATTTTAAAAATACTTAAGATACCCCAAAAAAATTTAGCTCGCCAAATTTTTCATCCCTTTTTTTTATACCAATTTTTAACTATTATAGTATTTTTATTTGGCTTGTTTAAGGTATTTTTAATAATATTTATAATATTTTACTAAGCTACAAAAAATAGTATAAATATTATTCATATTATACTTCTTTAGTTATCATTATTATTAAAAAAGTAATAAATGATATCATGTTGAAAAATACTCATAAACTATGCCTTCAAACTTGTAGTTACCTTAGTTGAGATTAGGATTCTATTTAGATCATTTATAATATTTTCAAGTAGATCTTACAGTGTTTTTAATTTAAAAAATACTATAACAGATGAAAATATTTTTGAGGGATAATTTAAATATTTTTAAATCAAAAATTCTATTTAAAAAATAAAGATACTGATGGGAAAATATCTAAACGATGGAGAATTTCTAAGAAAATCGTCCTTTTATTTACAATATATATATGGTTGGCGGCGTTTCTCTTTGATCCTTTTCTGCAGTTGGACCACACGCCACCGTTGACCAGTAAACAAAGTTGAGACTGATGACGAGTCTCCGTCTTGCATCTTCCAACTTGCTCATTTTCTAAAGGTCGGTCAGCACATGTAGTTGGCAGGTGGCGTAAAACGCCGACGCTCGACGACGGAGACGAAGCGGATTGAGACCCAAAGTCTCATTCCCACATCGACCGTGCCTTACCGTACTGTGAATCCCATTGAGAACCGTGACAGAAAACCGATGTAAAAAAGAAGACGAAGAAGAAGAAGCACTTTTGACCACAAGCGCTTGTTTTAGTCAGCTACTGCTATTTATCTATAGCTGGATGGTTAATCCTCTTGCCGTGTTGTTGTCTCTCATTGGGTGCCTGGAGTCGTCCGCCAGCATCATGGTGACTTGCCGCGTCGCGTCGTACCTCTCGCCATCGCCCCACAGCGCGTAGGCTTCCTCCCCGTGCGCCGCGTCGTCCCCTATCATGAGCTGGTCGTCGGGCATCCGGAGCGGCGTGAACCGGGCGATGACCAGCAGAATGGCCGTGGTGGAGACGAGGTTCCACCCGATGATGAAGAGGGCGCCCACCACCTGTTTGACGAGCTGGAGGAAGCCGCCGCCGTAAGCGGTGCCCTTGGAGCCCGGCACCGGGAGGATGAGGCGGCACAGTGCGGGCTCGGCGAGGATGCCGGTGAGGAGGCCGCCAAGGATTCCGGCGACGGCGTGGGTGTGGAAGACTGCGAGGGTGTCGTCCACCTTCTGGAGCAGTGCGGATTTCTTGTGGAGGATCATCATGGAGAACCACGGGATGATGCCCGCTAGTATTCCCATAACTATGGCTGCCCATGTCTGCACTAGACCTGCCATTTGCCACACTCTAATATCATACAAGGGCTAAACAATTAACATAAAAATTCGGAGGGACAAATTATGTATTTCCAACTATGGAAGAATAGATGTGAAAAAAGGCCCATTTAAGTCCAAATCATTATTAGGTACAGACAATGTCTACAGTTTTAATGTAACGGATGTTTGGATATCTAAAGTTGATAGAGGCCAGCCAAAACTTTTATCTCGGTCAATGACAACAGATTCGACATGTCGGAGCATCCTGAGAGATTGACAAGTTATGTCCCTTCATTAGTCGGGTGGATCTCAGCGGGCCCCGTGTGAGATCCAACGTGAGGTCGGAGAGAGTCGTACACCTAATGGGCTTCCCTCGCCAGTAACATTATTCAATTACGGTCGATCTACCCATGTGAGGTCGGAGAAAGTCGTACACCTAATGGGCTTCCCCCCCCCTCCCCGGTAACATTATTCAATTACGGTCGATCTACCCATTAACATGTTACATGGAATACTTGATGTTGCACTACCACGTACGGCCCGGCTATTAGCTGTCATGGAAATTTGGTTCCTCTATCAATAAGCGACATGAAATCGTCATAAAAAAGAAGGAAAAGAAAACATGAAATCGTCATAAAAGTAGACACCAATTTTGAAGGGTCATGCGATCTCCTTGTTAAACTTTTTTGTTTATGGACTAAAGGTACGAAAAAAAGGACATTTTGACCGCTTTTTGAGTCGGCATTGCCATATTATATTATGTTGGAGAGAAGTATGAAAGGCTTCTAGCGTGGGTTGATAATGGGTTGTACAACTCTTTGACTTTTGAATCGACAAACTCATGTGTTGATCGATGAGAAGGCTGTAAAGCTACTGATGGTTATAATCCTGGAAATACGAGGGTAGATAAACGGTGAGACGTACCTGCCCCGGGAGTAATGCAGACGAGGCCGGTCATCATGCCCTGAACAGCTCCGATGACCGACGGCTTCCCGAAGAAGGCCACGTCCAGGCAAGTCCACGTCAACAAGCTGGTGGCGGCGCAGACGTGGGTGTTGAGGACGGCCACCGACGAGGTGATGTTTGCGGCATATGGCGCCCCGCCGTTGAATCCGGACCAGCCCAGCCACAGTAGCCCGGCTCCGGTCAGCATCAGCAGTATGTTGTTGGGGGAAAACCTCTCCCTGTCACTCTTCAACCTCGGTCCGACCTATGTACGTGTACAGGTAGGTGATTTTAGGATCTCGGAGGACTAGTGAGTCGACTCAGAGAGTCACAGATGTTTTCCCTACGAGTTTCGGGACTGAGTTTACCCAGTAGGCGGCGGTGAAGCCGGAGATTCCGGAGGCGAGATGGATGACGTAGCCGCCGGAGTAATCGATGACGCCCCAGTGGAAGAGGAAGCCGCCGCCCCAGAGGCTGAAGGCGCCGACGGTGTAGGAGAAGATGAGCCACAGGGGCACGAAGGCCATCCAGGCCTTGATGTTCATGCGGCCCAGCACCGAGCCGGCGAGCAGGATGAGCGTGATGGCCGCGAACGTGAACTCGAAGTAGACGAGGGAGGCCTGGGGGTAGAAGGGCTCTTCCATCGCTTTCTCCAGCGTACCGTTGCGGAAGTGGTGGGGGGTGGCCAGCATCCGGGCGCGGCCGACGAGGTAGCCCTGGCTGAGGGCCGGGCCGGCCTTGCCCCAGAAGGGAAGGAGGCGCTCGCCGAAGGCCATGCGGAAGCCGACGAGGACCCACACGATGAGGGCGGCGGCGAACGCGTAGAGAGCCATGAAGGCCGAGTTGACGGCCCACTTCTTCTTGACGATGCTCCCGTAGAGCACCACCAGCCCCGGCATGCTCTGCATCCCGACAAGCGTGGCCGCCGCCAGCTGCCACCCGTTGTCGCCCTTGTTGAGCCAGTCCGGCACCGCCGGGAGATTCGCCTGGTACGCTATCGGTGTGGCCATGTCGAGCGGCAGAGCTGCGGGTGTCCGGTGGTGGAAGCTGGAAATAGCAGCAGGAGGAATTCCACAAAGAAGTTAGAGAACATATAATCTCATATATAGTTTAATAACACCTTTGGCTATTTAGTCAACGAAACTATTGGCTTCGGATTAATGGTGTGTAATGAAAATGAACACAATTTCGTGATTGGGTGGGTCGTTCCGTCCCGGAGATGTAAACTGCCTCAATTCTCTACGCACGTTTTATAATTCCAAAAAGGTTACGTGGAGGAGATTTCTTCCCCGACCTTCCAATCTTTGATGGCCTATCGGCGGCTTCGATGTGATTGACTTCTTTAGGGCAATAGCATTTCTTTTGAAAAAATTAATAAAGCAGTGGATGATTATTATGATGGATGCAAATAATTGGACAACCAACTCTCAGAAGAGACGATTCTCAAAATTCTGAGCTAGCTAATGCTTCCGCATTGGATTTTGACATAGGGAGGGGGACATTAAAGTTTCAATGCATCACGAGAATCTACTGATGAAACGCAAGCATATGATCATCAGCCATTCAATGGGCGGGGTGCGAAAGTGGTCCACCCAACTAATATTTTAGGAACACTGTTTTGCTACTCACTTTTCGTACCTTATGGGTGAGAGAGAGAGAGAGAGAGAGAGAGGGAGAGGGGATGAGAGGGGATGAGAGAGGATTAGAGGGGCCATCCTACGGGACCAACCAACCAACTTGTACCCTCCAATCATTTGTAGAGTAAGTACGGTAGAAACAGGTAGGCATATTTTCCCCGTTAAGAATCGGACAGCACCTGAGGCAACGGCATGTGCTGTCAAGCCTCATCTGTCACGACTCTAAACTGATGGGCTCGAGAGCCACTTGGTTCCAACGCACCGGCAGAAGCTCGAGGATCCTTGGCAATGTGACACCGGGAGTCGGACAAGCAGATAAACGAAGATGGCTACTCCACATGGATGCACATGGCGATCATCCTTCCACCACAAGCGGCCTCCGATGTTTAATCAGTGCCACCTCGAGAGCCTCACAACCCCGATGCATGAAGCATTTTAAATGGTTTTAGACAGCTCATTACGAGAACGGGGTGAGCACATCTGACAGGGCAAGCATGATTCTTTAAATCGATTCGATCTAGTCGGAAGTTTAGCAGACTTAAAGCTCCAGGCCGACCTTGTACAAGGGGCCAGAGTCCGCCAGCACTCATGATCACGAACCAGTAAAGGAACTTATACTCGGAGATGGTGACAATCCAGTCTTTGATTTTGGTGCAACATAGCAACACTATATTTTCTGAAACTGCACTCAAAATTTTACCCTGTTCTTTGAAAATAAAAGGATTTCGGTTCTGGAACATAGGGGCCCATTCAACGAGGGGAAGAAAAATTCTCGAGGTGCTATTAAGGAAGACAGCAGAGCTGCTCAGGAAATAATTGTTGATGGTACTTTGCCAAGTGTGAGCTTAGACAATGACTATCCGAGTCTAGTATCAGGACACGTTAGTAGATTTACCAAAATTCGAGCTGATTCAGAAGACAACGGCATTCCTTGTTCACATACAACCAAGTCAGAGACGAGCCTTATGACTCCTGCATTAAAGATATGGAGAGGAAACAGCTCCAAGATCAGTTACATCCTGCAAAATCACTTATTTTCTTTTAGTTTCCTAACTGTTAGAACATATACAGTATCAGCATATGACAGACCTTTTTTTAAGCGAACCGGGCGACCCTGCTTGCGGAGATATGGCTCCATTTCATGTGTGAACTGCTCCAGGGGACCCTCTTTTAGTTCAACCTGCAATAAGAATTTACACAAAAATCATGGGTATGATTGAACAAAAACACCTTTTTACAGCAACAGGAGCTACAAAGACCTTTTCGGTAGCCACATTTCCTGTCCTCGCAAAATCATATTCTTGAAACACTCTGCATAAGAACACCTCTTTAAAAAGTACAATTTCACTGTTATAGAGACTAATTAAAATTCATGAGTAAAACATGGAGGATCCTCTTAATCTTGATACCTTATCACTGTCATAACTGAGCATGCAAGGAAAAAAAAAAAAAAAAAGGAAATACACATGCAGGATTATAATAATAAACATAAATCATCTAATGATGTGCACTGAGTCACTTCGATGTGAAGGTGTTGGGAAGATGCAAGGACAGACCGAAAACACATAATTAGATACAATAAGGTACATGAGAACCAGAGAGTAGGATTGTTTACAAACACTGCCCTCTTGCTAAGCTCAACAACAGAAAGGACCCACAACAAAATCATGACTTATGTGTATTGTTCTCTTGTCACTTATATATAGCACACAGGCAACTCTCTCGCGTTTTGTTCTGCCAACAATATGACCGATGCAATTCCAGAAGTTTGTCAAGGTTTTGCTTTCACTTAATAAAAATAATCCATTAACTCTAAGACCATATAGGATACTAACATCATAATTGGTAACTTAAGAGATAATTTGGTTGGATTTTAGCAGACACCAGAATTTACTTTTCACTTTGCTAAAAAAAAAAACTTGAAACAAAATTTAATTCCTTAAAAATTTTCTCTTCTTTTGAGTGATTTTAGGGTGGGGTTTAGACTCCACTAGCCCTCGTCACGATTCCTAAACCGATGATTTAAGTTGGTTTCAGTTTTTCAAAACCAGCAATCGAAAATAGTCCAATTCAAACTGCTAATTTTTTTTAATTATTTATCAAGTTAAAAATAACTTAAATATGAAAAAAAATTCATAAATATATTTTTGAATAATTTAAAATCACAGAACTAGTGGTTCGGTGGTTTCCAGTTCCGGTTTGATCGATTTGATTCGAATCATCAATTTTTTTATTATTATTTAATTAAAAATAACTTAAAATATATTTTTTAATAATTAAAAAATAATTTAAAATCATGGAATTGGTAGTTCGAACCCGAACTGGAACTATCAAATTCTGGAACTACGTTTGCCAAATTTGAGAATCGAAATCAAATCATTCTGGGCCAGTTTGATTTGAAACTAATTAATCGTCGGGTTGGTTCATTTCTAGTTTCTACTTGGCTTGATTATGGTTCGGTTTTGGTTCAAACTGAATCGTGGTTAGGGCTAGACTTCCACTTATTTTTCAAAAATATAGGAAAATAGAAAAGGGCCATTTTATCCTCGAAAACTAATAGTTGGCATACTTTTTCATAGCAAAGGTGGCAATTGAGTTGAGTTTTATCATCTAAGACAACTTAGCAAACATCGACAGTCGCCAACATCAATCATAGCAATCGAACAATAAGAGATTTCAATATCAGTAAGCTACGTTAACATAGGGAGCGAACAAAAGACCCATAAAACAATCAGCGACCGCATCAAATGGTACCATAAAAGGAAAGACAAGAAAGATAGATCGTATGCATGTCGGAATGTGGCAGATCATGTATATAAATGCAGTTGTCTGTTACAATTTAGCATATAATGTAGTAGCGGTGGTTGGAAGAACCAAAAAAAAAAAAATGTCAACAAACAAATAGCAGAAAGTAGAAACAACATAAAGAGGTCTAAAATGCATTTGCATTATGACATAATTCCATAACTCAAGAATGCAGCCAACACAAGCCTTTGGTGGGACAGACAGCTACATGCACCTAAAATCTGAAGTGACCTTCAATGTCTGCATTATGCAGCATAGCTATTTAACCAAAGCAGTAGGCTAAGTGTCCCAAGGGCAGCCAGTGTGCAAGGCTTCCGCAACTGCTACAGAATGGTCTTGGAAGGGTATAATGGCACCCCACCTCGACATGAACCCACTATAACCAGGATGTCCAATGAAGCACATGTAGACACAAAAGTTTGAACAAGTATATCGAAACAAATATCCAGGACTAACTACCTTTGAACCTCCTCGTTGGCAAGATTAGTCCAGATACAGTATACAGATTGGATTGCATGAACAATGATAAAAAAGTCATGAAATCTATAGCAAATAACAATGACAAAGTGAAAAAGGGGAAGAACATGAAAATGCACCTTAGAAAGTTTACAGACGCCGGGCTTCACTTCATCGGCTATGGATCGCCCTTAGGCTATCTGCATGACTTTGTTCGACCCAAGAAAGAACCTACAAAAGTAACATAATGTTTGAACATCAAATGAAGCATAATATGACAACATAAAATCAAGTTCAAGAACAACTGGATCAGCCATTGTTTCTCCTGGTAAAACCTAATCACAAAACCTGCTGGTCGATTTGAGTCGCTCCCTGAACTCCTTGAACCTCTGATTCCTCGTGTTCTGGAGGATGA
Organism: Musa itinerans; assembly: GCA_001649415.1. Taxonomy (NCBI): domain Eukaryota; kingdom Viridiplantae; phylum Streptophyta; class Magnoliopsida; order Zingiberales; family Musaceae; genus Musa; species Musa itinerans. The sequence goes on from LVTN01000157.1 coordinate 205,613, forward strand.
ACACATAGGAGGAGCCGGAATCCTCCAGCGCCTGCTTGATCGCGTTCGCCACCGCTTCCTTGTGTTTCCTCCCCTTCTTCTTCGTCTTCGACAGTGTCACTGCACGCGGTTAATCGATGCATCATCAGACATCACAAAGATCCACATCAGAAACCTCTTCTACTTTCTCCCTCTTGTCGAATATTCCACATCAAGCGAAGCCCGATCGACGACGAGCAAAGAGATGAAGCAGGTCTTACCGGTCCGGTTGCGCTTGGATATCGGCATGTTACCGGAGTCGGTTGGGCCGCGTTGAGCGGCAGCGGAAGTTTGAGTTGGAGCTTGGCGTTCGATGCTGCCGCCGCTTGGTCGCAGTTGTGTCGGAGAAAAAGAGTTATCGCCGGGGAATTGGGACTCTTAGTGAGCCCAACTACGAATCAGACCCTTCGGCCCAAAGCCCAATTCTAAATTGTTGACCGTGGTCAACCATCTGGAATTAATGGCCCAACAACTTCAGATGGCAGCTGTTCTTAGGTGTTTTTTTTTGGGGGATAATTTTTCTAAAAAAACCCCCTAATATTACTTATTTCGATATTTTTTGGATAATTAATGGCCCAAAAACTTTTTTGGATAATTTTTAAACCACTAAAATATGGATGTCACTAATTTTAGCCTTTAAAAGGTTGACTTTAGCCTAAGACTTTCTCTTTTTTAATTTTGATCAATCTAAAGTGAATCTAGAACTAATTTGGGTCGAAAATATAGTTGAATATTATCAGAGGTGATTTTATAAAGTTTTAAAATATATCTACGTTTTTTTTATTTCAATTACACTGTTTTTGAATGGGCTTATATTATTTTTGGGTCCTATTCAAAACAGTGTAACCCTATTTAAAATCCATATAACTAAAATTTTTTTCATAAATTTTAAATTTTTTATGAAATATTTTCCTATTTTTTGAACATAAAAGGACTTATTTTCAATTTTTGAACCTTACAAGCTGAATTTTTCTCTTTTTTATTTTTGACCAATTTAAGCTAAATTATAACTTTTTTCTCTTTTTTTATGAAAAATTAAAACTATTTATTGAAGCCCTAAATAGCCACTTTTATATTTTTGGACCATTAAAAATGCCTATTTTTAGTTAATTGAACACTTAAAGAGCTATATTTTTTATTTTTTATTTTTTGATCAATTTAATCTGAAATTGTAACTTTTTTCACCAAAATGTTCATGAAATCTTGCTAATATTTATGTTAATACCTAAATGATCATTTTTATATTTCTTTTACCACTAAAGTACATAATTTCTGTTGTCGAACCTAAAAGCATTATTTTTATAATTTATATTTTTGGCCAATTTCAGTTGAAATTATAACTTTTTTGCCCAAAATTTTTATGAAACCTTGAAAAATATTTATTGAAGCACTAAATGACCATTTTTCTATTTTTAATCATTAAAAATATAGTAAACTAATTAACAAGAGTAAACATTGTAAATTGATTCATGTGAGCTTCAAATTTTGTGAAATTTAGTTGAACTTAGAGAAATCCAACCCAATTGCATGCTGAATTAATCCAGAAAAGCTCATTTAAAATCTTAAAAAAGGAAAATTTTATCATTTAATGAATCTGGAATCATTTCAAAGGTTTTTAGAAACTTTGAATATGTTTTGACAAATTTTGGAACAAATTATATTATTTTTTTATACGATCCAAAAACAGTGTTAATGTATTTGAATCTTATTATTTTTAAACCAAAATTTCAGAATTTCTTCTAAACTAATTAACAAGTGTAAATATTACAAATTTGTTTGTGGATTCATCAAAATTTAGCTGAATTTGAAAACAAAAATTAGCCTATTCCCATATTGAATATACCATAAAAAGCTCATTAAAAAGGATAAAATATCAACAAGTGCAAATGTTGCATATTGAATCACATATTGAATCAAACATTCAAAATTATTTCTAAACTAATCAACAAGTGCAAATTTTGCATATCAGTTCAGGAAAGCATCAAATTTATGAAATTTAGTTAAAACTAGAAAAATCTAACTAATCTCCATGTTGAATTAATCACAAAAGGCTCATTTAAAATCCCAAAATTAAAAAAATCTTGTTGTTTTCTATATATATGATCATTTCAAAGATTTTTAAAACATTTGAATTTGTTTTGATGAATTTTGAACTCAGTTGCATTGTTTTTCTATTAAAGCCAAGAAAAATATAACTGTTTCGAAATGTTCTTATTTTTAAAATAAACTTTCAAAATTATTTCCAAACTAATCAACAAGTCTAAATGTTACAAATTTGTTCCATATTGATAAAAAAATTATATAAGTTAGTTGAATTTATAAAAATTCAACCCATTCAATATTATACTGTTTTTTCAATAGAGCCCAAAAAACAGTATAATTGTATTCAAATCTTATTATTTTTTTAACCAAACTGTTATAATTGCTTACAAACTAATTAAAAAGTATAAATGCTATAAATTTGTTAATGGATTCATCAAAATTTAATTAAATTTAGAGAAATGGTGAAAATGAGAAATCATTTCATTTTGTGCATCTTAGATTATTTCAAAGGTTTTCAGAAAGTTTGGGTTTGTTTTGATGAGTTTTGGATCTAGTTATACTATTTTTCAATAAGAAAAAAAAGTATAATTGTATCCAAATCTCAGTATTTTTAAACCAAACTTTTAGGATTGCTTTCAAACTAATTAACAAATTTAAACATTATAAATTGGTTCATACAAACATCAAAATTTATGAAATTTTGTTGAAAATATAAAAATCCAGCTCATCACATGTTGAATTAATTATAAAAGGCCCATATAAAATCTCAAAAATGGAAAATCTTGTCATTTTGTGTATTTGTACTATTTCAAAGGTTTCTAGAGTCCCTTTGTACTATTTTTCAATAGACCCAAAAAATAATGTACTATATCTAAATCTTATATTATTTCTAATCCAAACTTTCATAAATAGTTTCAAACTAATTAACAACTACAAATGTTACAAAGTAGTCCATGAAAGCATCAAAATTTATGAAATTTAATTGAAATTGAAAAAAATAACTCATTCACTGACTGAATTAATCACAAAAGGCTCATTTAAAATCCAAAAATAGGAATCTTGCCATTTTGTGTATTTAAGACCATTTTTTGGTTTTGTTTTGATAAATTTTGGATCCAGTTACACTATTTATCAATGTGGCTAAAAAATGGTATAGTTACATCCAATTCTTGTTATTTTCAAACCAAACTTTTAGAATTGTTTCAAACTAAATAACAAGTGGAAATTATTCAAATTAGTTCATATATTCATCAAAATTTGTCAAATTTAGCTGAATTTTTTAAAAAAAATCAGTGCATTCACATACTGAATATATCATAAAAGGCTCATTAAAAATGGTAAAATAAAAAATTATGTCATCTGTATCTGAGATCATTTCAAAAGGTTTTCAGCAAGTTTAAATTTATTTTGGCAAGTTCTACACAGAATTAAATTAGTTTTCAATAAAAAAAGTAGTTGTATCCAAATCTTATTATTGTTAAACCGAAATTTCATAATTGCTTCAAAACTAATATATATATATATATATATATTGCAAATTGGTTCATGAAAGCATCAAAATCAATGAAATTTAGTTGAAATTAGAAAAATCCAAGCCCTTCGTTGTTTTAATCATAACAGGCTCATTTAAAATCCGAAAAATGAAATATCTTATTATTTTGTGTATCTTAAGAGTATTTAGAAGGTTCCAGAAAATTTAGTTTGTCTTGATAAGTTTTGGTCCAAATCTTATTATTTGAACCAAAATTTCAAAATTGCTTCCAAACTAATTAACAAGTGTATATGTCGCAAATTGGTCTATGGAAGCATCAAAACTTATGAAATTTAGTTAAAATTAAAAAAAATCCAGCCCATTCACATATTGAATTAACCACAAAAGGCCCATTTAAATTAAAAAAATGAAAATGATCATTTTGTGTATTTTGGTCCATTTCAAAGGCCTTTAAAAAGTTTGGATTTATTTTGATAAGTTTTGAACACAATAACATTATTTTTTCAATAGGACCAAAAATAATGCAATTGTATCCAAATCTTGTCATTTTTTGAACTAAATTTTCAGAATTGTTGCCGAACTAATTACTAAGAGTAAATGTTGCAAATTGGTACATGGAAGTATCAAAATTTATGGAATTTAGTTGAAATTAAAAAACCTAACTCATTCACATGTTGAATTAGCTAAAAAAAGGCTCATTTAAATTTTCAAAAATGGAAAATCTTATTATTATTATTTTTGTATCCGGGACCATCTAGAAAGTTTGAATTTATTTTGATGAGTTTGGGACTCAGCTACATTATTTTTTAATAGGTCCCCAAAATAATATAATTGTATCCAAATCTTGTTAATTTTTAATCAAACTTTCGAAATTGCTTGAAAACTAATTAACAAGTGCAAAGGTTGTAAATTAGTTTAGAAAAGTATCAAAAGTTATGAAATTTAATTGAGTTTAGAGAAAAAATTAACCATAAAAGGCTAAATTACCAGGACTCAATATTTTTTTAATTTTTTTAATGGTAGGTTGTCTATATATTTAGAATATCAAATATTAAAAAAATATTACATGGATTTAATATAAATAGAAAGAAATAGAAAACTTAGAGAAAATAAAAAAATCAAACATTATTTAGATTCTAAATAAATCAAAAAAATATTAAAAAAATTCTCCAAATTTGAAAAAGGATAATAGATATCTATTTAGTTTCACTGTAATACTTTTCTAAAAAAAATTAGAGTATTCGATTCAGTCGTTCCATAGGATACATTATTTTTTGTTTGGCCTCAAAAAACAGGACATTGGATATTAGGGCTTAATTTTTTTGATCAATTTTTTATCATAGTTATCCATCTATTTAGAAAATTAAATGTTAGCAACCATTGTAGGGATTCACCATGATTTGGTGAAAATAAGAAAAATATATAGAATTTTTTTTATAAACTATTCAGATTCTGAATTAAAAAAAAATCAAAAGAACTATCTAAAATAGAAAACTAATAAGAGTGTCCATTTGGGTCTAATTTAAAATCAAAATTTTAGAGTATTTGGACCCGTCTTTATAGGTAATGCATTTTTTTGGTTTAGCCACAAAAATAATATATTAAAAATCAGGGCTTAATATTTTTGGACCACATTTTTACCAAAGACTGTCAATATATTTAGAAGCTCAAATATTAAAAAATACTACATGGATCCAAAATATTTAATAGGAAATGAAAAATACTTAAGAAATAAAAAATCATAAGCTCTTCAGATTATGAATAAATAAAAATATCAAAAATAATCTTTAAATTAGAAAACAGATTACATATGTTCATCTAGGTGCAATGCAATATTTTTTCTAAAAATTTTAGTACATTCGTACCGATCCTAATATGCGATACACTTTTTTTTTTGTTTGACCGCAAATATAGTGTATCGGGTATCAGCACTTAATTTTATAAATCAAATTTTTATCACAGGTTATCCATCTATTTAGAAGCTAAAATGTGAAAAAATATTGCCTAGATCAATCATGTTTTGGGGAAAATGAAAAAACATTGAGAAAATAGGAAACTCGAACACTATTCAAATTCTGAATAAATAAAAATAAAAATAAATCCTATAAAATAGAAAAAAAATGATAGATGTCGATCTCGGCCCAATTTTCGAATAAATGATATATATATATATATATATCTTTTAGTTTGATCTCGAAAATAATGTATTGTATACCAAGAGTTGAATTTAGACTAAATTTTTATCAAACGTTGTCCATATATTTAGAAGCTTAAATATTAAAAAATATTATATGGATCAATCATATTTGGATGGAAATAAAAAATATATATAAGAAAAGCATAAATTATTTAGATTCTAAATAAATAAAAAATGATGAAAAATTCTCTAAATTAGTCATTGTATATGATATATTATTTTTTAATTTGATCATAGAAATAGTATACCATATACCAGGAGTTGACATTTTTAGACCAAATTTTTACCATAAGTTGTTCATCTATTTAGAAGGTCAAATGTCAAAAAATATTATATGGATCCATCATGTTTTGGTGAAAATAAAAAATATATAAATAAAAAAATTATTCAAAATAGGGAGTCAGTGATAGATGTCCGGACACCTAGATCCAATTCAAGGCTTTTAGAAAAATTTTCAGAGCATTTGAATGAGTCCGTATATGCAATACATTATTTATGGTTTGACCTCAAAAATAATGTTTCAGATATTCGGGCTTAATATTTTCATACCAAATTTTTGCCATAGATTATCTATATATTTAGAAACTCAAACATTTTAAAAAATATTGCATGGATCCAATATATTTTGGTGAAAATGAAATAGCTTGGTGAAAATAAAAAAATCACACACTATTCAGTTTTTGAATAAATAAAATATCAAAAAAAATTTCTAAATTAGAAAAAAGATGATAGATATCCATCTAGGTGCAATCCATTCCTTTCTTGAAAATTTTAGTGCATTTGAACCAGTCTTTGTGATATATTCTTTCTTGAAAATTATTTTTTATTTAATTTTTAGGCTAAATTTTTACCATAGGTTATCAATCTATTTAGAAGCTAAAATATAAAAAATATTACAAAAAATTAAGAAAATTTCATACTATTCAGATATTAAATAAATAAATAAATATCTAAATTAAAATAAAAATTGATAGATGTCCAACTTGGTCCAATTCAAAGCTTTATTGAAAATTTCAAATCATTCATACTAGTCCTTGTATACAATACACTTTTTTGGTTTGACCTTCAAAATTATGTACCGTATATTAGAAGTTGATTTTTTTGACCAAATTTTTATAATAGATTGTCCATCTATGGAGAAGTTAAAACATGAAAAAACATAATAAGGATCAATCATGTTTTGCTGCAAATGGAAAAAAATATGGAGCAAATAGGAAAATCATAATAGATGTCCATTTGGGTCTAATTCAATGCTTTCTTGATAATTCAAAGTATTTGAATCAATCCTTATATGTGACATATTATTTTTGGTTTGACATAAAAAATAATGTATCAAATTTCAAGGCTTAATAATTTTAGACTAAATTTTTATCATAAATTGTTCATCTATTTTGAAGCTCAAATATTAAAAAATATTACATGGATCCAACATATTAAATAGAAAAATCACAAACTGTTCGGATTTGAATAAATCAGAAAAATATCAAAAAATTGTCTAAATTAGAAAAAAAAAAAAGATATGCATGTGGATCCATCTCAAGGCTTTCATAAAAAATTGAGAACATTTGGACCAGTCTTTTATATACGACACACTAATTTTAGTTTGACAACAAAAAGAATATATTGTATTCAAGAAGTTGACTATTTTAGATCAAATTTTTACCAAAGGTTATCCATCTATTTAGAAGCTTAAATATTGAAAAATATCACATGGATTCATCATGTTTTGGTGGAATAAAAAAATAGCAAAAATAAGAAAATTATAAACTATTCAGATTTAGAATAAATCAGAAAAATATCAAAAAACCTCTAAAATTAAAAGTAGTCATGGATATCTGTCTAGATCCAATTCAAATCTTTTATAAAAATTTTAAAAGTATTTGGACTAGTTCTTGTATGTGATGCTTATTTTTTTGTTTGACTCACCAGAAAACAGTGTATCAAATAACATGACTTAATATTTTTGGACAAAATTTTTACTATAAGTGATTCATCTATTTAGAAGCTTAAATATTAAAAAATCTTGTATGGATTCAACATATTTTGATGAAAATAAAAACGGAGAAAATATAAAAATCATAAATTTTTAGATTCTAAATAAATCATAAAAATATCAAAAAGATTCTCTAAATAAAAAAGAAAGATAGATATCGAATGCAAGATTTGGATGTAGTTATATTGTTTTTGGGCCCTATTGAAAATAGGTTCAAAAATTGTCAAAATAAACTCAAATTTTCTAGAAATAAATGGCCTTATATACACAAAATGATATGATTTCTCATTATTGTTAAAAATATTTTTAACGAGCCTTTTATGATATATTTAGTTTGTGAATGAGTTGAATTTTTACAAGTTCAACTAAATTTGATAAATCCATGAATCAATTTGTAATATTTGTACTTATTAATTAGTTTGAAAGCAATTATGAAAGTTTAAATGAAAAATAATAAGTTTTGGACATGATTATACTATTCAAAAATAATATAATGGAGTCCAAAAACTAGTCAAAGTAAATTCAGGAAACTTTGAATATGAACTCAGATGGTTACAAAAAGCATTGAAAACTTTTCTTAGCGAAATCAATTTTCTTTTTATGAACGATAAACTCTATATCGACAAAGTATAAAATCACAACACCACAACCATCCAAATCAACACAAGACGAGACCATCGACCAACTTGCCAATACAACTTCGGCATAAGAATGAATGGTGTTGAGACGCGCAAATTGCAGGTACGGGTACAGGATGACAGCAAACACGAAACCTTCCCACCTCCAGACACAGTGAACAACAACAGCCACCTCTAAGTTGACTGATATCATCTCTAGTGCTACGAACGACACAGAAAACTTCAACTCACACGTAGCGTCCCATACTTCATCAGAAATACAGAAATGATGATGACCACACCACTTTCTAACAAGCTTGACTTTTCTTATACCTTACGAGTAAAAACCAGCATGGTGGATCCACTTCGAATTGAGGAATCAGTAGCGCAAATTATTGTGGAGATACATGGAGCAAAGTCCGAGAAATAGTCAGTAAAAAACTTCATATTGAGAAAATTTATCAATCAGGCTTTTCTCTTTGCCTTTGGAACTAAGCTTTCTCATTTTAACAAAAGCAAAACAGCAAAAACACAGACTGGTGCAAGACTGGAAAAAATCTGGAGCTTTCATCGTCGACGAGGCAAATCTATGGTGTGGAGAAACTAAACTGTATGCCTGTTTTTCCATGGTCATGCTGGAACTGTTTCAATATATAACAGTAGTTAATCTGTAAACAAAAAACACGTATTGTTAGAGCACAGAAAAATTAGAGACAGTTTTGCATGAAATTTAAAAAGAGATGAACCTCCATTCGAAAGAATCTGGTGGGGAAAATTATGCCAAACCCAGCAGAACTCCTAAACATCTCCAAGAACCTCTTGACTGAGAAATTCTTGAACTCATCGTCCGTTAATTTGACGAGATTTCCAGCATTGATGAACACATGACCATGCACTCCAGACTCTCTGAACACCTTTAGAGGTAGATCAAATGAAAGGTCGGCAAAGGCAGTAACTGCAAAATCACCTCCAGTTACATCTCTGCCTGGAGATGTAATGCTGCCTGAGGCATCCCTTTCAGAAGAGGTAGTAGCTTCATCTTCACCACGTTTGGGTGGAATCACTCTTCGCAAGTCAGATGGTCCTAATCCTCTTAACTTAAACCCCAACAATGAAGTAGGCCCTCCCAAGTTGCAAACAGGTGAAGATTGACCACCCATGTAGAATCGTTCAGATAATGGTGTTGTCGAGTTCATAAATCCACTTCCCCATGGCAGTATAGCACCTGCTGCAACTCCAAAGTTGACAGCAGCATGGTAAAATCCCAGAGGGAAAGCTCCTCTAAGATCAAACTCCTGTTACAAGAAAAAAGCAGAGAACAATGAGAAATGTATACATTTCATTGACCAGGAACATTTATTTGAAAAAGAAAAATATTCATGTGTCATTGACCAGGAACATGCCTGATTTTGTTCTCTAAAATGCATATACCAACAGTTATCCTACTAAGATATCTAAAAAAACAACTTTAACCACTAATTAATACCAAAAAGTCAGTGAACAGTCCTGTGAGAGGACAAATCATCGCAACAGTCCTCACCCATTAGCTCCAAGACCTCTGCCAACCACAACATGAAATAAGAATACCTACACCTTGACCAGTAAACTGTTCCCACATTGTATAGCATGGCTCCATCGTAAAGGTTATCACTGTTGAATCTCGGATTTTGATGATGAAGTCAATTGTCATTTGTTATCTAATCCATATGTTGAGATAAGTGTGCAGGATTAACTACGATGAAAGTAAGACATGCAGCAGGAGTTGCGCCGGAGTCAAGACTATGATCACGTTAGGAGTTCGAGAGTTCGACGGAAGTCCGGACGATCGTCGGAGGTTCTGCGGGAACAAATACGAGAAGTCCTGGAGCTTGCCAAAGAAGCTCGTCGGAACTCACCAAGTGGATCGTCGCA
>LVTN01000157.1:217106-252782 GCA_001649415.1 Musa itinerans
CAGGCGGTGCAACCGCCGTAGTCAGGCGGTGCAACCGCCGCAGTCAGGCGGTGCAACCGCTTGATCCCGGAATTCCGGGATTTGATCGTTTTGAGCTCTAAATTTGAATTGGGTTGGGGCCTATAAATACCCCACCCATTCAGCACTGAAAAGATACAGACCTACACCGAATTCTTGATCTTTTCTGTGATTCTAAGAGCTCAAATTTGTGTTAAGTTCAAAAGTTCTCCTCTTTTTGTTCTTCAAGTCTTGAGTTGTAAAGAGAGGAGAGAAAGGTTCTGTAAGGGTTGTCTCCTGAGCCCGTCAAAAGGAGTGAAACTGTAAAAGGGCAGTTGGCGTTCGCCTATTGAAGGAAGGCCTCTAGTTGACGTCGGTAACCTCGTCGGTGGAGGAAGCCAGAAGTGGAGTAGGTCAAGACTGACCGAACCACTCTAAATCTCTGGTTTGCTTTTATTTTGAGCACTTTATCATTACTGCAAACCTCCTACATAGCTACTGCTCTCTGCGCTTTTACGAACAAGCCTCTAAGCTCTGATCTTTCTGAATCTGCATTCAAACGTAAATCGGTGTTTTCGTATGATCTTTACATTGCAGTTTACGTTTACGTTTTGATTCTATTTATAACTGCAAACTGTCTCCTGCGCTTTTACGAACGAGTTTTTAAGTTCAGATCTTTTCAAAACTGCGCTTAGACGCAATCTGCGCTTAGACACAAATTGCGCTTAGATGCAAACTGTGCTTAGACGCAAACTGAGCTTAGACGCAAACTGCGCTTAGATGCAAACTATGCTTAGACGCAATCTGCATTTAGACGCAAACTGCATTTAGACGCAAACTGCGTAGACTGCGCTTTGACGCAAACTGTGTTTGGACGTAAACTGCACTTAATCATAAGTGTTCTTAGAATCGGCTTTTGCATCAAAATAGTCTTTATCGAACGAACGCAGCTTTCGTTTTTAATCGCTGAAAGATTTTCGCTGCACTAATTCACCCCCCCCCCTCTTAGTGCTCTCGATCCTAACAATCACATCATGACTCCAAGCCAGCTCTGAACCCATCTTCTAATCAAATGATTTTTATAATGTAATAGTACATCACCATCTTTACATAATCTCTAGTTAGTTTTGATATGAATTATCACAAATTCACCTGGTGACATCCTATAAACACATTAAAGAAGAGCTTGCATTCTTCCATTCTTTTTTATCTCACAGGGAGTAAATACGACAGTGACTTTTGTATTCCCTAGTAAAGAGTTTACACCAATAGTTAAAGTTAAAAACTATTAAATGCTTTCATGCTCTGTGAATTTTCTTTAGTAGCTAAAAACAACATATGTCAAAAACAAAAAAGTTTTTATGCAGGCATTGTCCATTCATGACAACCTCATAATTAATGCCCTTCAAATTAACTTATGAACCTTCTTGTGAATTATTACAAGAATTTATTTCAACATCAGCTAGTAATTTACTTAAATCTTCTGTACCTATCTTTCTCCAGCTTCAGTAAGAAATGAAATACTCTAAATGAAATATTGAAATTCTATCATAGATTATTCTTGCCAGTTGTTTTTCCAATATGATGGTTCAGTAAAATGCATCAAGATTTCATATATTAAAATTGCCATCTTCTACACCACTTATCACCTCCAATGAGAGTGAACACCAATATATTATCCCCCAAACCTTGCAGGGGGCAAAATTCCAAGAGGTGTAAAACTCTGATGAGATAAAATTTGACACAGTTTACATCTGCCTCCTAGCATAACCATATAAAGCATAATGAACATCCCTTCCATTGTAAAATTCTTAGAAACTAAAATAATCATTTGTCTCTTCTATCACTAGAGAGTCAAGGTGGATGAGAAAGGACAACAATAAACTTTAATATCAACAGTTTTACCTTAAATTAATAGATCTTTTACTCAGAACAGCAAAATTAGTATATCACATTACAATTTCAACCATCAGCAAAACTAAATACCATATAAGTTATCATTATAAATCCATAACTTGATCCAACTTCTATGTTACAAGAACAGGAGAGAAGATTTGCAATTATACCTGCCTAATAAATCGCAAGATCCTACTATCTGGTCCAAGACCACCAACTTGAGAAGTTGATAGGAAAGCAAATCCACGTGTTGGCCTCAGATGCGAATCTCTATGATCAACCCTGAACGTGTATTTTACTGAGGAGAGAAGACTATGTCCCAACTGTCTCCGTATTGATTTGGATGACACACGTGATGGATCGGATAAGTTTCGCCATGTAAGATTGTAAGTCAGGTCATGGTTTCTAGTTGATATCAAACCAAAAGAAAGTCCCAATAGCCGTTCCTTGTATGATGAAAACTTCAACCAATCATGAGAGAGCAATGAAACTCGAGCCATAAGAGGAGTTGATATTGCTTTGAATCTGGGTAAGGACACTCCAGCACTTATCTCGGATGTTTGATCAAAACCATAAGCCCCAGAAGCATCCAAAATATCACCATAGCCAAACAAGTTTTTGAGCTTCAGTGATCCTTCAAGTGACCAAGATCTAGCCTGCAAAAGTCACAACTATGAAATGCATGAACGGAATTCCAATCCAAAAAGATTAGTTATCTCACAAAAAATGCATCAAGCCATCCATCAAGCTTATAAAGTGTTTTCAGAATCACAATCATGACCCCTTTTCAAGAACTTGACCTTTGATATCATCAGTCAAATGTTATGCAAAATTGCAAATAATTCAAACAGATGACTAAAAGACCCATATATGGAAATAACTAAAAAAGAGAAGATAGATGCAGATGTAATATTACCATGAAAACCATAAAAAGGACATTTTTCAATTGTTTCCACATTAAATACATCTACTTTTTGCTAAGTTAACTACTCTACAAGAAATGCCTTTATTATATGGACTACTAGCACATAAACAGAGCATCATATATATATTTTAAAGTTTTGCCCTACATGCTTAAAAAATATTATATGCAAAGATGTATAGAAGATTACAAAGAAGGGAATTTTTCAAAACTGTCTCTATATTGACCTTAAGAGGTAGCTACTGGAAAAACAAAATGCTAATGTTGAGCCATAAAATGGAGATAGAACATCGAAACGAGTAGTAAAGAAATTTGCAATGTAAGAATTTTTCTTTTCCATTTCAATTAGTTACCCTATAAACCTTGAAGCACAGAAGAGCTGCTTTCTAGAGCCATCATTGCCCTTTATATGGCCTTTGGTTTCTTGTAAGTTGTATCATTGCCCTATAAACCACTTGGCAAGGGTACTTTTCCATATCAATTAGGGCTACTTGTGTTCCTCTAAAGACTTCCAAAGGGCAGAAGATTAGGTTAAGGTTCATTTTAGCCCCTGTGGTTTTGACCATGAACCATTTAAACCCTTATGGTTTATTCGTGTCTAAAATAATCCATATATTTTCAAAAACATAACATATAAGCCCCTCCCGTCAAGTTTAAGTTAACAAACGTTAGAATTTGCTCGACTCACAATAAATCATTAATATAATGATACATGTAATTTAAGTTAAAAAAAAAAAATTGAGAGCCGCTGCTGCCTAGTAGGGCATCATGCGTATGTAGCCTCTCCCACATTGATGATGAGCTCAAAAGCTTCCGATCCTGCCTCAAGTAGACGTGCGTCGTCCAGTCCAACGCTAGGCACACAGTGGTCTCTTGGTCCCTCTTCCTCCTCCTGAGCGTCTTCGCCCCCACCGCCTCCCATTTCGTCCTCTCTTGCACCCCCACCGGTCGCGCCTACGACGTGGTGGTCCAGTTCTCCCGCACCTCCACCTTCGGCTTCTCTTACCTTTGCCTTTCTGTGTTCGTCCATCGTTACCGCCTCTGTCGCTTCTTCTTCCTTGACAAGATAGACCTTAACCATTTTTTAAACTTAAATTACATGTGTCATTATATTAATGATTTATTATGAGTGAGCATGTCACGTAAGCAGACTCTAACATCTGTTAACTCAAATTTGACGGGAGGGGCTTATATGCTATGTTTTTGAAAATGTAAGGGTTATTTTAGACACGAGTAAACCATAAAGACTTAAGTGGTCCATGGCCAAAACCACAGGGGCTAAAATGGACCTTAACCCCAGAAGATTCCTACATCAATCCTAAGCAACTCAATACTCAACAAAAGCAAGGATCAATAGGAGGAAAGTGCCACATTTACTATCATTCCACATATTTCCATCATTCCTTTTAACCGATACTTAAGAAACTTTCCAAGATCCTTTTGAGTCTATTTAATGTTGAAGAGTCCTTATGTTTAGACATGTTACTTTTCTGTTAGGACCTATAAAAGTCTCTTTTTGTATGACTTGTAGGATGGCAAGATATGTCACTGGATGTAAATGCAACAAGCATCGTTTAAGATATTTTTTTATTATTGCAATAAAGCAGTTTAGTATTTCTTCTCTATCTCGCTTTAGACAAAGAATTCTTTGTGTTATTACTGCAATAATCTTCTTTCTCTATCTTTATTTAGAGGCACCTCTCTCCCTCAAAGAAGAGAAGCTTCCAGTAGGAGATAGTTCACACTCTTTGCCTTGCTTGTTTATTATTGCAGATTGGGCTGTGTCCTATCCTGATCCTCTTCCCCATCTCTCCTTTTTCAATGTTAGCTGGCTCAGATACATCAGCCGAGAAAACATAGTAGTGTTCTGCACGTTTCCCCTTCGCCTTTTCTTATTGTTCGCCACTACAAATACATCTTCCCACATTTTTGTTTTATTTCTCTTAATTTTCTTTCGAGGGATTATAAAGGGGAACAAAAGGAAGGAGTCAGGAGTGTCAATCTAATCCAATCCCAGCCATATCAGAATCAACCAATTTTAACACTTTAATTCATGTAGTCCCGAGTCTCACACACTTTGAACTATAACTAGCATGCCAATAGAACTACAAATAATATGTATATGTTACCCTCACTTAATGATATGAATTGTGATGTCTATACTTCATAAATATGATAAATGACATACTTATGTTTTCGGCTTCTAAAGTTGAAGTACATGCTTTTTAAAGATATCAATCTCAGTGTTCTACAAAATATTGGTTGAGCATACATAAGCATTAATATTTATGTTAAGCATAATACAATAAGCTAAAGTGTGCTAGGGGATTTAAATATAAGGTTAAGTTATGGTAATAAGCATGCATATAGTAATTAGAAGTGATTGTGAAATTTTAATCGACCTTAAGTGAATCTCAAGGCTTGAATGAGTTTGACCATAACTAACGTAAAAAAGTTTGAGTTTTAAACATTATGTATGTAGAGGATCATAAGCTATTTAGGCATGGATGGAGTAATGAAAAATTAAATAGAGATGCAAATCAAATATGAGTATTATACTAAATGTTGAGATACATAAGTGAGATTGAAAGATGAGTTTAGACCAAAAATGTTATTTTTGTCAAACCAAATTAAACTTAATGGAAGTTGCTGCAACATTAGAATTATATTAGTAAAAAAAAAAAACTTGAAATAAGACCTAATGGTATTGAACCCTAGACCTCAAGACAACCTCTTAAACACCTCTACCTTAATTTGGCCTCATCCTCTTTACCAACATAATAACTCAGGACCCTTTGTCTTCTTCTTTAGCCATTCTTTTCAGTTGCTTTTAAGTAACCTAGACTTCGAATTTATCTTTGATTTTTGGATATGTTTTGGATGATTCTCTTATGATTCTAAAGCCTCTAATATGGCCTTAATTTGAGATCGATGAATAGAGTTGTGATTGTCCCAATCTGAGATACTCAGAATCCCTTGTTATTTGAGAAGTTCTCTTTGAGCTGAATTAAGCCCCTTAAGGATATGATTATTCTCTAGTTTTTTGATATATTTTAAAATATTTCCTTAAGGTTCTGTAAGATTTGGAATTGAGTGAATATCATCTCTATACACCAACATATGAGGTTTATAAGTTCAGACAGTTCCAACCCAGTTTCAGCATAACAAAATATATGTTGGAAGTTGAATTAGGAGGGTATTTTAGCCTCCAAATAATTCTATTTTAAGCTGAAATTTGGTGTGTATTTAGTTTTATATGTCTTCTAGTTTTCTATAAAATTTCATGATAATTCAAGATCGTTGATCAACTAAAATAGTGAAGTAAAATTTCTTCAAAGTATTGTGTGATGGTTTGATTGATGCTAGCTAATTCATTTGATTATAGAGTGAATTGTTAAAAAATTTGGTGGTGGAATCTAGAT
Organism: Musa itinerans; assembly: GCA_001649415.1. Classification (NCBI taxonomy): domain Eukaryota; kingdom Viridiplantae; phylum Streptophyta; class Magnoliopsida; order Zingiberales; family Musaceae; genus Musa; species Musa itinerans. Next base: position 223,344 of record LVTN01000157.1, read on the forward strand.
AAATTTTCAGGTTAAGTATAGTTTATTTTCTAAGAGATTTTATCAAACATTTTCTATGGATTATTGCAATGAATTATTATAAATCAACAATTCAAGAAGTACGGTTTTTAATTAAGGCATCTCATGACCCTATGCTCCCAATTTGATAGGTGTATCACTCCCTAGCACACATGTTTCGACTGATATGATCGTCATGATCTAGTCATGAGCTAAATGTGAATGTATGTATTTGGTAAGCATAAAAATATATGAATTATTATAAAAAATATCTTGTATGCATGTATATATAATGACATACGATGTGGGAGTACACGTGTTTTCTATGACGTGTGATGTAGGAGTGCACGTATGTATTATGACGTGAGATGTGAAAGTGCACATACGTATTATGACATGCAATATGGGAGTACACGTATATATTACGATGACGTGCGATGTGGGAGTACACATATATGTTATGATATAGGGCGTAGAAGTCCATAAATTTGCTATACGTACCGCATGTGCATATAAGCATTTTGAATTATTGACGTAGAAATTTATCTTTTTATTTTGAATATGCTATGTTGTATGGTTATGCTTGCTAAAGAAATCATAAATTGAGGGGTTTACTGTTAAATGTCGTATGCCAATAATTTTAAAATGTTGTATACATGGCATGATACATGTTCACTTGAATAAAGCTATAAAGGATTATAATTATTGAGTGATTACTCACTACAGACCCTATTTTGCAGATAAAAATACTAGTACCTTACCCAAGTGATTGGGTAGGATAGTAAGTACGTGTAAGCCCATGCCAGCACAAATATGGATAATAGCCTATGAGCATTTTGTGTATATAAATTTTGGACATACTATGTTTGTGTTTTCTTTTGAGTTAAATGTTATAATTATATACATATGTCAAAATATTGTGTACAAGGGGAAACCTCGTCAATTTTGTTTAACAAATTAGCACGTTTTAATTTTAAGATTGCCTACTTTCCGTTGTATTCCTATCGATAGTAGTAATGAAATTTGAAATATGACATCCTACTTTAGTCATGCATGTAGGGTATGGATGAAACTAGGAATAGGGTGTTACAATCCAACCCATTAAACCTCAAGCAATTTGTGGTTAAAAAATATCAATTTAAAATTGGTCCTATGTATTCCAAACTTTTAGTTGATTTTATTAACTATTCTAGTTGCTAGCCTCAAAAGTCATAAAAGAGCTATAAATGTTTGCTAACTAGAGAGATGTCAAGACAAATATTTGGAAGTGCATGTAATTCCTTTTTGTTTAAAGTGCATCAAAAATATATTTAGGAGTGGTAAAAATAAAGAATAAGACAAATAGCCTAAGTTTATCTTCATAAAGTCACATACACATCTCTCAAGAAGTAAGAATAAGTGGATGGATATCCGCTGACATCTTGATTTTCTATATATATCCCACCATAACTTCAAAAGTAATAGCTATATCCTTGTCAGAACTTCTATCGCATCGTAGTTCATTGGGTTTGTATTAAACCTAAGTTATAGGAAAAACAATAGTGGCTCAAAAATATTGTTTTCCTCCATCTCCTCCCTCCTTTATTTCCTTATCCCTTCATGAAAATCCTAAATCCTATGTATAACCCTTCTCTCCCTCTCCTCCAACCCCTCCCTTTGGCTCCCAATCTCAAGCCCAAGCTGAACCTAATCTTCTATTTCTCCATCACCTCCTCAAGCCCCGTATTTCTCCCCCCCAAAACTGATCAGTATGGGGTTTGGGCTCGATGACAAGTCAAAACTTCACCGATCGGATTTGCAACTTCTCGAAGGAGTTATGTATTTTTTATGCAAACAACACAACTTCAAAAGGGAATTATAAACAACTTTGTTGCTATAAATAAAACACCTAAAACAAGGATTCAAGGCAAAGGACTCATGAATGGTAGGTGCTTGCCTTCTCGTGCGACAAGCACGGACAAATCACGACAAAACGCTCATCAGTTCTCCCTTTCTTTCCTCCTTTCTCAACCATTTGCACCTTTGCTAGGGGCTGCAGAAGGGCTATTCTTTGTTAAGGTTGTTGCTACGTCTTTGGATGTCGAGGACAAAGATGAAGCATTAGTTCTACGATGATTCTCAGTTGCGAAAATTCTACCATAGGCTTAACAGAGTATCTCTCGACATAATTGTCAAGACCTCCTGAGGCTATGACAGAGGTTTAGGAAAACGTTAAGGCCTCTGACTTGCTAGAAGGGTCGAAGACAAGGGCTTGCACTAGTTGGGAACTCGAAACAAGGATGTCGACGGCCTAATTATGGGTAGCAACGCCTCTTCTGCTTTCTCCTCTAGTTCTCTCAACTATAGCAGGCTCTAGACCGACTAGACTTTGAGGGATCTTATTGGAACACCTTGAAGAAGGATCCTTGGCGGCCATCGATAGAAAGGATCTCTCTTGGCGACAGAATTATGGTGTTGTCAGTGGCCAACGAAGGAAGAAGGCTTGTTTCTCTCGTGATTTGGCTTCTTACGGAGAAGGGTTTCTTTCATTTCTTGAGAAGGCAGCAATCTCTCAATATAAGTATCAATTACCTAAAGTCCTGAGGAGATAAGTGATGAAATAACTCCTAGGCACTCAAGGAGTTGCAGGCATCTCCTACCTGCGCAACATTGTTCTTGGTCGTCCATCTTTGCTAGAAATTGAGTCCTGCTTGGACTAGGATTTAGCCAAGTCACCTCTTGCTTCAACAACAGAGATTGGATGTGATTTGAATGAGTTGCATCTTGCTTCAACAATGAGGATTTGACTTGACACGAACTCGACGAGATCATCTTGAATCACAAATGCCAACAACCCTTGGGTAACCCGTAACCCTAGACCTAATTAGTAATTTATCCCCTCTTCTTCTCTCCTTTCTAACCCTCTTTCCTAGTTTTCTTAATTGTCATCTAGAGGTAACCCTAATTTCTCTCGTTCCACCTCGCATTTTTTGTCTGTTAGGACTCTAGCTAGGAGAGTCCTAATTGAGAGGGGCATTCATGTAAAACCTACCTAGCCGACCCTATTAAAGAGGTGAAGAGGCCGACTAGGGTTAGGAGGTTGTTTCTTAGAGAAGCATTAGGAGTTGTAAAGGAATATGAGTCTTGAGTAGGAGTCCTATTAGGAGTTAGGGTTTAGAAGCCCTATAAATAGTCATGCATTCATCCTCTTTTCTCAAGCAATAGATGAATCTTTTCTGCAGCCTTTGAGCAACAACTTAGAGGAATGAACCCCTATAGAGTTCCAAGGAGGCCGATCCCCTAAAGAGATCAACCCCAAGCTTAGAATCTGCAAGGGTTCTACCTTCCAGAAGGATAAAATAAAAAGGATTGTAAAAGAGATGCTCGAAACATGAGTTATTCGACCAATTTGCAGCCCCTACTCTTCACCGATGCTCCTCGTACGAAAGAAGGATGGAACATGACGAATGTGCATTGATTATCGAGCTCTCAACGACATAACCGTAAAGGACAAATACCCTATTCTAGTAGTAAATGAATTGCTGGATGAATTAAAGGGAACATGAGTCTTCACAAAGCTAGACCTTCGATTCGGGTATCATCAAATACGAGTGTGCGAAGAAGACATACCGAAAACCGCCTTTCGAACACACAACGACCACTACGAATTTTTGGTAATGCCCTTTGGTCTCACCAATGCTCCCTCCACCTTCCAGAACCTTATCGATGATATTTTTTGGAATTATCTTCGTAAGTTTGTGCTGGTTTTCTTCGACGATATCCTTACTTACAACCCTTCTCTTGAAAGTCATTTTCAGCACTTACGACTTGTTTTGACGATTTTACGAGAACATATTCTTTTTGTCAAAAAATCGAAGTGTAGCTTTCTTTAACAGAATGTGAAATATCTAGGGCATATCATATCAGAGGAAGGTGTGGCGGTGGACCCTTTCAAAATTGAAGCAATGCAGAACTGACCGACCCCGAGGAACATAAAATTGCTACGTGGTTTTCTTGATTTAACAGGCTACTACCGCAAGTTCATGAAAAACTATGGAAATATCAGTGCACCCCTTACTTCCTTGCTGAAAAAAGATACTTTCCAAGGGTCAGACAAAGCCACCACCGCCTTCGACGAACTTAAAGCTGCAATGACGACAACGCCCGTACTAGCGCTACCCGACTTCGGCAAGACTTTTGTTATTGAAGCCGATGCCTCCGGAGTCGGAATTGGTACTGTACTAATGCAAGATGGCCGCCCCATCGCTTATACCAGTAAGGCGTTATCTCCTTCCCATCTCAAGATGATTATTTACGACAAGGAGATACTCGCGATTGTGCATGCGATGGCCAAGTAGAGACCATACTTGATCGGGCGACGCTTTCAAATCAAGGCCGACCATAAAAGCCTAAAATATTTCTTGGAGCAGAATATATCTTCCCCTGAGCAATAAAAATGGGTAACAAAGCTTCTTGGATATGATTATGAAATAACTTACAAAAAGGGGAAAGAGAATGTTGTTACAGATACGCTTTCGCGGCTACCCGAGCAAGCTGAATTTTCGACCGTTTCAATTCCGACCAACGACTTCCTTGAGGATATTAAGAGGGAATGACAGGAAGATCCGGAGACTAGTAAAATCATAAAAAAATTGGAGGAAGCACCAAGCTCCGTGGCTCATTACGGTTGGGACTCAAAAGAATTGCGCTATAAGGGACGCATTATGCTTGTGCCAAATTCTACTTGCATCTTCACGAGTAGATTTTGGACAGAGTTATTCCAGATGCAGGGCACTAAATTGAAAAAGAAGTACGGCGTATCACCCACAAACCGACGACCAAACTGAAGTGGTGAACAAGTACTTGAAGACATACCTCAGATGCTTCACCAGTGATAGGCCAAAAGAGTGGACAAAGTGGCTTCCCTAGGCCGAATGGTGGTATAATACAACTTATTATTCATCCACAAAATGTACTCCCTACGAGGCTTTGTATGGCCGACTTCCCCCTGTGATCCCAAAATATGTGTTGAGCACCTCTAAAGTGGAACAAGTAGATAGGAAACTACAAGACAGAGACAAAATGCTGAAGTTGCTAAAAGATAATCTCACTGTAGCTCAAGCAAGGATGAAACGACAATATGATAAACACAAAGGCGAAAGAGAATTTTCAGTAGGAGATTGGGTCTTCCTACGGCTCCAGCCATACAAGCAAACATCAATCCATACCATAGCATCTATGAAGCTTTCACCTCGGTTATATGAACCCTACCAAATTTTGGAGACCATCAAAGCTATAGCACACAGATTGGACTTACCCGCCAGCTCCCGAATCCATCCAGTCTTCCATGTGTCGTGTTTAAAGCTCAAGCTGGGACAAAACGGGACAGCCCAAAGCCATCTATCAAATATGACTACCCAAGGAGAACTCCAGACCCAGCTGAGTGTCATTATTGATCGACGGATCGTGACTCGACGACGACGACCCACTACTAAAGTGTTAATACAGTAGGCGAACTTACTAGCAAAAGGTGCCACTTGAGAGAACTATGACGATTTGAAGATTAAATTCCCAGAATTCATGGATCGTCAGCCTCGAGAACAAATCTGATTTAAAGAGGGCGAGTCTGTTAGGACTCTAACTAGGAGAGTCCTAATTGAGAGGGGCATTCATGTAAAACCTACCTAGCCGACCCCTATTAAAGAGGTGAAGAGACCGACTAGGGTTAGGAGTTTGTTTCTTAGAGAAGTATTGGGAGTTGTAAAGGAATAGGAGTCTTGAGTAGGAGTCCTATTAAGAGTTGGGGTTTAGAAGCCCTATAAATAACCATGTATTCATCCTCTTTTCTCAAGCAATAGATGAATCTTTTCTGCAACCTTTAAGCATCAACTTAGAGGAAGGAACCTCTATAGAGTTCTAAGGAGGCCAATCCCTTAAAGAGATCAACCCCAAGCTTAGAATCTGTAAGGGTTCTATCATTGTCCCCCTAAAACAAGTGAGTACCAATTTTACGAGGGCATTCTTTATATAGGATCAACCAAGGATATTTTTGCAATAATGGCACATTCAATAACATATCTAGAACACACTAACTCGTAACAAGTCTTAGTTTCCCACCCAACTTAATTCTTGGGTTTATCCCTTTTAGGTGGAATCCATCTTGTGTCATTCTGAGAAATACTTGAAAGGGGGATTTTGCTCAATTTGACCCCTCATAGTAGATTTCCAACAATCTAAAGAAGGTAGCTTATCTCAAGAACAAATTTGCAATCTTCAAGGCAAACACACACACAACAGATATATGGATACATATAAAATATATTTAAAGGATCTATCCATTATTTTCCAAGGGAATGTATGTATAAACAACTTTACCTCAGGTTGAGGTTGTCACATCAGAGTTAGGCAGTTTCCATATTGAGGGAATCTTGATGTATTGTCTTCGTATTACTTTTATTGTTCGTAATTTTCCACTAGAATTGTCAATTGATTGTCAATACTAATTTTTAGTAATCCAAAATAACCATTAAAAATGTGAGGATAAAGCTTTAAGCTTTATGCAGTAAGAAGTTTATGATGATTAAAACATACTACAAATCAGGATGAAGCAACAGCATGATACTTGTCATCTATCTTCAAAAACCCTTCAATACTTGCTGAAGCCCTAATGACTAATTTTGTTTGTAACAGAGAAGAATTTCAAATCAAAGTTACAAAAGATAATATATATTCAAGCGATCTAGTAATATAAAGGAGTTAAGAGATTGGAAAGGACAAATAAGATAAAAAAAATTAAATCGAGGATCTCACCTCCGGCTTCGAATACACCCCAAAATCACCCGTGAGCGGATTCTTGGCCTCGACAATATCGATGACGACATTAGCAGTGCCAGGGAGCTCGGAGGGGCCGGAATCGAGCGTAATGTTGACGGAATCGAAAATATCCAACTGCCGGAGGCGCGTGTTGGCGAGACCGGCAGCCTGGAGAAGCTCCTGCATTGTAGAGGCAGTGCGGAAGGCGTCAAGGACCTCGGATTCGATAAGGGCGTCCTTAGTCTTAGTGTTGCCCCGGATGATGACATCGTGGACGCGAAGGCGGACGGGACCTCCAGAGAGGCGTCGGAGAAGGCGATCGAGATTCTTCCTCTCGGAGGAGGGGGTTACGTTTTCCTCCGCCTCCTCATCGCCGTCTTCTTCCTCATCCTCCTCGATCTCGTCCTCGTCCTCGTCCTCGTCCTCTTCCCCTTCCCGACCTAGGCCATTGGTGGTATCCTCAGGCACCGCTTTTCCGTCGTCCTTGTCCTTTACTCCGACGAGCTTAGGGTTCGGGCCGCCTTCGGAGTCGGAAGCGATAGCCATGAGAGGGGGGGAGGAAAGAGAGACGGCTATGGTCTAGGCCCAGTGAAGTCGGAGCGACCGAGAAAGATCCGTTTGCATTAGGAGGTTTTGTTTGTGTGCCATTTTGTTTCTGAAAACATATTTGGTACTAAAATTGTTTTGTTACTGTTTTTAAGATTTTATTTTTAGTAAAATATACTTAATTGATCGCTTTATTATATTCATAATCTTCATTAGACTATCTATCCATAGACTTGATTCGATCTGCTACTTCGGATAATTGGGCTTTTCAGTATCGGCTGTCATTGCTTAAACCCAACTCTCCATCGAGAGAGAGAGAGAGAGAGAAAGAGAAAGAAAGAAAGGATGTGAACGAAGAAAGAGAATATACGATGCATGACTTCTCACAAGTATATCATGGTGTGTCAATTCTAAGAAAAAGATTGAGGTTATGTTTGAAAATATAATTATATTTTTTAATATAAAATTTGAGAAAAAAAGTTTGACTGAATTAATAGTTACAGAATGTTTTGAGGATTCGATGAGTAATAAATAATTTTTAATATAAGTATTGTTGGATAAAAGTATATTTTAAAATGTTATTAAATATTATATGATACATTTTTCCTTCTAATATTTTTAATATTTTTTTAATAAATATATATAATTTTATTTAAATTAATATGTTAATAAATGAAATAAATATGTAATCTTATAAAAAATTTGTATGATCCAAATATGTAATAAATAAATAAATAAATATAATTACACAAATAAATATAAAATAATATTTTGAAATAAATAATTTAGATTTATAAGAGAAGGGGCAACAAAAAAGATTAAGAGAATGGATGAAGAAATAAGGGTTAGGATTTCTATTTACATGATATTAATCTTGTTATTTTAGATAGTATCATAGGATACTTTAGAAATTTAAAAAAAAATATTAGCATCTCACAACTATTGAAATGCTAAATCTATCCTAATGTAACATCAGCATTTAAATATTTTCAATGTAACATTCAATCCATCCAAGCCAAATATAATTTTTTAAAAATTATCAAATATTAATTTATATTTAAAATATATATTGGTCCTTAATGTACATTTCAAATGTATTTCCAAATACACTTCATTATATATTATTTTTTAATGTAATGTAATAAATAATCATTACATTCGTCAACTACCTAACCATCACCTCATCTAGAGCTCTCCCCCAATAATTACTCTAATTACTCTACTAACTTAATCTGTCAAAGTAGTTTTGACGAGTATAAATGCCTGAAAATGAATAAAGTGAAGGAAAAAGCTAATAATATACTGATCATATGTCATGATATATTAACTATGCATATTATATATGAGTCAAATAACAATAGATAAGAGTATAATTATAAGAGTAAACAGGGATCATGTGCAGATCATGAGAACATATGCAATATACTTTTATACAATGTTATCTATAATATAATCAATCATGCATATGTGTCTCATTAAGCATTCATATATAAGTCGAACGTCTGATTAGATATTTTTCTCAATAATTGATAGAAAAATTCATATAGTATGTCTTATAATTGTCATATGTTATAATGCAACATAATATTAAAAATTTAATTATGACACACATCATCATTAATAACATTTTGGTGTCATTAAAACTCCATGATGTATTCTCCCAACAAATAGATAGAGAGGTATAGTCTTACGGGAGAATTCTTTTTCTTAAATGATGAGAACACAGTTCTAATAGAAAATAAAGTGATATCATTTATCTACATAATATTCTTTCCAATAACATATGAAAGAATCATCGTGTTTTCCTGCACTTGGTAGGGTGAATAATAAGAATAGTACTAAGATCATCATTCATCGTAGCTCAATTAGTTAAGCACATAGATGACATCCTATGTGATCACTCATCTATCTATTAATTATACATCAAAATTATATATGCATATGCAGGGTAACATCAAGATACATCCACAGATAATAAAGAATTATTATCATAAAGGATGAATAAATTGTTGTCTGTTAGAAGGTGTTGGTCAAGATGTGGGACATGGTCTAGTAATGACTCCATGACATACTGGGTAGCTTTTTTTGCCAAAACTACTACTCATCATACCAACAAATAAATGTTTATATGAGTCATTGAGAAATGAATGATTCACAAATGGATCTTACCATTCATATTCAAAAGAATAATTGGATGAGAACATTCTAATGGTAAAGATCTCAAATTTTGTATAATACTTTAAGACATCTCACTTTCAAGTTTGAAGATGGGGTTAACTGACTTCAACAAAAAATTATATTTTATAAAAACTAAATCTTGATGTGAGTAAGCCCGATCGATACCTTGTTGAATAGGCCCACACAATTTAATTTGTTGTCAATCTATTTTGGATCTCTACTTCTTATGTTTTGATTTTTGACTCATCTGAAACAGTTCAATTTATTACATTCATGTTTTATATCAACTCAATCTATTCTATCTTATCCCAACATGGTCCACTGGTTTTCATTTCATTCAGTATGGTTACACTCTAATACCGAGCTCGATTGCTTATCATCATGTTCCCATTGCTCGAGTAATATATGTAATGAGTCCACCTTAGTTTGGCTAAACTACATTGATTAATAGAACTCTATCCGAGTTATTTATAAACCTGCAACGTGTTCAAACCATGACTTCCATCTAATCAGTAGTAATTAATTATGAACCAATACTAATGATTTTTTTCCATGTAGATTAAAAAATAAAATAGCTTTGCTAATCCAACAGTGAAGCATTGAAGTATTGTTCCACTCCACCTTTAAATTCAAGTTGGTATACAATAAATATACAAGGCAATAGTTAACTTTTGTAGTGTTTGTTTATTCATATGATTTAATTAGATCCAACTCAACTTAACCACGCTATCATGTGGTTCTCGCCCTTAGTCTGTTAGCATAAAATATGAAATCATGCTATCTATAATGCGGAAAAACTTTTATGCCAAGATTGAAATCAAATATATTAGATCTAACAATATTACGATGCGTACCTTTCTCGCTGTTCAGAAGAATAAACCTTATCTGAGCGCTCTATCTTCGGATCTAAAATATCAATCTGCGAGGATCTGCAAGGAAAACTAGATCCTTCTCCTCTCTTCCTATCTTTTCACAGGACCACCTAGATTGATGGATTAGGGGAGAAGAAGGAGATTGAGAGAAAAACCTTAATCTCTCAATTGAGATGCACTCTTAGATGCGCTCATAAATGCTCTCATAAAAATGCACACATAGCCCCTAGAGGTCCTGTCTATTTATAGGCGAGAGCAGAGGGTCTAGGATAAGTTATTAGGAGAGTTACTCCCATCAAGGTTATCTCCTAAGGAATCCTACTTTAACATGGACTTCTTTTCTATTGGCCAATAACCATAATCAGAATCCAATAATATCTATAATATATCTTACTTAATTAAATAGGGCCACATAATCTTACATTCTCCCACTTGGCCCATTAATTAGTAAGATACAAAAGGATTTAAAATCAAAAATAAATAAACAAAATTTATTTAAAAATAATTTGACCCAATTGGATTCTGAAATTTTAGAAAAACTATATACACGCGCGTGAATTTTAGAAAATAGGCCAATAAGTCCAATAATAATAATACCACATTAAGTCTGACTAACAATATGAGTCATAGCGGTTGTATGTCATCAATGTCACACTTCCTTCTATGTACCACAATACTGTTAGCCGTTCTAAATGCAGTCCAAAATGACCCCTATAATTTGTCTTGTCAAGACAATCCTGTCATCACATTCAACCATAATATGTACATACATAATTGTGAACAGGATAGCAGAAACAAATAACTTTAAGTACGTAGGCAAGAATGTCAATTATAATATCCACTCAAACATGCATCACCATATCCTTTATAGGTTGCTCACAAACCCAATCATAAAAACATGTTCTTTCAAAATACTTTAGAATGTAAGTTCTAAGTGAATGGATCAGCAATCAATACAGTGGAACTCAAGTAATTAATTGACATTAGATGTTTCTGGACTCATCTTCTCTAACCATCAAGTACTTTATACCATAATGCATATAGATGCAATAATACTTGTCATTCTTAGAGAAGAAAATTACTGCAATATCACAAAATATCTTTAACGACTTGGTAATTGAGTCTGACTACACCAAGTCCCGAGATAAAAATTTTACAGTAAAAAAATTTGATTAGTGGCCTCAAAGCATACCACAAAATCTCTATTATTAATAATAATAAATTAATAGCATAGTATCCTTCTTCTCATAAGTTATCTTACACTTATAAGATTTTATTTTAAACTAGAATAAACATTATATCATCAATATATTGTTTATCAGATTTTGTGTTCGTAGAAGTTGTTTTTTTCCTTCCATTTGAATCCTATAGTTATTTTCCATCTACACTATAGATCTAATCAAATTATCAAATCTTTATAATAAACTTTTATTTTTACCATATAATTACTGTATCTATTATCTAAAAATAAAACAGATCTAGAATATTTTTTATCAAATGCCATAAAAAGAATATTTTCTTCATCCTTTTTTAATATTATTTTTTCATGATAATTTGCTTAATGTTTATTATAACAATATTTTTTAAGATAGTCATACTTTTTACAATAAGAGCATAAAGGAACATTTAGATTTTTATTTTTTATAATAATAATTTTTAATATATCCATTTTTTGTAATAAAAATATTGAAAAGTTTCTTTATTGTCTTCATTGGAATTCCTCTGACTCTTATTTAATCAACTTTGTCCCCTTGAGCATCAAATCATCTATGATCTCTATCATTCTTATCTCTTCATTAAAATCTGAATTTTAAATTTTTTTTTTGTCCTTCTTCATTTGTAGAGTATATTCTAAAGTCTTATTTGAAGATTTGTTCATTTTTTGTTCATGAAATAAAAGAGGGCTTATTAATTTATTATTATATAATGTACTTATATCTTTGGCTTTTTCTAAGCATATCAAATTTTAAAAATAAATTTCATAAAACTTTTTATACTACTATCTAATCTTTTAGGTTCTTTCATAAGATCTCATTTAGTTCATAATAGAAGAGAATTTTGAAGAAAATTAAATATTTCATCTAAGAGTTTCAAATTCATGTCAAAAAATTTGAAGCTTTGAAGTTTTTACTTTGTTTATACTTCTAAACATATTTTTTAATATTTTTAAGCTTCTATTGATATTGATGCCAATATGATTCAAGAAAATAGGAACTCATATATTATTTGTTGTAGCATATAGAGAGCTCTTGAATCTTTCTACATCCTCTCATTCATTTGATATTTTTGATCTTAAGTAATATTGAGAACCTACATATTATACTTGGTAAAAGTATTTTCTACTAATTTTATACTCTTTATGGAATAAATAGACATCATATTTTAATAATTTAAAACTAATAATTTTTACCTTTGAAGATAGAAAAAAGTTGATTATAAACACTTGCTTCAATGCTTGTCATCTTCATGTTTTTTTTTTCTTTTGAATCTACTAGTCTCATCTTCTTTTTTAATCGACATACTGTTATGGGCTTTTGTCCAACCGGGCTTTTTATACTATACTTATTGACTTTCTTTGACTTTCTATAGAACTTTTAAGAGAAAGAGAAGAAGATAGTACACGAGAAGTACTTCTAATCTGTAGTACATTAAACTCGTCCAATAACATATATTTATATCTGCCAAAAAGGATAAAGTATATATTTTTTAAATAAAGAAGAAATTAGTCATAGCCAAACAAACCTCCTCATCTTCATTCATATAAAAAATAATAATTACTCATATATTTATCTTATTCTAAATTCTTATTTGTTTATTGTATCTAATCTTAACTATTTGAATTAATTTTATTAATATATACCTGACTTGGATATAGAAATATATTTAAAAAGATGAGAACCATTATTATATGATACGATGAACATATGGGCAAAATTTCTCATCAATCTATCAACTATGTGACTATAGTTATCTCCTTATCATCATTAATTGTCATCTTCCTAATCCATCATCAAGAACTGGCATCTATCTTTCTCACCAAGCTAAATCACTGTATTTGCCATTTGTTTCTTATCTAAATATAGTGGGATATAATTAGATATAAAAATTATATATATATATATATATATATATATGATTTGATTTGTATATCTAGATTTACCACTCATAGATTTAATACTATTTATATACATTCTTATTTTTGAAGTCATAACCTATAGAAATCTAGAGATACAAATCAAATTCTAATTTTCAAGGTATTCTTGTTAGCATAAAATATGAAATCATGCTATCTATAATGCGGAAAAACTTTTATGCCAAGATTGAAATGAAATATATTGGATCTAACAATATTACGATGCGTACCTTTCTCGTTGTTCAGAAGAATAAACCTTATCTGATCTGCAAGCGCCACATTGTCGGATCTGAAATATCAATCTGCGAGGATCTGCAAGGAAAACTAGATCCTTCTCCTCTCTTCCTATCTTTTCACAGGACCACCTAGATTGATGGATTAGGGGAGAAGAAGGAGATTGAGAGAAAAACCTTAATCTCTCAATTGAGATGTACTCTTAGATGCGCTCATAAATGCTCTCATAAAAATGCACACATAGCCCCTAGAGGTCCTGTCTATTTATAGGCGAGAGCAGAGGGTCTAGGATAAGTTATTAAGAGAGTTCCTCCCATCAAGGTTATCTCCTAAGGAATCCTATTTTAACATGGACTTCTTTTCTATTGGCCAATAACCATAATCAGAATCCAATAATATCTATAATATATCTTACTTAATTAAATAGGGCCACATAATCTTACATAGTCCATATCTTCAGGTTCTTTTAGGTATCACACTATACCATCTTTGTTCTTGTAGTAACTAAGGTTGAAAAGCTTCTTGGTTTCGGGCAAACACAACCTAGAGCAAGTCCACCACCTACATCTTATTATCTATTTGTGTAATCGTTTTATTGATTCTCTAACTACAGCTCATGGTATATTATTTTGATATTCTCCATAAAATTTGATACACTAGTGATGATCTCATGGACTAGGACAAATAAAGGTTTCATAGCTGCTCATGGATTGTTTTGGAATCCTTGTTCCCATGCTGCCTTGGGTTTGACTATTAAGGAGGGAAAATAATGATGAGACGTTCCTACTAGTGGTGCAACATGTAGGGCTATGAATTGATGTAACTCTATGCCATGAGTCTAACAACTAAGATGTTTCCATCTCATCCAACATCATAAAACATGATAAATGATCCTTTTAGGAAAGGATTCGGTGATCTTGATCCTTCTTTCAAGCAGATTTATGCTTTATGGGAGAATTGGTAAAACTATTAAACTAAAAAAGAAATCTAGATTACTGAAAAGAAATACCTAAATATATAACCATAAACATACTTGTTGAGCATAATCTTAAACTTCTTCTTGAGGTTGTACTTTTACTATGGCCTCTCACCTTTTTCTCTTTTCTTCTAGTTGTCAACTCCTTTTTCTTAGGTTGATGTTTTCTTTAGAAGTTTATAGTTACAGAGTGCAGGACTCCAAACTAGGGTAGGACCCTCAATTGGAGTCCAACTCTTCTTTATATTCGAGTCCAACTCAAATTGGGTTGGGTTGAGTCTTGAGGTTGGATTTGAGTTGACTAGATTTGAGGATTACTCGAACAGAATTTAAACTAAATTAGACTATGACTTGTACTGAGTTTTATTATCCCTGATTATGGTTTCCTAAGTTGGCAATTCAACATCACAAATACTGATTTGTACAAATGGTTCGGAGGTATTGCATAGCACACCATCATCTCGTGACACATTCTACTATATTTGAGGCTAGTGCATATAACATTGTAGATTTTCAATGTCTTGGTCATGCCAAAATGTATTGTGATCTTAGATGTATGTGCCTCTTATATTTTGTTTACATGGTCCACCTCCTTCGTTACATAAAGTTGAATACCCTTATATAACAGTCCTTCTCAATGTTTCAACTCCATTATTGTTTCTACCTTGAACTCCTCCACAAGGCCTTTGAACTTTGTGCCTTTCTCGTACATGCTCATGTAGTCATCATATAGACTTGTGCCTTTGAACTTTGTGCCTTTCTCGAATAAATAAGCAAATCCTCTTACTAATACATTAGTTAGCTTATTTTGTACTTATTTTTTTCTACTTGATTATGAGGTAGAATGCCATAAGAAATACATTCACTTCATGTGTCAAGCTTGCTATAGTTTTAATTATGTTTTCATGTATTAATGTTGGTGATAATTAGTATAGACGATCGTCTCTTTCCCAAGGAGATATAGTGCTAATGCTTGATGGCTTGCTATAGCATGAGCAATTTTTTAATGTATATTAGATAGATCTTCTAAAATCCTTGGAACATCTTAGATTGGTATGCCATAAGTTAATCGTCTTGTATTAAAACATCTCTTTTCTTATACTCAAATGCATCCACCTCCAATAAGAATGGTTTTTGCAAGTTCAACAAGGCTAGGATGGGAGCCTTGCTAATTTCCTATTTAGTAAGAGGAACACATCCTTATGTTTTACCGTCCATTCAAAATTTTAACCTCTCTTGGTGAGAGAGTGCGTGAAGCAAGATGGAGAAGTTCCAAATGAACTTAAGGATATATTAGTATGGCCTCATAAAGATCTAAATCCTTGATCATCCTTAGCTTTGGATACTTACGGATTGCCTTGATTTTATCTTAGTTGATTTGGATTTTTCCTCTGCCCATGATGAAGCTAAGGTAGATATAGTTTTTTTTTTTCATGAACTTGTACTCCTTTAGGTTGAGCCATAATAGGTATTACTCCAAAACATCAAACATCTTTTGCATGTGTTCAATATTCTCTTCCTTCAATCAGCTCTAGCTGAGGATGAGTTAAGGTAGCTGAAGTCAAGTGTGGACATATTACATTATCTATCAGCCACATAAACATGACAAGGTGTTCTGTCTTGAAGGTTGTTTTTGATGTGTCTTCTTTTCGAATTTGGACTTAATGATAGTCCAACTTAAGGTTCAATTTTATGGAGATGGTGGCATGTTAGATTTGGTCCAATTGGCCATCTATCAGTAGTAGGTGTAGTAGTCGATATCATGATTAAATTAAAGCCCAACTTAATAATAGCCCAAAAGTCAAAATGTCATGACCATGATGTTATTTAAGGTATGGTAGTCAATATTTTGTGCACTTTTTGAAACTACTAGTACTAGGGTTAATGATAGTAGATAGCATCTTGATCACAAAGATTCAGACTTCGGAAGATTACTTAGCATATGTCAAGGGGCACTACTTCACATAATACCTCATCAATGTATTAGTTAGTGATGGCTAAGTAAAACTTGTACTTTCAATCTATCTACCCATATCTTTGTGGATCCAACTCAATGGATATGGGTTAAGATGAGGTGTGGTTTATAAGCCAAGCTTACCAAGATGAGGTTTCGATTTTCCATGTCGATGATACAATCAATTGCTTCTTAATTCACCTGAATTTTTTAGTGTCAAGAGTGTTTCTCAAACCTCTAGATTAAGGGATAGACTTGAGTTTATAATCTTTTGTAGTGCTCGAGTTTCACAAACTTTGAACTATAATTAGTATGCTAATAAAAAAACAAAATATATATATATATATATATATATATTTTGTGTTTCTATTAGCATACTAATTATAGTTCAAAGTTTGTGAAACTCGAGCACTACAAAAGATTATAAACTCAAGTCTATCCCTTAATCTAGAGGTTTGAGAAACACTCTTGACACTAAAAAATTCAGGTGAATTAAGAAGCAATTGATTGTATCATCGACATGGAAAATCGAAACCTCATCTTGGTAAGCTTGGCTTATAAACCACACCTCATCTTAACCCATATCCATTGAGTTGGATCCACAAAGATATGGGTAGATAGATTGAAAGTACAAGTTTTACTTAGCCATCACTAACTAATACATTGATGAGGTCATATATATTATCCTCACTTAGTAATATGATTTGTGATGTTTATGTTTCATAAATATGATAAATGATATGCTCATTTTTTTGTTTTTAAGATTGAAATACATGCTTTCCAAAAATATCATTCTCAATATTTTATGAAATATTAGCTGAGTATATATAAGCATTGATATTTATATTAAGTATAGCACAATGAGCCAAAATATGCTAGCGGACTTGAATACGAGGATAAGTTATGATATTAAGCATACAAATAGTAACTAGTAGTAATGATTGAATTGTAATTAAACTTAAATGAGTCCCAATGCTTGAATGAATTTGAATATAATTAAAGTAAGAAAGTTTAAGTTTTAAACTTCATATATATGAAGCATAATAAGCTATTTAAGCATGGATGGAGTAATAAAAAAATAATAAAGATTCAAATCAAAGAGGAGTGTTATACTAAATGTTGAGATACATAAGTAAGATTGAACGATGAGTTTCAATAAAAAATATCATCTTTATCAAACCTAATTAAATTCAATTGAAGTCGCTATAATATTAGAATTATATTAGTAAAAAAAAAATTAAATTGGGTTCTAATGGGATTGAACCCTAGACCTCAAGGTGACCTTTTAAGCACCTCCATATTAATTTTAGCCTCATCCTTTTTATCAACTTAATAACCCATGAACTTTTCTTTTTTTCTTTAGTCATTCTCTTAGCTTTTCTTATGGAAGTTGAGAAACCCCAACTCTAAGGAAGATTGAGATAAGAAAAACTCAATTCTTTCCTTGCTATACCTAAGGGTTTCAATTTTACAGATTCTAGGTAGATTTTTTCAGTTGCTTTTAAGTCACTTAGATTTTAAATTTATCTTTGATTTTTGAATATATTATGAATGATTCTCTTATAATTCTAAGGCCTCTAGTATGACCTTAATCTAAAATCAATGCATAAAGTTATTATGGTCCGAATTTGAGGTACTCAAAGTCTCCTATTTTTTAAGAGGTTTGTTTGAGCTAAATTAAATCCCTTAGGAATATGATTAGACTCTAGTCTTTTAGTATATTTTAAAAAAAATTCTTAAAGTTCCGTAAGATTTAGAATTGAGTAAATACTACCTCTATATATCAATATGTGAAGTTTATAAATTCAAATAGTCCTAACCTAGTTTTAGCAGAATAGAATAGGTGTTGATAGTTAAATTATGAGGGCAGTTTAACCTCTAAATGATTATGTTTCAAGCTAAAATTTGGTATATATTTAGTTTTACATGTTTTATAATTTTATACAAAATTTTATGATAATTCAAGATCATTTGGTCAACTAGAATAGTGCAATAAATTTATTTTATAGAATTGTGTGATAGTTTGATTGATACTAGTTAGGTCATTTGATTATAGAGTGACTTGTTAGAAAATAGGATGGTGGAATCTAGATAAACTTTTAGGTTAAATATAATTTATTTTATGAGGGATTTTATCAAACTTTTTCTTTGGATTATTATAATAAATTATTGTAAATCAACAATTCAAGAGGTAGAGTTCTTAATTAAGGTATCTCATGACTATACACTCTCAATTTGATAGATATATCACTCCCTATTACACTTAATCATTAAAGAACATTGTCTTTTATTGACATCATCATTTTTTAGTTTAATCAAGTAAGTATAAGTTTAATTCACTATAAAATAATGGTTGTATAAATTGTCATATGCATAAGGTATTTTGAAAAGTATATTTTGATTGATATGATCATCATAAACTTAATTATTATATATATATATATATATATATGATGACGTGCGTTGTGGGAGTTCACGTGTTTTCTATGGCATGTGGTGTATGAGTGTATGGATATGCTACGATGTGCAATGCACATATATGCTATGACATGCGGTGTGAGAGTGCACATATATATTATGACATACGGTGTGGAAGTACACATATATATTATGATATATGGTGTGGGAGTGTACTTATATATTATGATGTACGGTATGAGAGTGCACGTATTGTTAGGATCATAAAGACATTAAGAGGGGGGGTTTGAATTAGTGCTTTTGAAAAGATGAAACGATTCGAAAAATTTCGTTCGATCAAACTTGTATCAGAAATACGTTTAACTTGGAATGTGAGTAAAAATAGTAAGCAACTAAATCAGTAAACAATAAGAATGTAAAGTACAAACGAAATGCACACCGAATTTATAGTAGTTCAGTCATCGTAACTTACGTCCACTCTTGATTCCTCCTCCATTGAGGCCACCGACTTTCACTAATGATCTTCTTTCAATGAGTGAAGATCAACCACCCTTGTTATAACTCTTTTCTCCTTTTCATAGGTTTAGGAGAGAACTTTTATAACTCTTTTTACAAATATTTCTCATAACACCCTTAGAATGACTTATAAGCTATAGGAGAAAGGAACTCAAGACTTTTAATAGAGTTTGCATGCTTAGAATCACAAGTTTTTCATGCTCTTTTCTTGCTATCTCAAGCAAGAATGAATGGGATATTTATAGGCCCCAAATAACTTCAAAAATAAAGCCAAAAAGTCTTATCCCTAGGTTTTCGGGATACTGACAGTACTACCGCCAAAGCTGGGTGGTATTATCGCCTACAGCACTGAGCCTTGGCAATACCACCATCGGGTCTTCTGGAAATGTACACTTCGTACGTTCTAGCTCATAGGTGATTCCATCGCCTAGTTTGACAGTGCCACCGCTTGACCCAACTGTAGATCACTGAATGAGCTTTCTAATAGGCCCAATTCAACCTTGATTCAGGTCTAATAGCCCCTTAATTGAGTTAACATGGTTACACCTAAAATCAACTTAATTAAAACCTAAACTACAACGATCAAAACATAAATGATTATAAAACAAGAATCCTATATTATCTGGTATATCATTAGTTCATCTGAACTCCCGACGCATTGTGATTTCCTTCGACGTATTGCTCGATCCTTCGGCATGTTAACTCCTGCAACATCCGATCTTGGCGCAATGCCCGATCCTTCTGATTCGATGTCGAATCTCTAACTCCGATTAAACGTCTTATTCTCCTACTTCAATCAATTTACCTTTTCATGATTGAAGTTAGTCATACATCACTTTTCTCAAACACTGATTAGATCATAAACTCATCAATTGATTTCATCATCAAAATCTAGGATTCAACAATCTTCCCCTTTTTGATAATGACAACCAATTGATGACGGAGTTTTAACTAAACTCCCCCTATCAATATGCAACATTGAAATAAACTTGAATTAAAAAAGAACGATAACATTTTAATGTTAGTTTTTGAATTCAAGTTGAAATAATTTTAATAATTTTCTTTCAAAAGATCATATGCAAAATAATCATTTCACACTTCATATGCATAGTTACAATAATATTGCATACATCATATGCATTATCATAAAAAAAGGAGTCTGTATGAAGAAATTCATCATAGATCTAAGAGTTGTGCCGAGCAACGAGGAGTCAAACCCCTTATATTTGCAACAACATCAAGGCGATTGCTCAAGCAAAGGAATCTGGATCTCATCAGAAGTCGAAGTACGCTTTGAGGAGTTTCTATTTGATTAGAGAAATCGTGGCCCGTAGTAATGTAGTAGTGGAAAGAGTTTCATCCGAAGATAACATCAAAGATCTATTGACGAAACCGTTATATCAAATTATCTTTGAACATCACAAGGGTTTGATGGGGATTAGATATATATATGATTGGCTTTAGGTTAAGTGAAAAATTATTAGTCATAAGTGCTCTACAAGCTAATCAAGTAAGTGATGACACGTGTGACATGCTACACAATCTTTTTGCTTATTATTATTATTAGTATTTTCTCACTTTATATTGCATATTGTATATTGCATATATTATAATGTCCATGGATCTGTGTTATGAGAATTAGATCGTGATGAGATCGCGATAATGAGACTGATTTGCATTTAAACACAGGACCTAAATAATTCTGATCGTAGGTTACTTAAGAGAGACATACTAGTGTGCTATATATTTGTCCATATGATGGAGGCGGTTGGTCTTATAGTTGCTCGTATGGGAATACTAAGGATATAGTATATGTGCTCATTTGAGAATGAGTTCACTGATTGATTCGCTCATAGAATATTTGATGGTTAATGATACCTCATTGTTAGACAGTAATTTTATGGTCCTAGTTGTGTATCTAGTCTTTAGAATTGAGACACCAAGGATACACTACATGAGTACTCTATTCTTTGATACTAGACTTATAGGTTTATAGGTTTTAGATCTATCACAACCGGTTATCAAGAGTGGTAGCCCCTTGTAAGGGTAATTGAGTGTCAATAAAGGATCATCTGCCCTCGGTATCATAAGAGGAATATCTTATATGTTCTTGCTTAAGCAAATGCCTAGCCAGAATCATTCGGATTGAGAAAGAGTTCTCTAGGAGAATCTGATTAAAGTGAAACTCAAGTAGATTACGTATGGGTCTGAAAACACTATACTCAATATACGTCCTTTGGAATATTAGATGGATGATGGACTATAGATTCATGATAACTAAGAACAGACAAGTCAAATGGATTTGATTCCCCTGTATTGTCTAGGAACTACGGTGTAGTGGTATAGTACATCCGTAATCGATGAATCGAGTGAATTATTATAAGAGATGATAATTCACTGAGTTAGAAAGAATTTTGATAGATATGACTCATAACTAGCTTGATATTGGGCCTAGAGGGTCACACATATAGTAGATATTGTGATGAGTAGAGGTTCGAATATAAAATATCCGTTGGAGCCCCTATCTTATTGGATATCCAATAAATCCCTGAATTATTGGATCTTATGGATAAGATCTAATAAGAGCCAATGAGAGATTATTGGATAGAGATCCACTAATTTAAGAGGCTTAGGTAGTTGGATGAAGATCTAGTATCCAATGAGGCAGGATCCATTATGGTTAAGTTGATAGGAGATCTCTATAAATAGCAAGGAACCAAAGGGGCATAGGTCAAACCCTTTTTAGTTGTTATCTTCTATTCTTCTCCCTCCCTCTCCTCTTGAGTCGACAACCCCAATTTAGGGCATGTGGATAGTAAGAAGGGTCGGCCCCTTCTTGATTACATGATGCACATGAAGGGGAAGATCGTGCGGCGATTTGAGAAGCGTCTTCACCGTATCTACCATGTAGATCACCACTAAAGAGGAGCATAGTTGACCTCATTCATCCACTCATATAAATCTAGGATTTTACAGGAATCTACGATCTCTCTATGTAATAATTCTATCTTGATATGTGCGGTTTTCTTTTGGAAAATCTAAGATTTTATTTTTCTATTCTTTTGTAGTGCATGTAATGCTCTATCTAGGTTTTTCAACGTAAGTTAGCTTTGAAGTTTAGACTAGTCAGACTATGACTAGATGGATTGGTTTGACTAATCGACTAGTGCTGATAATGTTCTATGTATTGAAATGTATATATAGGGTCTCTTTTATAATTGACCCAAGGGATGGTTATAACTAGAATTGTCGATGATAAAGAGGGGAATGTGCACCATTTTGGGCAAAGGTGCAACATGATGTTTGCCTCATGTGCACCATCTTGGGTTGGTTGATCGCACTAATCATAGGGTTTGAGTGATTGAATATTTGGCCACATATCGCTTGAGACAATCATGTGTATTTGGATATGACTGTCATGTGCTAGCCATGCATGAATGACATGGTTTCTAATGATTAGTTTGTCAACCACCTATCATCATGTGATAGTTATGTGTCTGCTCTATCATTCCTTGCCTATCAAAAGGGTAGAATTATATTTTATGACCTACTAATCCACACTCAAAACATAAAACAAGAATGTTTTTCAAATACAATATATTCAAGAAAATCTCTTATCTCCCTTATTGATCCATATACCTTGAGAGAAAGGTTCAAAATATAGTAATAATATATAAACTCTAGCAAAATTTTCTTTGGTACCAAATATAATAATATTATCAATTTTAAGGGGTTTGTCAATCTTAACAGTAATTTGGGAGAGCCGATTTGGATGGAGGTATTCAATCGAAAGTCTAATAAATTGGACTCAAGTAAGGGGCATAAACAATTTGCTCCAATAAGGGTTGAAAGCGAAATTTCCAAGGAAGGAGGTAGAGGCTTTGACCACGAATAACTCGTCTTCCAATGAGAACTTAGACCATATCCTCTTAAATAAAAAACTTAAAATAAGAAACCCTAGCAAGGTCAATAATGTTTAAAGGATCCCGAGATTTTTTAGAGAAAGTCTCGCACCATCAACCTTAAGAAGGTCGATTTCAAGTAAAATGATAGTGTTGTTGCATATATTATGTAATTTGGTTTCTAAGGGTTCCTAGACCATGTGCTTGTTGGAAAATATTAGCCTAAGAGGAAGGTGGAGTCATAGGTGTAGAACTCAGGGGTTGACGAGAAACCTTTGTTTGTCTTAGGATTTTGCTTGTGTCGAAGTGGAGGCTTTACTAGAACTCTTGTTTGTATAAAAAACCCTAGTCTGATCGGAGGCAAATAGTTGAATCGTGGTTAGAGTGAAAGCAAAGGGAATAATCGAAATAGAGACAACATCCTTTACCAAGAAGAAAAGGGGAGGGAAATCCTTACGAGAGCCAAGATCATCTAATCGGAAGATACAAGATAGGTTTGAAGGGAGGAAAAGAGAAAATTATTAGAATAATTATGAGAGTCATTCCTCTCATGAAATATAATATTAATTTATACAAAAATAATATATGATCAGTTTCTTCATGGAACATGGACCAGTACAAGAAAAGAAAAACAAAATTGCTATTTTCTTATGGATTTAATATTTATTTTATGACTTCCCTATGGTCTCCATTAAAGGATGTTAAACTTTAAAAAGGTAGTCATATGCAAAATAATATTATTGGCCAATAAAGTTCAGCTAATGTCTTTTCTAATTACTCTTGAAAATATATAATATACCTATCTGACATCCAGATTGTTTAGTAAATTATAATGCAAGTGAAAGAATTTCGGTTTGAATTTATATGAGAACATCATTTATAATATTTAATACAAGGTATGTAATTTCAAATGGTACCGCCTGGTACGTAGACTGCTCGCTACCGGGTAAAACGTTTAAAAGCACCCTGTATCGGATGATACGGGGTAATATCGAGGGGTAACGGTCGAAATTTCGATCGTTACCGCCCGACACAACTCGGTAACAGTCGAAATCAACCATTACCACACTATAACCCTTTCTCAGAGTATTTAAACACTTCTTCTCCCCTATTTCACTCTATTACATTCTCATACTCTCTTAAACTATCTCAAACTCTTTTTTTCTCACATTTGTGTTATCCTAAACTCTACAAAATAATGATTTGTGAATTCAATCAAGGCTAATTTGGGAAGATTAAGACAAATAACTTTCTAATCAAGAGATATATATTCTCTTTCTTTAATTAGAGAGTAATTAAGATCTTTAATATTATGATTAGTGTGTTTCATGCATATTAAATATTAAAAAATATTTATGATAGTAAAATAAGTTTAATTAGGTTTTATTAAAGTTATTGAATGCTATGATTAGTCATTTTAATGATTATTTAATCGAAATTTATTCGATTTTATGTCAATTCAATGTATTTAATACCTATTAGGGTATTTGCCAGGTTTATAGTGTTGAAAGAGAAGTAATTAGTGGAAAATTAACTATGTTAATCATGTAATTAATGTATCTAATGATGATTTTATATATTTAATGTTTCTTGGCATGAGGTCCACACCAGATATTGTTGATATTGATCCGCAAGCCTCTCCCCCATAAACAATGAAATAGACACGGATTAATGATGCATACACAAAAGAAAAAAAAAAGATATTGGGAAGGTAATCTCAAAATGATTCAACTTACATAGGATTTCAACCAACACAGCCCAAGGTCCATATTATCATAGCATAGTCTCTTCTATTCAAAAGTTTGGCACAGGGATCCAACCTCCAACACCGAAGGAGATTTACGGCGTGTACTTAGATGAGGAGGTGGCAGAACTAAAGGATTGGATCAAATCCTTCAAGAGGCAATGAGACGAATATGGGGTGATACTAATGTGTGACAGTTGTATAGGACCAACAAGAATGAGTATTATCAACTTTCTTGTTTATTGAAATAGAAGAGTGGTGTTTCATAAGTCTGATAATGCTTCTGAAAAGATCCAAGATGCAAACTACATTGAGAGCTTGATGGACACTGTAGTAGAGCAGATTGAACCACAATATGTTGTCCAAATAATAACCGACAATAGAGTGAATTTCAAAAAGGCCGGTTTGCAATTGATGGAAAAAAGAAAAACTTTGTTTTGAACTCCATGTGCAACTCATTGCATAGATCTAATGCTGAAGAATATTAGTGAGTTGAGTGCGGTCAAGAATTGTATAGCTCGAGCACAATCAATTACAAAGTTTATATATAATTATCATTGGGTCCACGCTTTAATGCAAAAGTATGTAAACGGTGAGATACTTCGACATGGAATTACTCGGTTTGCTATCAATTTTATTACATTAAAGTCATTACAGCAAAAAAGGCATGGCTTGAAGGCAATGGTCACCTCACAAGAGTAGTCTGAATCCAGATATTCGAAATTGAGCGATGGAAAGAAGATAAAAAAGTCCATTCTTTCCTCTAGAGTTTAGGAGACTACGGCAGAAATCATATAAGGTATAAAACTACTTTATATTATCCTCTATAAGCTCAATATGGACAAGCGTCCATAAATGCCGTATCTTAAATATATGCTAATTTCAACGAGAGAGGAGGTTAGGAGAGTATTCAAAGATGATTTTCAGGCCGACCAATACGTACGGATCATTGATCGTCGGATCGAAGTTCATATGGATCAAGATATCCATAATGCAGGTAAATTCATATTCAGAATAATTTAATTTATTATTTTTTAGTTAATAAAAAATCATACTAATAAAATTATGTCTTGTAGCGTATTATCTAAACCCGACAATTCAATATCAATATGCTCTCGGAACGCAAAATGATTTACTAAAGACACTACGAAATATTATATATTAGCTCTTGCTAAACACTACTGATGCAGCCAATACTCTTATGGAGGGTTGATTATTTCGAGAAACAGTTGGTTCATTCTCCGATGTTATAGTTGTATCGTGTCGTTACACTATGGATCATGGTGAGGAAAAGTTACATATATTGATTATCAATTATATTTAATATTAATTATTTGTTATGTTAATAAAATCTTATTTATATCTTTTTGCAGTTGAGTGGTGGCTACAATTTGGAGGGGATACACCACATTTAAGGAAGGTTATTGTTCGTGTACTTTCATAGACGACACAACATCTAATGGTTGTGAACGTAATTGGTCAACGTTTGCATTGATGAAGGTCCGCAACAAACTCTCCTATAGACGGTTAGAGAAACTAGTATATGTCCATTATAACATATGGCTAAGATTGTGATGTATTGAGTTGGATAAGGAGCCAGAGAAACCAAATATTGATCCCATTGACATCTAATTCTATAACGAAGATTCAGAGCCAATGTTAGATTAGGTTAAAGCAATAGAAAACCAAGATGATCCTCTACTTGATGAGGTGGGAGATCCTCAGCGTCCTTCACATTTTATCACCGAGGCAATAGAAGAAGAAGAAGCACAACCCCAACAGGTGGAAAATCCCCCTCGATCACAACGTGGCAAGAATAAAACAACATCGAGTCAAACTGCTCAAGGAACTACAGATACCCAACGGTCACAATCGTCCACCCAGCATGCAAAGGCAAAGGGGAAGGCAGTAGCATCAGTTACATCATTGGAAAGAATTGAGTCGAGCAACGAGACACCTTCACAATCACATTCAACAACTCGCTCGGTATAAAGACATGATAGCAATATAGACAGTTGTGCCTCGACGGATGATGGTGGTGATGCCGGGCAATCGTTGGTCTCGTCTACATAACATGAGGGTGGTGTATGGGACTAAGGAGCAATATTTTACACATACCACCCAAGATTCAGATCATAGAACTCGACAAAGTACTTGTCAAGTTTATGCGCGAAAGGGGAAGGAGAAGAGGAAGGCAATGGATGAATTTGAGCAGATGCGATAGAGCCTACATGATATAGACATAGAAAGAAGCTCATCATATTCATAGCCATCATATTATGGAGAATCATACGGGCAACAACAGTATGGTGATAGTTGGTCATCTTTCTCTTAGCAATAGTATGATACAGAGCAGCAGATCAGTAGCGAAAGTAAAATCTCTGACATTCACCAATATATGCCTCAAGAGCTGCCTCAAATAAATATGATTCATGACGATCAGCCTACGATCAGCACCACATTGAGGCATCAATGACATATGGTGTATCAATACATTATGTCATATGATCAATTTCATGATTGGGTCCAACAAACATATCTTATTGATATGCAAATATATAGGATCGAGGACCCCGATCCACCACCAGTGGAGGCCCGTCGTTCATTTTGGTGGTAGAATCAGCAATCAGGTATATCTACATATGTGATTATTTAATTTATTTAAATTTTAGAGTTTATATTGTAATAAAATAGTCTAATAATTCAAATAATTTTTCTGTAGATATTTCAATATTTACATAAGGACAATCCGTAATAGACTAAAATACGAACCTTGCACAAGATATTCTTCAAAGCCCGAAAAAGATGTGTGATATTATTCTTACCTAATTTACATTGATTTTGCTAAACTTATGCTATTACTATATTTATTTCTAACTTAAAAACTCTATCCTAACTTTTTTTTTATATAGATATTTTTGGAGGGTTTTACACTTAAATTAGGTATATCACTCGGTACGCCTTAGCATACCGCTCGATACACGGTACCGAGCCAACCTCGAAACACCGGTACGATATGGTATTGCATACCTTGATTTAATGTACTAATTTTTTAATATATTTTGTTAATGTATGTATATCTTGATTGACCAAACTCATCCTTTTTGAAAATTTTTCATTAAAACTTGGCAAATTTATGACAAGTAATAAAGAGAACAATAATTAGTCAAAAATAATGTTCGCTGATGGAGAGGGATATGCTCAGAAACCTCGTCTCAGCAATTGGATTTCACATCATGGTGATCTGATTGTCAACATTATTCCATTCCAGGAGGACATCCAAAATCTGTCCAGGATAAATGTACAGATTCAAGCAAATTTAGACGTAAAAATCAAAGGATCAGCGGTTAAAAGAAGATCAAGTCAAAGCAAACCGAAAACTACTCAGCAGACCAATGGGTTTGAAGTGTTGTCCATTGGTGAAAAGACTTCGTGATGGGCCAAACTTTGGTCGTCTTCGATGAAAGAATGACCAGGGTGGGAAACCAACACAAGATAGAGACGGACGTACGGAAACCGTCACTCTGAGAGTTTAAAATACTGACACGATTGTTGGGCTGGCAGCCCACGTATTCAAACCCATAGTGGGCTT
Source organism: Musa itinerans (assembly GCA_001649415.1). Taxonomy (NCBI): domain Eukaryota; kingdom Viridiplantae; phylum Streptophyta; class Magnoliopsida; order Zingiberales; family Musaceae; genus Musa; species Musa itinerans. The sequence goes on from LVTN01000157.1 coordinate 252,198, forward strand.
GGACAATCCACAGCCCACATCCCTTCTTAACCTAACCCTAATTAAGATTAGGGGGTATGGTGGCTACGTTTTAGAGGCAGATTAAGGCTATAAAAAAGCAGCAACGAGGCAGATCTAGATAGCCACGGGATTCCAAAGAAGAGGAAGAAAACAAGACAGGAAAGGAAGAGAAAGAAAGAGAAGAAGACAAGGACAATGCAGAGAGACTGTTCTCAATCATCTAGCAGTGTTCTCATCTCAGGTTAGATCAATCTACAGTAGACTCTTACTGTGATTACTTGGGAAGGTTTTAGATATTGTGGGCAGTGACGTGATCCTTGTATCCCAGTTATTCTCTTGTGGTTGTTGCTAGGGTTTTGGGCAAGAGATTGAGAGATTTGTATATTCATTATTTTCATAGTGGATTATCTCTAGTTTGCCCCGTGGTTTTTACCCTTCACATTGAAGGGGTTTTCCACGTATATCTTGGTGTTTTGTTTGATTGTGCTTCCATTTAATTCCGCTGCATATTATGGTCTTCTAGTATTTGTTCATCTACAAAGGTTATTCCTGTTTATATCCCCATCAACTGGTATCAGAGCGGGG
>LVTN01000157.1:255704-326397 GCA_001649415.1 Musa itinerans
TTACTTGGGGAGGTTTTAGATATTGTGGGCAGTGACGTGATCCTTGTATCCCAGTTATTCTCTTGTGGTTGTTGCTAGGGTTTTGGGCAAGAGATTGAGAGATTTGTATATTCATTATTTTCATAGTAGATTATCTCTAGTTTGCCCCGTGATTTTTACCCTTCACATTGAAGGAGTTTTCCACGTATATCTTGGTGTTTTGTTTGATTGTGTTTCCATTTAATTTCACTGTATATTATGGTCTTCTAGTATTTGTTCATGTTATTTCTGTTTATATCCCCATCAACGATGATGAGGTGATCAATAGGCGGTCGGGAGTACCCATGCGACCAATCCTTAATCGGTTCCATTTGTTCCAAATGAAGTTATTCTGCTTTTACCAGTCATGGCAATCCCTCGGGATTAAACGAAGAGAGGTCGAACTGTGGTAACTACGTTTGCATTTTGCGCAGTTCAACTTTATCGAATGGAGTTAAGCATTCGATTTTATGGATAGGCAATGAGGACTGATGAACTGCAGAAGGCCATGTTGAGAAATGGAAATCATGTTGCTTGGATTGACATATCCTGGGAGTTTGTATACATACACACTTGGTATGTCCTTTGGTTTCTCCCTTCATATTTGCATAGAATGCTCACTTCAACCTATGTTGTAGTTCGGATCAAGCACAAAAATGCTACGAGGATGATGTGAGAGCGGTAGAAAATAAAAGAACATGTACTCCATTGATGTCTCCTAATGTAGAACAGGATATCTATGTCAAGCCTGTCTTTCAAACCGTTGCAGAAGCTCAAAAACAGTGCATCACTAGTACATATTCTAATAATATGATGGTAAGCTGGAGATATTGGCATTAATTTTGTGGGTTGTGATGCAATTTACCATTGAACAAACAGAAGGGAATAATTTGGGGTTTTCATTGGGCTCTCTTGTGTCTCATTTCATCTTTCTACACAAGTCAGATTCATCATCACAAGGACAATAATATAACTACTATGTAAATTCAAGTTATCTTAAGCCCAATCTTGAGATGGATAGTAGAGAGACTTTCACAATCCAAGCTGTTTGTACTCTCCAAGTTATTCTTCTCCACACATGGCTATTGCCCTCCATTCTCTCCATAACAGAGACAGATGTACAAACTCTTTTTAAGTATCTCAAACTAAATTTCTTTTCTCTTTTAATTCCCCTATTACATTTACAAACTAGTGAAGCAAATGTAGCAAAAGCAGTTTCACTATGAAACAGTACAAAAGAAGGGCTGCCATACAATTGTTGCCAACTCCATCTCTAGGTAGCTTCTGAAGAAATAATTTGGAGCTCTGCCCACCACAGTGGTGATAACTTTGGATTAGCTTCCTCTGGTGGAATTGCTGTAATTAGCATCATTCGATCAGCGACTTCTTTCATTGTTGGTCGCTCATTTGGATCCTCATCTATGCAAGATTGAATCACCTCCACTAGTGCATTGATATCTTCATCAGGCACCGGGTCCAGGGTTGCATCTACCATATTTTTTATCGGTCTCTTCCCACTCAAATAACTCCTAGCCCAAAGCACAAGTAAGCCATCATCCTCTGAATATGGAAGCCTTCCTGAAACTATCTCCAGTAGAATTATTCCAAACTTGTACACGATGCTGCTCTCCTTTGTGATTTCAGATGATGCCATGTCTGCTTCTGTTTCTACATTCCAGAATTCAAGATCAGAAATCTTGGCTGCATTGTCTTCAGTTAGATAGATGGATGATGAATTCAAATTTCTAAGGATTAGAGGGGGGTTAAGTTGCATCATGTGCTTCAGACAATAAGCAAGTCCCATGGCTATGCGTAAACGTGCTGTCCAGTTCAAGGGCTCTGCTTCCTTAACTGCAAGACCACCCAGTACTTGGTCAAAATAGAACCCTGAGGAATCAAAGGAAGGCGACAATCTATATGATAGACAACATTAGTTTTTACAAAACAAACCACATGTTGCTTTTAAGAAATTTCATTTAGAAGATGGTATGACAAAATTTGTTTGTTAGGAAAAAGTGAAGGTGGAGAAATTTACTGAAGATGCCTTTTAAAATTTTTTATGGTAGACGACCAAATTTTTAGCATCCTAATTTCAGACATCTCAATGGCACATTAGTTGCTTCATTTGCCTGAAATATGAAGTAACTAGAAAAGTTTGTTCTTTTAATGCATTTTAGGAGTAAAACATGATATATAAGAGTATTGGTCCCAACACAAAGAATGAAGTATACACCCCAAACAATTGTCATGAAGTAAGATATCTGCTACTATAGAAAAAAAAGAAACCTATTATGCAAACAAAAAATAGGTATTATACTTGTTAAGTATCTACTGTAGATAAATGTACTGCTTGCACACAGCAATTTTGAATAAGGTCTACTTTGATTTTACTGCACTTAAATTGGAGCGATACTCTAGATACTCACTGTGCAAATGCTCAAATAGTGTCCCACTTGGAGCATACTCAAAAACCATCATCCTGGTAAAAGGCGCTTCTTCCTCACAATGACCAAGAAGGTTCATGAAGTTCTTGTGATTTACTTTGGACAAGTCTGAAATCTGAAACCAGCAGTTAATATTATTGGAACAAAAACACCGATTACAACTATTATCATAAGCAAAAGAAGAGATCTGGCAGAGTACCTTCTTTCTGAAGTGAGCTTCATCTTGTACTGACCAATCTTTTTCTGATGTCACAATCGCAGATGTCACTGCTATTTCAACTCCACTTGAAAGTGTACCCTTGTACAATTTGCAATTTGATAATGAACCAATAATGTTGCTGAAATCCTCACAAGCTGTTTCAAGTTCCGATCGTCTCAATGCAGGTACACCTGCCAAGTAACCACACATATTCATGAATGCAGAAAAAAATAATATGAAGTCCAAAATACATGATAGGTAAATACACCTGTCACAAGTGGTTTCTGCGATTGCCCATTGAGAACTGTCATCAAGGGCATTACACTGACAACCTTTTTTGTTTGTTTATGGTACAAGTATATAGCAGAAAGGACAATCAGAAAACAAACTACTCCTCCAACTGAGAGAGATATAATAAAAGAAGAAGATGATGATATTGGATGTGACTGAGGTGGTGGAGGAGGTGGAGGTGGCAGAGGAGATGGTGGAGGAGGTGGTGGAGGAGGTGGAGGTGGCAGAGGAGATGGTGGAGGAGGTGGTGGAGGAGGTGGAGGTGGCAGAGGAGATGGTGGAGGAGGTGGTGGTGGACTTTTCAAATTAGCTGATGGTGAACGAGGTGGTCGACTATTCAAATTAGCTGATGGATTAGGTGCTCCTGGGTTTTTGTTGTCAAGTTTATCACCATTCTGTTTAAATTCTACTCCCAAAAGTCCACGGGTCGTTGCATCCACAACATCCCTACAAGAGATAAACTTGATGTTCAGGAGTTATGCAAGTGAAAGTTTAGCCAAATCTCTAGTATTTGAGGTCATTCAACATTCCCTGCTTATCTGTATATTAAAGATTGCACTTTGATCAGAGACAGTAAGATAAGCTCTGGATTGATGTAAGCTCAAACCTGTTCATCATGCAGAAAGTGGACACTGTTTCCTCTATATTTTGCTTATTGTTCTTACTGTTGCCTTTCATCGTTAGACTATTTTACTAAAGAGGTATCATGTCTTTTATAGTGACTCCATTAGTCCTTAGTAATCATATAGAATAATGTCTGAGCATGCATCTAGTAAAAAAAAATGCAAATTTCTTGAAACCGGTCAACTTGTACTTTTATTTTTTTAGCAAGAACATCAACTCCGTTTTTTTTTAAATCATAAACAAATAAGTGCATTTTGTGACAACAAAGTTTAAGGCGTGTCCAGGAAAAAATGTATGGCTGAATGCTCAGATACTTTTTTTTTTTCTCCTTCTAAATGCTCCCAAGTTGTATAAAGTCGAGAACAAAAAGTCATTTAACTGTTCAGCACTATGAATACCCCGACATCGTAATGAATTGCCTCTTTGATGGCAAAAGTTCTTTGTCAACCTGAACCTCTGAGAGCATCTTGAGTTTAGACCATACTGATAATAAGTCACCAGCAAATCTGTTTCCTCTTAGAACACTGCATTTAAACAGTTTCGAGATTGGATTTTTAACTGAAGAAAGGAAAGCAATAGATGATGTTAAGTCATTTACGTACAGTATTTCTAGAGAAGCAACATCCCCAAGGTCAGATGGAAGTACTCCACTAAAGTTATTGTGTCCCAAATCCAATACCTTCAGCATCTGCAATTCCCCAAGAACCCCAGGAACAGCTCCATAGAAGGAATTGTTATGTAAAATTCTACATATGAAAAAAAAAGGTAAAACAGCGATGACAATACAGATCATAGTATCAGAAAAATAGTTCTCAGATTTTTTACTACAAGAGCTACACAGGGGAAGCTGAAAAGAATATCAATGAATAATTTCAAAAATTAAGCAACAGTAGTGTTCCAAAGTTGAATAAAATAGTTGAGAATGTTGAGTATTTGCAAGAAATAACTATCCTTAGGAATTATGAAACATAAACAGATAATTACTGGTGATGGAGAACCATCAAGCTTTACAAAAGATATCAGAAAAAAATTATTCTAGACAAAGATATCAACAAAAAGTTATCAATAAGTTGGCTTAGAAATTATAAGAGTTGTGTTGAAAATTGAAAAGTCTTTGGTCTTTCTAGGGACTGATTTTGTATTAAGTGCACTTATTTATTATTTACGTATCCTATAAGTCACATTTTGGATTTCTAAAAGACATACTAATTCCCTAGGAGATTACTCTTGAGAATCATTTTCTTCATTAATTGTACCAAGACTCCTAAACCTCTATAAATAGTAGAGCTTTTTAATGGATCAAACATTTCAGATTTGAATGAAAAGTATTGTATCTTCTCTAGTCTCTTTCTCTCCTCTCTTATATCATACTTCTCTTTCTTTCTCTTCTCTGTTTTTTCTCTCTACTTTCCTACTCTGTTCTACATCAATTTGGTATTAGAGCCCATCAAGAAACCTGCACTATACCTCATTGGATTCCAACTAGCAGCAAAAACTTGAATCAACACTCAAAGATCCTTGCACCTCCAATGTCAACCCCTTGCGTGTGGAGTTGGACTTTAGGGCAACTGTCACTATTTTTGAAAACTTTAATAATATTTTCGTCAGAAAGAAAATTCGTATATTTCATTATATTGTGGTTTTCATCGCTTCCCCCCTCATTTTCTATTTTTTTTTTCTATTTATCATCCTCTCTCCTTTAGCTATAACTACAATACCACTAAAATTTGAACCCTTGAAAGTTGTCCCAAAAAAAAAACCAAAACAAAACAAAAAGTGAGGAAAAAAAAGTGGGAATCATTTGAAACATTGCATTTCTATCTTGTGCATTGCAACAATTAACAACCTCATTACCAAAAGGTAATTTATCGATAAAATTAGAATCATGACTCGATGAGGTGAAAACCAAACCAATCCCGATGAATCCCTAAACCAATAGATCGAGATAGACAGTCTTAGGACCAAGCTAGTAGATCATGATATAATGTTGAACCAATTATGTGACCAAATAACCCAAGTCCTTAGAGCTCTCCAACATCTTAAAAATCGACCCATGAAGGAGGAGGTTGATGAGTAGATTAAGCAACATGTTCATTCTCCACAACCCATTGTTTCAAATCAAAAAAAATTACCTATTCCCCAAGCCCTAAATTGAACAAATCTTAGGTCCACCTATATGGTACCTGCTCACAATCATGCTCCTACAAGTCGTGATGACCAATTTTTGAATTTATAGAATCTATTCGAAATCCACAAACTCGAGTAATGGGCTAACAAGTTTGGTTTGCTGATAATCTAGGGGAAATGGCTAGAAGAGTCAGTGTGAATATGCCGAACTTTAATGGTAGGTTTGACCCAAATGTGTTTGTTAATTGGTTAGATAGCATGGTAGACTACTTTAAGTGGTATAGAATGATTGATATTGAACGTGTATGATTTGCAAAAATGAAACTAGTGGGGTCCGCTAGGAATATTGGCAACATATCCAACATAGTCTCGAACACCATCGAGAACCTCCCATCAGTCAATGGGAAATCATTGAAAAAAAACTTAAGAAAAAATATTTGTCAATCTACTTTCGAAGCCAATTGGTTAAACAATTGTTAAACTTTAAACAATTGAATTCTAGTGTCACAGAGTATTTGGCCAAATTTGAAAAACTTTTACTTGGTGTGAAATAAAAAAAGACAAATCATCCCAATCTGAAGATTTGTTACTGGGTTAAGGTTTGACATCCAACGGGATATCTTCCTTAGTTTCCTCGATACTATGGAGGAAGCTTCTTGACAAGTTCTTGAGATTGAGAAGCACATCAAACTTTATCCCATATAATAAGATTAATAACACCTCACACATTGCTAAATTGTTCTTTTAAAAAGTGGTTAAATTACATGGCTTGCCCTTAACCATGGTGTCTGATAAGGATGTGAAATTTGTTAACCACTTTTGAAACACTTTGTGGAAAGTGTTTAGCACAACATTAAAGTTCTCTTCAACCTTTCACCGCCAGACTAATGGTCAAACTGAGGTTGTTAACCATTCCTTTGGAAATCCTTTTAGATATTTAGTTGGGAAGAAACACAGAAACCGACACTTAACCTAACCCATTATAGAATTTGCATACAATAACTTAGTCAACTGCTCCATCAGAAAAAACCCATTTCAAACTGTCCTCGGCTATACTCCTTGCACACTAATCGACCTTACACCCATTCAACTTGACTATCGTGCCTCAGAACCAGCCTACTTTTTCGCTCAATATATTCATGATTTGCATACTGAGATTCAACGTAAAATTGTCGTAAGTAATGAAAGTTACAAACTTGCTGCTAATACATATCGTAGAAGTCGAGAGTTTTAATTTGGTGATTATGTCTTGATTCACATTCACCCTGAGAGATTCCCTAAAAATTCATTCAAAAAGTTGTATGCCTAAGCAATTGGTCCTTTTCCCATTATCCAAAAACTGGGATATAATACATATATGCTTGATTCGCCTTCCAACTTAAATATTAGTCTAATTTTTCAATGTGAAGGATTTCACTCCATATTATGGTACTTTTGAGCCTCCTCTATCTATCGGTTTTCTTGCATGTGATAATCCTCCCAAAGTACCGATTCTCCCATAACACAAGGATGACATATGAGGTCATTCGTGATAACCACCTTGTTACATTTACTATTAGCATTACTCTCCACTTTCTTGTCAAGTGGTGTGATCATCCAACTTCCGATGGCACTTGGATTACTTTGGAGAAACTTTGAGACTTTGTACTAGACTTATTAGACTAATACCTTACATATCACTCTTCGGGGTTGAGTTCTTTACCACGGGAGAGAATGATATAGAACCATCAAGCTTTACAAAGGATTTCAAAAAAGTTTATTCTAGACAAATATATCAACAAAAAATCATCAATTCGTTGGCCTAGAAATTCTAAGAGTTGTGTTGAAAAATGAAAAGCCTTTTGGTTTTTCTAGGGACTTCTTTTGTATTAAGTGCACTCATCTACTATTTAGGTATTCTAGAAGTCATATTTTGAAATTCTAAAAGACATACTAATATCCTTAGAGATTACTCTTGGAAATCATTGTCTTCATTATAAGCTCCTAAACTCCTATAAATAGTAGAGCTTGTTAATGGATCAAATATTTCGGATCTGAATGAAAAGAATTACATCTTCTTTAGTCTTTTAATCTCCTCTCTTTTTCTCTACTTCCCTACTCTATTCTACATCAACTAGGTTAAGCAAGACTGGTGCTTGGAACATACCTAGAAAAACTATTAATTACAGAAGAATAACATAGCTGTGCTGCTAAGTTCCTTCAACATAACGAACAAACTAAGGTTACTCACAAGATAACTGATTTGATTTTCAGCAAAATATCATCATAAATATTTCCACGTGACCATTTTTCCTTTTTTTTTCAAATTTTACTTGCTTGAAGCCTTGAACAGTCCCCAGGTATGAGTCAACCCAAGTTAACTGCGGAAATTGAGTATCCATCACATTAATCTTTGTTATGTTTGTACATGTAGATGCATGAGAAGAAATATGAAAGATTAACATAATGAGGATGTCACGGACCAGCTACCATGTCTTGTATTGAAATTGTTGAGTTGTTCGGAAATAGGTTAAAGTTACAAAACTAGATGGCAATAGGATTATGCAAAATAAACCCAAGAAGATGTTTTGAAATGAAGGGATAATTTTTTCCATAACACTTATGCCCACAATTAACAAATATACAAGGATTTTATTGCAGAAAAAGTGTTAGCAACCAAAAAGTATAAGGAGAATCGAGAAAAAAGAATCACATGCATTAGACAATTATAAACACATAATAGCTTAGAAATGCTTACAGAGTGTTCAAGTGTATCAGTTTGCCTACTTCAGGTGACAGAGTCCCTTTAAGACAAAGATTTTTCAAGTTCCTACAAGAAGAAGATGAAATTTAGAGAGATATTAAGGAGCAAAAAATTCAATTGATATTAGACTAGAACAAAATACTTTACAAGCAAAAATTCTATAACAAGAATCTTCATTTAAAAGTTTGTAAGACAGTAAATTATGGATGGTAGAAGTAATTTGAAAATCAAACTAATGAAGCTCGATTCTGACTGGATAAATTCCAATAACATACATATACAGAAGGAGAGATTAAGAATCAGTACATTCTACATCTCTTTGAAGAGAAAGCAAACTTTTGCTAAGGTATCATTGTTGCAGACCGACATGACTGCACACCAATATTTTGAGCAGTGACAATAGAGATGCTTTTGGAATATTGGTTTAACTTCTGGAATATGATTCATTTGGAGGTGATGCACTTCAAGCTCATATCAGTACATGTTCCTAAATTTGGTGTAGTAAGACTCAACTGTTTGGCATGTCTGGATTAATTGGGCTCCTGTATCAGTGTGAATGTTTTGCTGGTTAGTTGTAAATAACAAGGCGCTAAGGAGTAATAATCTAATAATCATAGAACAGGCCACTTATGGAACTTACAGCCTATGTTCGAGAAATGTAATTGGCAAGCATCTGTTAATCCTGAAGTGTAATTATATTAGAAGGCTGTACAAATGGTTGAGAGAATCTAAACATGCTGTGATATCCTGCTGACTGATAGGAGAGGAAAGAATATTATGATTGATCGGTCAGCTGGACTAGACTTGTGTATGTTACGTAGGGAAAAAAATAGAGAACTGTTAATAATTAAGGGCATATTCTGGGAAAAAGCCCTTATTTTGGGTTTTCCAGGAAGGAGCCTCTCGTATTGTTTTTCCCCAAGAGTACTCTTTTCCCTTAGTGCTGAAAATATCCTTGACGAGACATCCAAAAGCAGTCTCCCACTCTTTGCATGGATCGGCTCACACGGTGAACCGGTCCAGTTAAATTGTTTTTGTGGAGGTGCCAAAAATACAATAGTTCTATTCAAAAACACTGTTCAAATATAGAAGTTAATTTTTTATGTTTTCTTTTTTTTTAACCAGTAAAAATGCCTATTTGAAACCATAGTAAGGTTGATAAATTAGTTTGTATTATATCTTGAGTCGTTATTACTCAGTTGCATTGAGAAAAACATTATAGTCCTATTCAAAAATCCTATAACTATAACTAGTATAGAAGTCAAGTTTTTTTTTACATTTTTTTTTGGTAAACCAATAAGAATGTATATTTAAAACCTAAATAAGAAATATAATAAGGTTAATAATTAATGTTTGTCTGAATTGAAATTAATTAAAACTGGATTGCAGTGTCTTCAATTCTGTAATAAAAAACACTGTAACCAGTTCGATTTAACCAAAAACCTTATAACCATATCCAAAAACACAATAACCACCAATTCGGCTGAACCAAAATAACCCTATTCAAAGCATTGTAACCGATTCGGTTTAACACTGAACCAGTTTGACTGGTTCAGTCTAGTTGGCTCTTGTCGGAAATTCAAATATCAAAGTGCTCAGATGTCAGTGGGGTATTTTTATCATTTTAGAAAGCAGGAGCCCTTTTTGGGCATTTTGGAAATAAGGGGCGGTATCCAAGAAAAACTCAAAACTTGGGGCTTTTCCCGGGAAATTGCTCAATAATAAATCTTAATTTTTTTGCAGTATTTAATCATTGTGATTGTTAAATCTTGGCCAAGTATGGAATCTGATAAGCAGTAGAAGATCCTTAAAAGTGGCTGCAAGATGATGATTAGTTTTCATTTGGTTCTGTTGGTGCATTGACAGTTTGCAATGGTTGGATGTTTGTAATTGTTTCTTGAGGGGATAGTTCGGATGAGGTAATATTTAATTTGTAAAGTTCTACAAAAAGAAAAAAATAAACTGCCTATATTTCATTTACAGGAAAACCAGTAGATTTCTTAAGCTCCATACCTTTTTGTTGATAAAAAAGAACAACAAATCAATAGCATCTACTATTTCTTCTCATCCCATTTGCTTAAACCAGTAATTAGGTTCAGAAAAACTCAAGGGGAAAACAGCAGAACGAAGTTAGAAGGAGATTTATAATTCAAGAAATTTGGATCACTCACAAAACCACGACTCTTCCGTCATCAGTGCACTCAACTCGACACCAGGAGCATGGATCATCATCTTCCTCATCCCAATTTGCTAAAGCGCCATAAGGATCGACCTCTACTTTGCCTTTTAATGCCAGAAGAGCTCGGCCTACATTACAAGAAACAAGAAGCAGTTAGATCATTGACTAGGTCGAATCCGCCATCGATCTAGTACTGGAGAACGCACCTTCGCCATTGAGAGAATCAGAGAGCTGCCACCTTCGGCACACCAAATAAATCCACAGCAGGGTTGACAGCCCTCCGAGGCTTCTTTTCCCCATGTTTAGCTGAACAATATCACTTCTTTTTCCTCCGTTTCCCTCGGCGATGACTCGAGGATTCGGAAGCAGAACCAAACGCACCAAGAATTGGAAATTTCGGAAACCTCTGGCTAAAAAAGATTGCTTATTTTTCTCGTCTTTCCCTTCAAGAAGAAGGCTTGTTCTTCTCTCCGAACGCAAGAAAAAGTAACGATTGGAACTTGGTGGTTCTTTAGCCAAAAAATCACATCTTTTCCCCGATTTCTATTGCAGAGGGCTCAAGAACTCGTCTATCGGCTGGGGTTCAAGAATTGGACCTAAATGCAGCCAAAATGGGGAGCAGATTAGGGTGTGTCCGGAACTCTTAATGAGAGGACCCGAGGCAAGCAGAGGCACTGGAACGAGACCCCGGAGCGATGGAAAGGTATGCGAAGAAATAGTCCTGCCACTTGGAAACAGACATCGCAGAGAAGTATGTTTTTAATTGCCGGAATGAAAAGACTTTGCAATATTCAATTGTTTGTCTTCTCGAGAGGAAGAAAAAACTATTCTTTAAATGTCACCGATAACTAAATGACAGATCCTTGTGCATGACATGTAATCTCTAACGACGACTTGGCATCTTGAACATGTCATTAACCAATCTTGTCAACCCAACTATGTATGCCAGTTGCTCCTCCTCGTGCAAGATGAACCATCAAACGCAACGTCCTTTATTAACTGTGAGCATCCTCTCAACTTCGAACCGGTCCTTTTCGCTTGGGTGTCGTTCGTCACAGTCCATATTACGGGTCTTTGCATTGACGAAGGGCACCCACCCGTTCAACGCGTGTCTTCCTAAATGGAGGGTGAAAAGTATATGAGTATATATATATATATATATATATTTCAAAGAAAACTTCGTTGTAGAAAAGGAAAAATACATCGGTTGCGAGGTTTCCAAGTCCTATTCTTAATCGAGGAAATCCTTCTTTATCAATACTTAGAGGTTTTCCCAGGAACACAAGGTTTCCGTTCCCCGTTCTGACACGAAAAGAAAAGCTCGTTTTTCTTCTTCTTCCCTGGTTCACAAACCTTGTATACCACATGATTGACTTATGAAAAATCCTTGGTCGCGATCATTTAAGATAACAGCCATTAGATGTTGCTCATCTTTTAACTTAGATTTGAGTTCTGCCGTGGGTGGAAGTTGGAATTGGTCCTGCTCGGCGACCGGGATTTGGTGGTGCAAATGGCACGCTAGTTTCTTTTCATTCTTATCAAGCCGTCGCCGTCGTTGACGCTGCTTGCTGCGTATGTTCTTCCTTCTCCCACCGTAGCTCAAGTTTCCGATTCCATTGCTCGGATAGTCCGGCCCCCCGCCCGCCCCCCTCATATGTCCACCACCCGCTGGTACTTAGATCGGGTCCCAGAACAATTAAATCTTTATGCTGGTGGAGAAGCCATTGTGCAAAGCGATGGTTGCAGCATGAGAAGAGAAGAGTGGGTCAGATGTATCTCTTGCTTGCGTGGAGACTTATGCTTTATCATCCATTTTTTTGCTTTTTCTCATCTAGAATATAAGGATATACAAAATAGTCAAAAACTCTAAAATGACTCACGTCAGGTTACCCATGTTTATACTTTTTTTTAAGGATAAATTTAAAATATATATATATATTCTAAGATATAGTTTCATCCCAAAAATTCTTAGACAAATGATTTTATTTTTCATTATACTCTTCACTATGTTCATTATTGTTTTGTTCTTCCTTTTTGCAACACTCTTTTGTTATGGAGTTTATGTTGTTGTCAATTGCCTCTTGATACCTTGATTTTTATAAAATCTATTAAAATCATTGAAAATAAATTTATCACTCATGTCAATTATTAAAATCTTAATGTAACAAACACTTCTTTTTTTTCAATCATAGATATAATTTTTTTAAAAAAATATAAAAGCTTTATATTTTTTTTCTAGAAAATATATCCACATTTTGTTACTAAAATATCAATAAAAGTGAATTTTTTTTTACCAAATGGGGTTGGATCAATTAGCCCATAATATGTAAATGAATAACTTTTAATGACTTTCTAGCTCTTCGATAACTGCTTTTAGAAAAATACTAATGATGTTATTTTCTTATAATACACCTTTCACATATCTCAATAACGTGGTTAATCATAAAAAGACTTGTGACCATCTTTCTCTTATGCAGTATCTTCAAGCCATTAAAATGTAGATGATCAAATCGCAAATGTCATTACTAAGATTATTTTTTATTACTAAATTGAAACAAGAATGATTACCATTGTGAATATTGAAAGGAAATATCCTATTTTTGGACATCTCAAGTGTAGCAATAACTCAACTTTTATCATTCTTAATTTTATAAATATTATATTTTAGATTGATTTTAAAATCTTTTTCTACCAATTGTCGCATGCTCCACAAAATACTTTTCAATTTAGGTGCATAAAAAACATTAGTAATATATGCAAAACTATCATCCTTAGTTCTAATATGTATTATTCTCGTACCTTTAATATCCCCTCACTAAACTTTACTTTTGAAATAAATGATTCATTTAACTCAGAGAAAAAACTTTTATTTCCAATCAAGTACCATATACTATTAAAAAAAATTTCTACTATATCACAGGTTCATAAAATATTTTTATGTCTTTTTCTTTACCTTATTAGTATAATTTGTATATTCTTCGGATATTAAATTTGATAGAAAGAATGGATAGAGTTATCACACAAAGGAAGAATAAGATAAGGTAAGATATTCTTTCTTTCACTTAAAATTCTTCATAAGATCAAAACTTTATATTTTATGACCAAATGTATGGGGTTAATATAGTCTCCAAAAATACATTAGATTAATTATACTCAAAATGAATCATTCTTTCGAGAAGCTCTTTTGAAGAACTAATAGCCAATTTGGCTTGTACTTTCATAGACATTTAATCTATTTCTCCTTTTGATGCAATAAACCTCTATCTTGATGCAATAAACATTTCTTTTAATGAAATTAACCTCTTTATAATACTTTAACAAGTTTAAATGATTCCTAAAGTATTTATAACTGTAATAATCATAATTATTATAATAAAAATATTTGATTTAAGACTTATTTATTGGGTTAAGGTCAAATTTAGCCATTGTGATTTTAGTTATGGACCTCTTAAGCCTTTATGGTTTACTCGTGTCGAAAATAATCTTTACATTTTTTAAAACGTAACATATAAGTCCCTTCCGTGAAGTCTGAGTTAATAGATATTAGAGTTTTCTTACGTGGCATGCTGACTTATAATAAACCATTAATATAACAATATGTATAATTTAAGTTTAAAGGGTTATCTATTTTAGGCCTTATGGTTTTGACCATAGTTACTTGTATCTAAAATAACTCATACATTTTTAAAATCATAGCATATAAGCCCATCAAGTCAAGTTTGAGTTAAAGTTTGCTTATGTGGCATGTTGACTCATAATAAATTATTAATATAATGATATATATAATTTAAGTTTTAAAAAAATGAGACCACCATCAATGGTAGGAGGAGGCATCATCGTGAAAGCGACCACCAATAGTAGCACCGAGCCGCTGCTACTTAACATGGCGTTATATGCACGTAGCCTCTCCCACGCTGACGATGAGCTCAGGAGCTTCTGGTCCTATCTTAAGTGGATATGCGTCGACTAGTTTGACGCTAGGTATGCAGTGATCTCTTGGTCTCTCTTCCTCCTCTTGAGTATCTTTGTCCCCACCGTCTCCCACTTTATCCTCTCTTGCACCCCCACCGATTGTGCCTATGATGCGATAGTCCAACTCTCCCTCACCTCCACCTTCAGCCTCTCATACCTCTACCTCTTCGTAGGGGAGGTGGGTTATAAGGTATGGTTGTACTAATCGGGATCAAAGTAGGTGTCATTCGTGGTGGCGGGTAGCACCATAATGGGCAACGTGGTGGCATGCACCCTAGAGCTGGTGAGTGATATTCGATAAATCCAGCTCGCTAACTCTAGGGTGCATGCCATCACGTTAGCCACCACGATGCTGCCTACCACCATGAATAGCACCCGCTTTGATCCCGATGAGTACCACCATACCTTGTAAGCCACCTCCCCATGAAGCATGACATCACAAAGATAGAGAGTAGGCAAAAGGAGCGGTTGAGTTAGTCTATATAGCCCTCTTGCACCCGCTCGCTCTCCTCGACTAGCTTGTCGAGGAAGAGAAAGTGACGAAGGCTGTAGCAACAAAAAAAGGCATAGAAACAAAGGTAGGAGAGGTCAGAGGTGAAGGTAAGGGAGTAGATCACCACGTCATAGGCACGATGGGTGAGGGCATAGGAGAGGACAAAGTGAGAGGCAATGAGGATGAAGACATCCAAGAGGAGGAAGAGGAACCAGGAGCCACTGTGTGCCTATTGTCGAACTGGTCGACGCACATCCACTTGAGACAAGACGGAAAGCTCCTAAGCTCGTCATCAGTATGGGAGAGGCTACGTGCATTAAATGCCCTATGAGGTAGTAGCGGCTCAGTGCTGCTACTAGTGGTCACTTCCACAATGATGCCTCCTCCCGCCATTGATGGAGGTCTTAGATTTAAAAAAAACTTAAATTACATATGTCATTATATTAATAGTTTATTATAAGTCAACATGCTACGTAAGCTGATTCTAATGTATGTTAATTCAAACTTGACGAGAATGGCTTATATGCTACGTTTTTTAAAATGTAAAGGTTATTTTAGACATGAGTAAATCATAAGAGCTTAAGAGATCTATGGTCAAAATCATATGAGAAAAATTAGATATTAATAGTTTATTATGAGTCAACCGGACTCTAACATTTATTAATTTAGAATTAATTGAAGGGGCTTATATACTACGTTTTTAAAAATATATGGATTATTTTAAACATCAGTAAATCATAAGAGCTTAAAAGGCCAATAGCCAAAACCACATAGGCTAAAATGGATCTTAACCCCTTATATATTATGATAATCACATAGTATTCTTCTACGTCTATAATCTCTGAATTGGCCTCAGACTTTGACCATATCAATTATTGTTATCTTGATTTTAGTTATCTTTTTGATTCATTCGTGTCTTTACCTCTACCTTAATTGTTACCTCTGTTTTTGCCTTTATCTGTGTCTCTATTTTTGTTAGGATAGCCATGCTATTTTTTATTCTAGAACTTACTCAAATTGTATATATTTATTGATTCATTGCTTAGGGATTATTAAAAAATCCATCAATTCATCGATGTTCATCTTCTCAAGATCTTTGGACTCGTACATGCTCAAATTTAGATATTAGTGATCTAAGAATTTTTTTCATAATTTTAACAATATTAATCTCTTCACCATTAGTTTTCATTTGATTTGTGATGGCTAAAGTATGAGAAAATAATCTAAGATATATTTGATTCATTTTTAAACTTTCCTAACTCAGATCTAGTAGGCATGCTTTCTTCACCTTAGTCACACCTTCATAAATCTTGTAAATTATGGACCAACTATCATGTTAAAGTTTGGGCTGTGGAGATCTTTCATCTCTCAATTCTGGCCTTCTGATTTTAGGTAAAAAAATCTTTTTTGTTTTTTACTCGGCTCTATAATACCTTATCAGTAATATTTTAAATATCTTGATATTTAAAAAATATATTCATTTGGATACATCATAGTTCTGATAAATCGAAGAACCTAAAGTTGAATTATATTATTGAAGAAAGCCATATTGATGATCTTCTTATAGATATCACAGGTGTTTTTTTTTAATTTTTCTCTTTATAGTTTCTCTCTGTTCTCTTTGCTATTTTTCTTTTCAAATTTTTTATCTCTAAATACTATTGTTTCTTTCTCTAAACAGTCTTATTTCTCTCTCTAAAGAGTCTTATTTCTCTCCCTATATTGTTGTTTCTCTCTGTCTACAGATCTATTTCTCTCTAACAAATCTATTTTTTCTCTCTAGCAGGATTTAATCAAAATTCAAATGCCATGTTATGAGAAAGAAACTTTCTAAAAACTAAAGATTAGGAAGAGAAGGTTGAAAAGAGAGAAGATAGAAATAAAAAAAAAAGAAGGATTTTATTGACTCTAAAATTTCGCTTTCACCAAAATACCTTGGACCACCTTTATGCTCCGTTCTCTTGGGCTTAATTCTCCTCTCTTTTCTTTCTTTTTTCTCTCTCTCTCTCTCTCTGTTTTTGGATACTATAGGGCACCATCAACCCAATATATAAACCTAAACCATAAGATTATAACCCTAATGAAATAAGAACTCCAAATTTAACTCAACCTCCTAATTTAATTCTAATTAAATTTAAATTGCATCCCTAACAAATGCTTGTTTATGAGTGACAATTGGAAAACCCTTAATATCTATTGTGTGATATATGTGTGAGTAATTGAAAGGCTTGAAATTCAATTCTCTTTTGGAATAGAAGAAAGATGGCAAAGGTAAATGCCAAATCAACTTTACATTGGAGGGATTTGAATGAAGCAACAATTAGATTGTATGGAGAGAGTTGAAGAAACTAGTTCACTCTTTCATACTATATTTGGGATGGAGAAAAGAAAAGAAGAGATAAAGAATTAGAGAGGAAGAGTTAAGGGATGATGCAAGATGCAAAAAAAAAAAAATAATAATTCTTATAGACAAGTCTCTATATTTTTCTTTTCTCACTTTTTTTCTATGTTTTACCATAACAAATCTCATCTATTTATAGGCTATAGATGTGAGTTATAAGACTCAATTGTTAAGGTTATATTCAAATACTTTTATTATATATAAGTTATCTAATTTACAAGTGGTTTATTATTTCATAACCTCCTTCGTAGTGATATTTCTCATTATATAACCTCTCTATTCTCAATAAATTCTAGAGGTTATAATTATTTTTACTCATGTGATCATAACAAAGGTTTCAATCCTATCTTTTAATTGAGTCTAATTCTTTTAAGACTCCCACTAGACTTAATTCATTTTATCACATACTTTAAGTAATGTCTTCTTTTTGAAAAATATCTCCAAATTGAGGGGCTTGGTGAAAATATCTTTAATTTGATCACCATATTTAATGTAATCTAATAAAACTTCCTTCTTCTTGATTTGGTCTTGAATGAAATGGAAGGAAACGTCGATATGTTTGCTTCATTCATGGAAGGATGAGTTCTTAGCCAATGCAATCACTGACTTATTATCAATATTTATCTTTGTTGTGCATAATTGACTTCATTCAAAAGCTTCTTTAGTCATATAATATGGCATACATATGATGATGTCAATATATATTCCACTTCAACATATGACAATGTCACAATAAATTACTTCTCTGGATACCAAATAAAAATGGTATCGTTCATTTAAAAAAAATGATTGTACTTTTT
This sequence comes from Musa itinerans, assembly GCA_001649415.1. Classification (NCBI taxonomy): domain Eukaryota; kingdom Viridiplantae; phylum Streptophyta; class Magnoliopsida; order Zingiberales; family Musaceae; genus Musa; species Musa itinerans. The sequence goes on from LVTN01000157.1 coordinate 273,996, forward strand.
AAGATCTTTTGGAGCTCCACCTCAATCATTATCAAAATAATCAATAAATTAAATATTATTAAAAATAAATATAGTATTCCATGAGTTATGGTATTTTTGATATAGCATAAAAAAATTTTAGTGCCCTTTATGTGTATTGACTTTGTTTAATCCATAAATAGACTTACTAATCCGATTGCATGTAGAATATCTGATCTTATGCAAATTAGGTATTTCAAGCTTCTTACTAAACTTTTAAAATATATTGTATTAATTGTATCACTAGCATCTTGTCTTGAAAGTTAGATGCATAAATATTTTGAAAATCTTCTTTGCATATCCTTCTTGTGAAATAAAAATATCTTCTTTACTTTGCTTTATTTTGATACCAAGAAAATAAGATATGAGACTAATGTCAATCATTTCAAATTCTTAAATTATTGTTTGTTTGAATTCTTCAAATATAAGTGGAGTTGCTTCTTATAAAAATAAAATCATCTATATACAAGAAAATAAGTAAGATATCTTTATTTTTGTTCATCTTATTGTATATGATATTTTCATAAGGACATTGGTCATAACCATTTTGCTTAAAGTAAACATCAATTCTAGGATTCTTAAAATAAGATGTCTCTATTTTTGTTGATCTTCTTATATGATTCTTAAAATAAGATGTCTCTATTTTTGTTGATCTTCTTATATGGGGCACTTGCATAAGAACATTTGTCATAACCATTTTATTAGTTTTAAGTCATACAAAGCCTTCTTTAACTAACTTTCTCTTCATACCCCTTTTTAATGTACCCAATGGTTATTCTATATATACTTCTTCTTCAAGTAAAATATTAGAAAATATATATTTAACATCCATTTGATAAATTAAGTAATTATTTTATATGGTAATGAATATAATCAATCTAATAGATTTTATTTGAACAACAAGGGCAAATATCTTATTATAGTCAATGTCAAATTTTTGCTTGTAACCCTTTGTCACTAATCTAGCTTTGTACTTCTCAACTTGATTATTTTTCTTGATTTTTTTAACCTACTTCACATCAATAGTATTTTGTCCTTGAGGTAATGAAGGTAACTCGCAAGTTTTATTTCTCTTGATAGAGTTATCTCTTTATCCATAGTATCATTTCACCTTTTATTTGTCATCGCATCTTCATATTGAATGATTCACTATCTACAAAGAGACAAATAAGATGTAATTTATCAATTACTTCTTATAAATATTTTAGATTTCTTATCCTTTAAGGCACCAAGCTATCTTCTAGAGATGATTGTGTAGAAGAAGAAGAAATGTCGACAATAATAATGATCATGGTGGTAAAGCAACTTCAGGCTCTTTACTTTTGTACATCTTCTCTTCAATATTGCTCTCCTAATTCAATATACCTTTTTCATTAAACTCTACATCCCTACTTATAATAATTTTTAAATTGCCAAGATAAAATAATTTGTAGGCGTTGGATTTAGAACCATACCCAATAAAAATGAGTTTGGAACTTTTGTCCTCCAACTTGGTTCTTCCTTAATTAAGTGCATGTGCATGACCAATGTGCTCAAAGATCTTGAAGTATGGGACACTCATTTTTTTTCTATTCTATGTCTCTTATAGAGTTTTGTTCTCGGAGCTCGATTAGGATATTGATTTCAGATGTAGATAACCAAAACACTACTTTAGCCCAAAAAATTTTTAGCATGATTCTCACCTTATTGAGAATTATCTATTTCTTTCTCTCTATCATATCATTTTATTAGGAGAATATGGTACTGTGAGTTGATATCAAATGACACATTCATCACAAAAATCTTCAAATACTTTAGAGGTGAATTCACCACATTGATTGGAGTGGATGTTTTTGATATAGAAGCTATTTTCATTCTCCACAAAAGTTTTAAACTTCTTGAATATACCAAATACTCTTTTTTTCTTTCAAGAAATAAATCTAAGTTTTTCTTATATAATCATCGATCAAAATTAAAACAACTGTACTTACCAAAAGATGTTAGAGCAATAGAACCACAAATATTGGTATGAATAAGTTTAAGTGACTTCTTTATTATAAAGTTTGCGTTACTTGAAAAACTTCTTTGTGGTTGTTTGTCAAGAATACGTCCACAACATATTTGATTTATATATTATATAGAGACAATTCATCATCTTCTTAGTTAATAGTATATTGACATCTTCAAAGTGTTGAACTCTCAAGTGTCACAACCATGAGTTGTCATTAACATAGGTATTTAAATATTATGTCACATCATGATTAATGGTTAAGATATATAATTCATTCTTTGATATCACAACTTAGAGCAATTAAATGATTTATATTACTTCTAACAAAGAGTTGTTAGTCTTTTATACTAATATCATAATCATTTTTTAAGAGTTGTCTAAGACTAAAAATATTATTGTGTATATTCGACACATAATAAATATTTAAAATAATTAATGACTTTCATCTATGATGCATATCAAGATGTTATCTTTGTCTCTTATTAGTACTTTTGAGGAGTTGTAGGATAGACTTATCCCTTCATTATTTCATTCTAACTACATAAACATAATTTTATAATAATATATATGATTACTAGTTTTGTTATCTAAGTACCACTTGTCTTATATGACAGATATCTTCTTCTGCTACCAACAAGAAACAATCATTTTCTTTCTTTTTAATATAGTATTTTTTTAACTTGATTTTTTTATTATAATAGAATTCAAAATCATAATAACTATATTTTTTATAATAATAGCATTGAACCGAATTTTAGAACGATTATATCCTTGACCTTTTGTATCTCCTTTTTTTTTTTACCCTTGTTTTAGATTTTGATCTTTCTTCTTATTATTATTTTTTTCTCATTTGTTATCTACTCTATCACGATCTTGTCCTCTTCCACTTCGACCTCTTCGATAACTATGATCATTTGAATCTTTATTATTATTATTATTATTTTAAGTAAACTTTGTTTGGAGGACTTTTTCACTACATTCGGCTTCTCGATGACTAAATATTATTATGCTTGCAAAGAACCCATTAACTCATCAATGATCATTTGATCTAAATTTTTTGATTTCTGGATAAAGATTACAATAGAGTTGAACTTCTAATCTCAATATTTTTTTTCAACCATACCAACATCTTCTTTATTCATTTCTTTTAAAATTACATGTTTTGAACATGTAAAGCAAAAACATCTACAAAATAGTAAATGGATTAAGGAAATGCAACAGGCACACAACTTCAGGCGGGGAACGTTTCTGTAATGAATGGTAAGATAGAACGGAGGAAGAGTAGAAGAAGGAAAGAATTTGGATTATCTGTGTAGCCTTACATCATTCAAGAGTACTCATAAGGAAGATTCATAGCAAATTTTCATTATACTTCTTTGTTTGCTTGAATTCACTACAGGATCTTCCAACACTAAAACTTAATTATCTTCTTCTAGTACTATTGATCTGATACATGTCATCTTCCTAACCTAACGAATCAAATTTGTTATCATTCTTTAATATGACAACAATTGGTCAACAACATTGCTTTGCCCCTCAACCATTACTATCAATTACACAGTAATCAGCTACACAATAAACAGTCTATAAATCATCCTTGCATTCTCTTGCTCCTTTTGGACGACGGAAGTGACACAACTATATTATAAGCAATACGAGACAGCAAAAGAAGAAAGCCTCCAGATGAGGAGAAGAGGCTGTAGTTCACACGAGTCTATATATATATATATATATATACACGCTGAAAGGCCTTCAAGTTTAGTCAAGGTAAGGAGGAAGCGAAGTGCCAAAACCTTTGAGCATCTACAGGGAATTAAGCAAGCGGACCAACTAGTGAAGGCGACAAGGAGGCCGCTTGGAGTGGTATTTTTCTTTTCTGGAAAGTTGGCCAAACCACTGGCGAGCGTAAATATGACGCTACACCACATGGCGAAGCGTAGTTTGATCACTTTGTTCCACATGATGCATCTGAGACAGAAGAAGAAGAAGAAGAAGAAGAAGAAGAAGTGGTAGGAGGCATCACACCACAGCCTCTGCATTTGTTACCGCAACAAAATGGGTGGGGTACAGGTGAACGCGTCTCAGCACTGCTCTTGCTGGTGTGCGCAACTGATCCAAGAGTGCCGCTTCACGTTAGCTCCCCACGGATGATGATGCAACATGGGGGGACGCAACGAGTTAGGCAAAGTGGCAGTGCGGGTACTGTGAGTTGCAGCATCATGCGTGGAACAGTAGACAGGCTTGCTATATTATGGTGTCCTTCTTGTTTGCTGTCCGGTAGAGATCACATGGAGATCTATCGAGGAAGCCTTGGCGAGACCGCTTTACCCATTCTTTTCCTTCATATTATTCGTGTAGGGAACAAAGGATACCACCAGAGTTGGACAGCCGCAGGTCTCGTCTCTCTTCTGGTGATCCCCGACCTAATTAAATCTCCAATGGCTCTTTATGATGACAAGCACCCACATGTGGAACATGATCCACTGGCGGAGCACCTAGACTTTATGCGAGGACAACACAGCATACACTACTGTATCACGGTCTGTGTGATGAATAATAATAAGTGCAAAGTGCAAGAAACGTGGCAAGAAAGCTCGATCTACTGACAAGCAGCAGCATGATGCCCTCCTCGATCGATTGCCAAAACAAATAAAGTAAAAACCATCGATCGATTGACCCACCGGGTCGTCCAGCCATCCGGTTACTGGACGGGCATGCCACGCAAAAGGACCCTTTGTTTTTTCTTCTTATTTTTCCTTTTGAAGGAAAAGAATAAGAACAGGAAAAGGAATAAAGAAAAGGGTCATAAGAAGGCTCACAACAGTGGCAGGCACGAGTTATCGTGGTCCCAAACCTGACCCGTCCGTGACCGTCGACACAAACCCCACGGCCACGGATGGATGGAGACCGCAATGCACGGGTGTTTTTTTTAGCTTCTTAAAGTTGTGGACGTCTGCGTATACATTTTCCAAGTGTACCCAAGTCTAATAATGATTGGTGTGAAGCTTTCATGTAGATACAATTGGGAATTAGGGGAGTGAGTGGTTTCGCCCGATAAGACTCGGTTCCATGTGGTAAATACAGATCCTACAGGTCTATGAATGGGCCAAACAGGCGAAGGCCCATAAAGCCCAGTCGTTATACGAGTCCAACTCGCATACTCACGCCGTTGGGACTCGTGCGGGAAAACTCAATCGAGCCTATTGAACTCGGTTCAAAGCGCGCAGGGTTCGACCCAACATGTTCAAATGCGTGGTTCTCCACTAGAGAGGCGACCGGCTACCGCTCTTGGGCTGTTCCAGGTGCGGCGCTGCCAACCAAGCCGTCGACAACGGCGCACGACAAGTTACGATCCTCCGTCGCGACTTCGTCCAGCGACCGCCTCATTCTCCTGCCCAAGTCCGCCGTTTCCTCCTCGCCGCGACACGTACTACAGAATAAAGATTGCGTCTATCAGGAGAGGAGTATTCAAACTTCGTTGTGGTAGCTGTATGACCTAACACGGCAATTTCCATTTTCGAAGATTGAATTGCTGCAATAAACAACACAGCGAAGTAGATTACTGGAAGCGTCCAGTCCTTGCAACACTAGACATCTTCAAAAACAATATCTTATCAAGAAATATATATATATAATGGCACATTATCCACAATATACACAGTAATCGAATGACAAAGAAACCTAAAAACTGTGATTGTTCATGTCACCACCATCATCATTCCCCATGTTTGTAATATTTTTAATCTTATCTTCACTCGGTTTCAACCCACAACTTAATTTACAACCGTCATCCATCTCCAATTTCCCTCCGATAGCAAACACATGAAAAAGAGTAAACAAAAAAACAAAAAAAATGTATCTTGCCGGTCTGCCCCCAGCGATCTCGATCAGAGGGGTGCGGCGAAACAATTAGGGCACCGGACGAGCCCGTTCTCGTTGCACTCGCCGCAGGTCCGGTAGCCCCCGGTCTTCTCGCTGTACCGCTTGTGACTACCGCTGCACGTGGAGCAGAGAACGAAGCGCACGCCACTGCAAGCTTCGCAGTCGGAGGCAGAAGGCGGTAAAGAGGCGATCCCGTCGACGAGAGCCTTGAGCTCGCCGGACTCGTGCAGGAGGCGGATCTCCTCGGCGCCGCCAAGGCAGCGGCCGCCGAGGAACAGCTGGGGGAGGGTGGGCTGGCGGCAGCCGAGGGCGACCTGGAGTTCGGCCAGGAAGCGGGAGTCCATGGAAAGGTCGCGCTCGTCGACGGCGACGCGTAGGCCGCGGAGGATGGAGCGGACGGCGCGGCAGTCCTCGAAGGTGCGGCGGACGATGCGGAGGGAGGTGAAATAGAGGACGAGACCGTGGCGGCGGCGGTCGAGGGGATCGGAGGAGGGGACGGCGGAGGCGAAGGCGGAACGGAGGGCGCGGAGGGCGGAGGAGGCGAGGCGGGCCCGGTGAATAACGCGGCGGAGGGCAGGGCGGGAGAGAGGTTGGTGGGGGTCGTCGCGGAGGAGGGCCTGGATGTCCTTGAGAGTGGGAGAGGAGAAGGTGGGCGAACGGCAGGTAGCTCCGGTGGCAGTGGAGGATGGGGTGGCCTTCACCCACGGCGGCCACATGAGAGCAAGATGAAAGCAGGGAGATGCGGCCGGAGAGAGAGAGAGGAGAGACGGAGAAGACGGGTAGGCAAGTGTTTTTTTTATAAATAAAAGGGGGAATTCTCTATAAATAAAAGCCTTCGGTTTTTATTTATTTATTTATTTATTTATTTCTATTTACACAGAACGCCGCCATTTCTAATAATTCCGACGGAACTTCCCACAGTAAATGACTGGCCGGGCCGGGCCGGGCTTTTTCTTTCCATCTCTCCATAAATAAAAAAAAAAGGATGAATTAAAATTCTGTGCAAAGATCCCATTGTTTTCGTTTTTCTTTTTTTCTTTTCACAGATCATCCTAGTTTCTAATATATCCTCCTCAAGAGAATTTATAATAATATCCTTGGCTAATATAATTGGCCTTTCAACTCCCCCCATTGATCTTAGTTTGATCTAAATTAATTCATTTGAGTAGATCTAACCCGATATATGATTTATTTCCTTCGTTGTACTCCTTACCAACTATTCATCCTTTAAGCTCGTCTCTCTCTTGTTGATGAAATCTTATATTCCTTGCAATCGAAGGTACTATCGAAATTCTAAAATAAATAATAATAAAAAATCATTCCTTATATCTCGTATTCCTTGCATTATCTTATGTTTATTCTAATATCGTTATCTATAATTTTTTTATTTCTTGATAGATAAAAAAATATTATCACATTGATGACGACGAAAAAGATGATACAGAAAATACACTCTCTGGTTGCAAGAGTTTATATTTTTTAATGATAAAAATATTAGCAAAACAATATTATGCATTGAATATGTATTGAAATATAAAATTACCTCCGAGTCATGATTATCTAAAACCCGTGTGAGCACACTGAAACTCAATTAATTAAATTACACTTATAAATAATTATGAACACACTATGAATCCTCGGATTGATACACTTCAAAATAATTGGTGTCTTGCTAAGATATCTATGCCTTGATGGATAGCTATAGATTGATGCAGGTTGGATTAGGAATCCAATTAATTATATTTCATAAATATTTAATATCATGCTTAATGTTTTCATCCATCATACTAATTATGATAACCTTCACACTTGACTAGTAACAATAATTTTATTTAACCATTAACTATCATGCACCTTCCTATCATCATTATGATTATAATATTATTAAAATCACTATTAGACATGTGGACCACCACATCAAGTGTCTTTAGAACTTCAATAACTTAAGGGATTCCGAGCATTCTCCCACTTTGTCACAACATCATAAAATGATGATAAGAGATAATACTTTTGTATGACCATAAAAACAACACTAGTCATTTTGCAACTTAACTTTATGAGTTAATTATTTTATAAATATTTTTTAGTTATTTAAGGTTCAGAAAAACTTTATTTGCATACTTTATGTGGATAAACTGAAATACTTTATTTCTAAAAGTATGAAAATAATATATTGCATCAAATATTAAATGAACTAACAATCCTTATATGTTCAATATGATCCTTATGCTATATTGCTGGTAAGCCTTTAGTCATGAGATCCATAATCATCGGTCCAATGATGAATATTTATTTAATTAATATCTATGTGATCTTTAATAGTAAGATACTTTATATTTATATCGATGCGTTCACTGTGACTTTCACTTTTATCATTCTTAAAAAAAAGCACAATAATTATTTATCACAATATATCTTTATAGATCAAGTAATTAAAATTAATAACTTTTAATGATTATGTAGTAGCTTCATAACAACCAATGAATTCAATTTTTATAGTAGATGAAGCAACTATAGTCTGATTGTTACTTATCTAAGACACTATACATCTAACTAATACAAAATTATACAAAGAGGTAGACTTTCTAGTGTCCACACATTCACCAAAATTTTAATTTGAATATCCTAATGATCTTTTAAATTTATCTCTATAAATTTCTATGTCAGTAACATAAGAGGCTTCACATGAGTCCTTTGTCTAAAACTTTTGAGAAAAAATATATTTTGTTTGATGTAACACACCTAAATAATTATTAGCAAGTAAAATGTCATCAATATATAAGACCAAGAAAATTATTTTGCTTTTAATGATCTTAATATATACACATGGATTCACAATGTTTTAAATAAAATGGAAATAGATAATAATATTATGAAATTTAGTGTACTATAAACTGAAAACTTATTTTAGTCTGTATATTAACTTCTTTAAATTACAAATTAAATAACTTTTATTATAAAACCCTTCAAGTTGTTCATACATACTTTCTTTCTTCAACATCCCTATTCAAGAATATTATTTTCACATATAAGAGTAAAAATGAGCTATTAGAGTCATGAAAGAATGTATCATGTCTTCGTTTTGAATAATTTTTTTGATTATAAGTTGGACTTTATATCTTTATATTACTAAATACATCACTTTTAATCACCCATCTATAACCAATGTTACCCCTTTTGCTAATTGGATGAGACGTGAAACTTAATTTTTAATCTTAAACTATAATTTCTCTTTCATGATATCATACCATAGTTTAGAATAATATCTACTCTTGGCTTGTGAAGACAACAAAGAATCATCTTTAAGTCCAACGATAAAGCTGGACATCTATAAAATCAAAAGGTTGAATTCCTTAACCTTCGAAGATGCGATAATATCTCATTTTTTTTATGATTTATAGGTGTAAGGCTCATATCATTTTATAAAACTTTAGACGTGTTAGTGAACCTTTATGCTGTGGCTGAGGTGTCAACATGGCTTGGTCTGGTCCCGGATGCGCAAGGTTATCCACGCGGATGCTCGGGTGGTGAGGGTGAGTGTCGGGTCGGGTCGGGTTCAAGCTTCGTCCCCCGAGCGTAGTCTTCTCTCTTGGCGAGTGGCCTACTTTTCCATCGTTGAGCTCCTGCACACAGGTCAAGGTCGGGAGGGGGATTTTTCGACTCGACCCCTCTGAAGCCTAAGTTAGCTTTTGGTGGAACAAGAGAGAGTTCAGTGTTCGAAGTACCCCCCCTCCTAATTAAGGAGTATTAGCTTTTATACCTACGGGGACGAGTTGGTCGTACGAGGTCAATTTACTATGTCCGGCTCCTCGAGCGGCGGCTGACTTAAGCTTTTGTATGAGTGCCGACCGACTTGCATGGATTGGCGTTGCGCGGCGCCGCCCCGAGCTTTCTGAGATGGCTATACCATGATGATGTCGTTCGTACGGAGGGGGCGACAAGCAGCTGCCCGCCACGTGTGTGCTGCCTGCCACGTGTGTGCTGCGCGCCACATCATACTTGAGGTCCCACGTCTGCATCGTCGTGTTTGCTTGCCTAGGTCCACGTGGGCGATGCCAAAATATGCCCTATCATTCTCTTCCCCCCAAAGAGGTGTGCCCCGGGTGTGGTGGTTCGGTCGTTGGTTGATCGTGAGCTTCTATTCGGGAGATGGACTGGTCGAGCAACACTACTCGGGCGCTGGACTTGCTAAGATGAGACTCGAGCATTGAACTTGCCAAGATGCAACTCGGACATTGGACTGGCCATGAGGCATGGCTCGAGCATTTGACTAACAGCGAAGCATAGCTCAAGCATTGGATTTGGCCAAACTGCGACTCGGGCATTAGACTGGCCGCGAGGCGTGGCTTGGAACTTGGATTGGCCGAGATGCGACTCGAGCATGAGATTGGCCGCGAGGCATGGCTCGGGCGTTAGATTGGCCGAGATGCGACTTGGGCATTAGACTGGCCGCGAGGCATGGCTCGGGTGTTGGACTGGCCAAGATGCGACTCGGGCCTTAGACTAGCCACGAGGCGTGGCTCGGGCGTTGGATTGGTTGAGATGTGACTTGGGCATTAGACTGGTCATAAGGCGTAGCTCGGGCGTTGGACTGGTCGAGATGTGACTCGAGCATTAGATTGGCCGTGAGGCGTGGCTCAAGCGTTGGACTGGCCGAGATGTGACTCGGGCATTAGATTGGTCGTGAGGCGTGGCTCAGGCGTTGGACTGGCCGAGATGCGACTCGAGCATTATTTGATCGAGGTGCACCATGTTGAATCTCGGATTTTAATGATGAAATCAATTGTAAATTGTTTGATCTAATCTATATATTGAGAAAAGTATGCAGGATTAACTACGATAGCAGTAAGACATAAAGCAGGTGTTGCCGGAGTCAAGATCGAGATCTCATTGGGAGTTCGAGAGTTCGTTGGAAGTCCAAACGTTCATCGAAAGTTCTGCGGGAACCAACCGAGAAGTCCAGGAGCTTGCCAAAGAAGCTTGTTGGAACTTGCCAAGAAGATCGTCGTAAAGTCCAAGAGCTTGCCGGGAGTCTGCCGGAGCATTGCTGAGAGTTCGTCAGATGTTCGCCGGAAGTACGTCGGAAGCTCGTCGGAAGAGCAATTGACACACCGAAATAAGGAGTACTGTGATCATGTCTTAAGTATCGTAGTTAGAGAGTAAATTAAGTTAGGATTGGGAGATAATCCCACTAACTTAATTAGGGGGCCAACTGGGCCCTTGACAGGGCTGAATTGAGCCTAATAGAGCAGCCCATTCAGCCCCTGAATTCCTAGCTGACGGTGGCACCGCCAGGGCCGGCGATGGCACCGCTTGGGAGACTTAGTCTCCCAAGAATTCTGGGCAGTGGTACTGCCCCTTTCAGGCAGTGGTACCGCCAGAGCTCGGTCTCCGAGCTTTGTCAGGAAGTGGTACCACCCAGTGTCAGATGTCAAGCGGTAGTACTGCCCAGTAATGGCGGTGGTATCGCCAAGACGCCGAAAATCCAGGATTAGACACTTGTTTGCTCCAATTTTGAAGCCTTTGGGGCCTATAAAAATCCCACCCTTTTCTGCATGAAAGGGCACAAAACCTATAGGCATAATCTTGAGTTTTTGAGCCTTAAAGTGTTGTAAAAGTAAAGAGTTCTCCTCCTTCATCTCTTAGCCTTGTAACCATCCAAGAAAGATGAGTGAGACTTGTAAGGGTTGTCTCCTAAGCCTAGCAAAAGGAGAAAGAGCTGTAAAAGGTGGTTGGCCTTTGCCTATTGAATGAAGGCCTTTAATGGACGCCGGAGATCTCGTCGGAGGAGGAACCCGAAAGTGGATGTAGGTCACATTGACCGAACTACTCTAAAACTCGGTTTGCATTTACTTTCTGTAATTTACTTTATTGCAAACCTTCTTAATCTTCTCTTGCACTTTTATAAAAGCTTTCATGTTCAACTTCTCTCCAAAATAGATTAAATCGAAACCATTTTCGTCGGAATCAGTTTTAAACGAAATGAACAATTTTCTAAAATCATGAAAGTTTTCCACTGCACTAATTCACCCCCCTCTTAGTGCCGCTTTTGATCTTAACACACCATTGAGGCACTATTTGGCCGAGGTGCACAACTCGGGCACTATTTGGCTAAGGTGCACCATTAAGGCATTGTTTGGCCGAGGTGCACAACTCGGGCACTGTTTGTACGAGGTGCACTATTGAGGCACTATTTGGCCAATGAGCACAACTCGGACACTGTTTGGCCGAGGTGCACAACTCGGGCACTATTTGATCGAGGTGCACAAATGAGGCATTGTTTGGTCGAGGTGCACCATTGAGGCACTATTTGGCCGAGGTGCACAACTAGGGTACTATTTGCCCGAGGTGCACCGATCAGGCACTGTTTGGCCGAGGAGCACAACTCGGGCACTGTTTGGCCGAGTTGCACAACTCGGGTACTATTTGACCAAGGTGCATCATTGAGGCACTATTTGGCCGAAGTGCACAACTCGGACACTTTAGGGCATCCGAAGTGTTGTATAGGGCCATCTGGGCCCAAAATGCAATGACATGCTTTGTTGGGTTGAAGCTACCATTGTAAGGCTCGAGCATAGGGAGGCAAAAGTTTTGCAGGGTCGGTTTGTCCTAAATCTCCTACACAAATGGGGATCCTGCTGGGGGAGCCTCGCCGAGCTCTTCCTTGGATTTGTGAAACTCCTTTTGGACATTATCAAGATGTCGATTGACCGAGCGTAGTTGAGCCCAGAAAGAGTCCGCCGAATTGGATGACATTGTGTCGGGCTCGGGGGTGCTCGGGTAGGATTGTCGGAGGTCTGGAGCGTTGTGCTCGGGTGGCGGCCTTGGATTCCCTGATAGCTCTTCGGGCGATGGGGTAACGTCTGCCATGACGTGCTGTTGAGGGGCCATCGGTGGCGTGGGGACAAGAACCGACGGATCCCGTTGCGACGATTAAGGTAACGTTGACTATCGAGCAAGCTAAGGAACAAGAGGGATGATGGTCTGCATTATTCTTGCCTGTGCTTGAACTTGATGCGCGAGGCTAAGGAATGCCTCAGTAGAGACGGAAAGTTGTCCCGTGGTGGCCCCTAGGGGTGACAACTTGGGGTTAATGAACAGTCGTCAATAGTGGCTCGGGGTTGTAGTGGGGGCGTTTTCTTCTTGGCTTGAAGGAGGTGGGAGTCATCCTCCGAATCCAAAGGTTTAGTGCGTTGGGAGTGGCTCCTCTCCAAGGCGTTCGCCTGAATTGCTTGGCTGGGGATGATCTTACGGCATCGAGGCCTTCCTTCTAGCGCCAAAATGTTAGTGAACCTTTACGCCATGGCCGAGGTGTCAGCACAGCTCGGTCTAGTCCCGGATGCATAAGGTCACCCATGCAGATGCTTGGGTGGTGAGGGTGAGTGTCAGGTCGGGTTAGGTTTGAGCCTTGTCCCCCGAGCACAGTCTTCTCTCTTGGCGAGTGGCCTGCTTCTCCATCGCTGAGCTCCTGCACACAGGAGGGGGATTTCCCAACTCGACCCCTCCAAAGCTTAAGTTAGTTTTTGGTGGAATGAGAGAGAGTTCAACGTTTGAAGTGCCCTCCTCTTGATTAAGGAGGGTTAGCTTTTATACCTGCGGGGATGAGTTGGTCGTACGAGATCAATTTACTGTGTTTGGCTCCTCGGGCAGCGGCCAACTTAAGCTTTTGTATGAGTGCCGACAAACCTGCATGGATCGGCGCTGCATGGCACTGCATGGCACTGCCTCGAGCTTTTCGGGATGGTTGTACCATGATGATATCGTTCGTACGGAGGGGGCGGCAAGCGGTTACCCACCACGTGTGTACTGCGCGCCATATTGTACTTGAGGTTCTACGTTTGCATCATCGTATCTACTTGCCTAGGTCCACGTGGGCGATGCCAAAATATGCCCTATCCAGACGAATATCAATTATAAAGAGTAATCTTTTATAATTCTTAATAAGACTTGTAATGAGACTTATGCAAGTTGATTTCTCTCCATTGCATGAGCAAAACAATAAACACAAAGTATATATAAAAAAAAAAAGACCAACTTGCATATGTTTTGAAATAGAACCTAAATTTTCAAAGAATGATGAAATATAAATAGTGTTTTTAAAATCCAAAATAAGTCTAGACTTAAAAATTGAGTTATATGCCTTCTACATTATAGGGAGGGCAACCATTTGCCAAAATAAATGATTTGTTATTTTGTCTCAACTTTCTGATACATAGTATTTATATTGTTGAACCAGAATTAATCCCCCAATTATTGTAAGATGCATTAACAAGAAATTATTCTTTTTAAGCTAACATTTATACTTATGACAGTTCTTTATTTGTCCATGTTGCAAAAATAATAATAGGACATCTTTTTCCTTCCACTTGTAATCTTTTCATGTGAGTTGCTAGATTAATACTATCTCTTTTTTCATCAAACTTATCATGTTTTAATATTTTTTTCTATTATAGATAGATGATCAAAAGTTCATTATATGTGTTTTAAAAAAATAAAATAAATAAAATTTTATAGATAGAGAATTCAATATGAAATAAATTAGAAAGGACTTATATATCTCAACTTCATGATATAATATTATTAAAATCGTTATTGGACATGTGAATCATATCAAGTATGAGATTCCTAAACAAATTCAATAGCTTTTTAAAAATAGTATATGATTTAAAATAAATCATAAATTTGAATATGTAATGTTTTTTTTTCTTTGATGATGAAAGTCATGAATGGTTAATAAGTTCAATTTACATTGGTGGGGTATATATTTTTGATGAGGATATGCTGAAGATATTCCTTACTAGAATTGCAATTATAGGATTGATTCTTTTTTATATTTGAATAGTAAAAAAACAACATGTAGTTTATTTTTTATTTGATTGAAATCTTAAAAACAACTTATGAATGTTAGGGCGACATCTATAAGTTCAGCCCAAAGTGAGCTTTAACAGATCATAGCTCATCCCTCTTTTAACATAACCCTAGATCTAATAAGGAAGGTGTGGTTGCAAAAATATAGGGAAAAACTATAGCAATGAGGCAAAAAATTGCAGCAGCAACTTGATTCAAAACATAGGAGAAAATGATAAAAAAATAAGAGAAGAAAAGGGAAGAAGACAAGGACAATACAGAGAGACTCTTCTCAATCATCTAGGCAGTATTCTTATCTCAGGTTAGATCAGATCTATAATAGATTCTTGCTGTGATTACTTTGGGAAAATTTAGATATTGTACACAGTGACGTAATCCTTGTATCCCAGTTATTCTCTTAAGATTGTTTCTTAGGTTTTGGGTAAAAGATTGTGATTTGTATATTCATTATTCTTATAGTGGATTATCTTTAGTTTGTCTTGTGGTTTTTACCCTTTATATTATATGGGTTTTCCACGTAAATCTTGGTGTTCTATTTGATTATGATTTCCATTTAATTCCACTACGTGTTATGGCCTACTAATATTTATTCGTATACAAAAGTTTATTTCTTTTTTTATATCCCATCAACTAGTATTAGAGTAGGGTTTTGGTGATTTAATTTTTGTATTTGAACATAGAGGCCGGTAGTGTTTCTCGCATGATTAGCTTGAATAGAAATAATTGGATGATATAGAAATGATTTATGGAAAATCTCTTGTTTTGTAAAGATTTGTATGGACCTTTGTAAGGGGATAGTGCAAAGCCCGTAACTATGACAAATAATGAGTGGAAGAGGTTAGACAAAAAATAGTTGGGTTTATTCGACAATGGCTCGATAATAGTGTCTTTCACTATGTTTCTATTGAAAGTTCTACATATTCTCTTTAGAAAAATTTAGAATATTTTTATGAAAGAAAAATAGCTAGCAATAAAGATTTCTTGATCAGAAAACTTGTAAACCTGAAATATAAAGAGGGTGCTTCTATTGCCGAGCATTTGAATAAAACGCAGAGTATCACTAACTAGTTATTCTCTATGAAAATATCTCTTGATTATGAGTTGCAGGCATTGTTACTTCTCAATTCATTACTAGAAAGTTGGGAGACAATGGTGGTTTCCCTTAGTAATTTTGCGCCAGATGGTGTTGTCACAATGAGTCAAGTAACAAGTAGTTTGTTAAATGAGGAGTTGATAAAAAATAACTTAGTAATATCTCAGATTGATTCACAGGCACTTATCTCAAAGAATAGAAGAAGGTCAAAGTCCACAGATAGAAGCAGTTCACGCATAGGTAAAAACAAGTCAAGATTAAGAAAAAATATTATTTGCTATAACTATGATGAGAAAGGATATTACAAAAACCAATGCAAGCAACCTAAGAAGAACAAGAAAAAGGGAAAAGAAGTGGAGTCTACAAAGTCAAAAGATAATACTACAATTATAGTGTAGGGTGGTGATTATTTGATTTTATCTAGTTCTGATGATATTTTTTCTTGTGTGTGTCGGGATCTTGAGTGGGTGATTGACACAGGTGCTTCTTATCAAGCTCCATCATGGAGGGAGTTTTTTGCTACTTATAGGTTTGAAAATTTTAGTGTTGTCAAGATGGGCAATTATGGCATGGTAGACATCCTTGGCATAGGTGATATCCACATAAAGACTAACCTTGGCTGTAAGTTGGTGCTTAAGGATATGAGGCATATGGTTGACTTGAGGCTGAATTTAATTTCAATTGGAAGGCTAGATGATGAAGACTATAATAGTAGATTTCACAAAGGGCAATGGAAGCTCAATAAAAGTTCTCTTATTATAGCTAGTGGAAAGAAATGTCACACTTTATACATGTTGTAGGCCAAAGCTTATGGTGAGCAGCTAAATGCTATAGAGAAAGACTTCAACAATAGAGTTGTGGCATAGGCGATTGAGACACATGAGCAAGAAGGGGCTGCAAGCTCTTTTCAAGATAGAGGTATTGCTACCTCAGAGGTACATGTCTAAACCTTTGTATTGATTGTTTAGTTGGTAAACAACATAGAGTTTCATTTGCTAGTCCTACTTTATCTAGAAAAATACATATCTTAGATTGTGTTTATACATATGTATATAGTCCTTTGAGGACAAAAACTCATAGTGAATATATCAATATTCATAGTATTAGTTGTGCACTTTATTTTATCACATTTATAGATGATTTTTTTAGGAAAGTTTGGGCCTATGCTATGAAGACCAAAGATCAGGTTATTAGTGTCTTCAATGAGTTTTATGCCAAAGTTGAAAGGAAGACAGAAAAACAATTAAAATACATAAAATCATATAATGGTTGTGAGTACACAAGATTATTTAATGATTATTGTAGGTCATATAACATCCAACATGAGATGATACTTCCTAGTACACCTCAGTATAATATAATTGCATAGAGGATGAACCGCACTATCATGGAAAAAATCAGATGTATGCTTTCACAGGCCAAGCTACCCAAAAAGTTTTGGGATGAGGCTTTGAGGACTACAATTAATGTGATCAATTTGTCACCAGGTATAGCCCTAGATGGTGATGTTGCAGAGCATGATAGTCAAGGAAAGATGTTTCCTACATGAATTTGAAAGTGTTTAGTTATTGTGCATTTACACATATTCTAAACAATGAGATGTCTAAGCTAGATGGTAAAACAAAAGAATGTATTTTTCTTGGTTACTCACATGATCAGTTTAGTTATAGGCTTTAGGATCCAGAAAAGTGTAAGGTGTTTAGAAGCAGAGATATGGCCTTTTTTGAGGATTTAAAGAAAAATGCACCAGCTAAGACTTCTACAGAAGGATTAGCATATTGTGATCCAATTACTCCTCCAATATATCAGGGTGATGGGGGAGATGTGTAGGAAGATGGTGTAGAGCATAATGTTGATATACCTACATGACATGTTGAACAAGAAGAAGTTGGGGAGCAACTTCCCATAGAACCTCAATTGAGAAGATCTTCTAGACCTTTACAGATGAATATGTGATGCTTACTGATTCATGTAAACTAGAGAGTTACTAGGAAGAAGTTAAAAGTAAGCAGAAAAAGAAGTGGTTAGTTACTATGTAGGAAGAGATAGATACTTTACATAAGAACCACACTTATGATTTGGTGCAACTATCAAAGGAAATGAAGGTATTGAAGAACAAGTGAATTTTCAAGTTGAAGACTCAAGAATATTATTCTCAACTAAATTACAAAGCTAGATTGGTCGTCATAGGATAAATATATCGAGAATGTATTAGAAAGGTTTAGTATGAGCAATGCAAAGCTAGTTGGTTCTCCTCTTGCAGGTCACTTCAAGTTATGCTTAGAATAGAGTCTGTCAAGTGATGAGGAGAATGAGAAAATGTAAAAGGTTTCTTATGCTTCAGTAGTTGAAAGTTTAATATATGCAATGGTATGTACGAGGTTGGACATCGCATATGTAGTAGGTGTTACTAGTAGATTTCTCGCAAATTCAAGCAAAGAGCGCTGGGCAATAGTAAAGTTGATCTTTAGATATCTCAAAGGGAGTTCTAAAGTTTGTTTAAGCTTTGGAGGTGGACTACTTGTGTTGACGAGTTATACAGATACAGATATGGCAAGAGATATTGATATGAGGAAGTCCACATTAGGTTTTGTACTTATTTTGTAGGGGTAGCTGTGTTATGGAAATCCAGATTGCAAAGGTATATTGCTATCTTCACCATAGAGACAGAATATATTGCTGCTACAAAGGTTTGCAAAGAAATGTTATGATGAAAGAATTCTTACAAGAATTGGGACTGAAATAGGAAAACTATGTAGTGAATTGTGACAGTTAGAGTGTCATCTATTTGTGTAAGAACCCAACTTTTCATTTCAAATAAAAGCATATAGATATCAGATACCACTAGATTAGAAATATACTTGAAGAGAAGCAGTTATAGCTTCCAAAAATTCACACAGAGGACAATGGAGCAGACATGTTGACAAAGACCTTACCAAAAGAGAGACAGGAGATATACCGATAGCTGGTTGGCATGACTTCACATTGAGGAGTCATGAGATAGCCTCCCTTATGGGTTGAAGGGAGAGGTTGTTGGGCTGACAACCCATAAGTTCAGCCCATAGTGAGCTTTAACAGGCCATAGCCCACCCCTCTTTTAACATAATTCTAGATCTAATAAAAGGGTGTGGTGGCTGCGAAAATAGGGGGGAAAACTACAGCAATAAGGCAGAAAATTACAACAGCAACTTGATTCAAAAAAGAGGAGAAAAGAGCAGAAAAATAAGAGAAGGAAAGGGAAGAAGACAAGAACAACATAGAGAGACTATTCTCAATCATCTAAGCAATGTTCTCATTTCAGGTTAGATCATATCTACAGTAAATCCTTGTTGTGATTACTTAGGGAGAATTTGGATATTGTGCACAGTGACATAATCCTTGTATCCCAATTATTCTCTTGAGATTGTTGCTTGGGTTTTGGGCAAAAGATTGAGATTTGTATATTTATTATTTTTATAGTGGATTATCTCTAGTTTTCCCCATGATTTTTACCCTTCACGTTGGAGGGATTTTTCACGTAAAACTTGATATTTTATTTGATTGTGATTTCTATTTAATTTCATTACATGTTATGACTTGTTAGTATTTGTTCGTATAAAAAAATTATTTCTCTTTTTATATCCCATCGGGAAGTACCCACTCTTACATTTTATATTTTTCCTAAATAATCTTTTAAATAACATGTTAATTAAAAGCTAAACATTCTAATTATCTCTTCTCAAAATAAAATTATTGAATCACCTTAGAAAAGAAAAATGTAATAGTGCCTCAGTTTTGACCAAATTAGATCAAAATTAACTGGATTTTGAAGGTTTTCATAAGATGTTGATAAATTCTAATAAGTAATAAATAATTATATTGAATTGCTGGAAGAAGTAGTCGTCGAATTTAACAATCAAAACATTAGCAACCAATCCTTGAACCTCAAATAAACTCTAGCTCTACCCGATCATAAATATACATATATTTTTGTTCTTTTCTCTGAAGCAATTTTGGAATTTCCCCAACGTCCTAATTAAATTTAGGTTATTGTACAAAACATGATTTAATTATGATAGTTGTTTCCTTAATTAGGGTCTACACTTAATCCTTGTTTTCGTTAAAAAAAGGCTAATCACACTGATTGCAGCTCATTAATGAATGTGTTTCTAAACTAGAGTTATCTATGGTTTTATATATATGATTAATAGTCATGTCATCTTTAGCTTGTTATATACATACATAGGACAAAAAGGAGAATTAAGCACTTGCAAGTTCTTGGTTAGTTTGTTATTAAATTAGAGAAGGTGGAGAAAGAAAGAGGAGGAAAAAAAAGGAATTATTAAGCATATCTAAGTTTTTCATTAGTTTGTTATTACATAAGCTCCTCTAACATATATTATTATTGACTAAATTCAAC
This sequence comes from Musa itinerans, assembly GCA_001649415.1. NCBI lineage: Eukaryota > Viridiplantae > Streptophyta > Magnoliopsida > Zingiberales > Musaceae > Musa > Musa itinerans. The sequence goes on from LVTN01000157.1 coordinate 294,246, forward strand.
TAACCGATGGTAGTTTTATCGATATATATATATATATATATATATATATGACAAATTTTCGTGGACAGTGCGATTATAGTTGATGGGAAACTTGCTTTAGAAAAAAATGTATTAGTAACTTATATGCCATGCGAAGGTTATAATTCTGAAGAAGTCGTATTAATTAGCGAACGTCTGATATATAAAAATATTTATACTTATTTTCACATTCAAAAATATAAAAATATAAAATTCAGATTCATGTGACAAGCCAAGGACATGAAAGAAATTCAAACTCATATGGCAAGTCAAGGACATGAAAAAATATCACAGGCTCATTTACTCTGCAATTTAGACAGAAATGGAGTTGTGATGCTTGGATCTTGGATAGAAACAGATGATATTTTAGTAGGTAAATTAACACCTCAGATATATTACTCTTTCTTGGCAAGGCGGTCGGGTGACAAGTTTTTCCTAAGGAAATGCAAGACACGGGCGTTGCACTAAGGATTAGTCTTTCCCTGTCTCCCTTCCATCCCTTCCATGAAAATTATACTAATGCATATTACATCTAATTTGTTATTATAATCAGAACCCGATGGACGTCGTATCGCATATTAGTGACTGTGACTGACTCGTTAAACTCCAGAGTGAGTTCATCTATTACGCACTTAACGCTAATGATTTTTGAAAAAGGCCAGAACCGATGGAGGAAAGCATTGGAAGGACTTCGACCAAATCAAGTGGTCTAAGCTCCACACTTTCTTTTATTTATTATAGACACACACACACATGAGAAGATAGTGGCATCTCCTGCTATTGATTAACGAGTCATGGGGGCTCTTCGATCCTGAAGTGCATTCGTTCTTCGTCCCGTGTGGACGACTCATACGCTGTCACCTATATTGTTTAGGAGTTTTTGAGAGAGGGTTGTAAGCCAGTAGATAGAAACAACATAAACCAGAGAATCGTAAAAGGAGTTGCCATCGACCAACTCCCAGATGAAGAAGAGAAGATTGATCCAACTGTCCTCCCCCACCGCGAAGAGATCGCATATCCAAGCAAACTATTTTGTCGCTTGAACTACAAGTTGCTACAAGTTGTGCGTCACCAGCACAATACTCGATGATTCTTGGTGTCAAAGCAATGACACACTGGTAACCTTCCCTTAGCAAGTTCAGCAACAGCGCTTGCTCATATGCTCTACCTAACTGGCACACGACTGCATCACTAGCGAAAACCTTGGGCTTCAAATTTTGAGATGTTTTCTTCCAAAGCAAGTAAAAGCTTTAGATTTAGATTTTGATGAGAGATACTTATATATTATTTCCTGTGATGAGCTCTCGATACTTTCAAAAATTATATTAAAGTCTTTATACATACTTACAAAGTGAAATATTTAATCTCATTGTTCTAATAAAATTTTTTCTCTTGATTTTTAATTTTATAAAATTACATTTTTAATTTTATAAAATTACATTTTTAATTTTATATAGGGATACCAATGTTTTATTTTCGTAAATATAAAGACTCCAATGTAATATTGAAAAATATAGGAATCGAGATATTAAAAATAACTAATTATAAAAGATAATCTATAATTAACCCTTCTGATAAAGATGAAAATGAGCCCCTGTGATTCATAAATAGAAACATATCACATGATGAGAATAACAAATCATTTTGAAAGGATTACACATTGTAACAGGGTCATACATTGACCTACTTCCCCTCATCGAGTTCATAAGATGTCCTTGGTTTCATCTGTCTTTGAATTCGAAAACAAGTCGACATAATAATCCAGAAGGGTATTAGGATTATTAGACCACCAAGACGACCTATCCTCGCATCATCTTGTGGAGAACCTCATTATCAAATTCGGGGCTGCAGCTGCCATCAAGACACTGATATCCAAGGTACAAAGATTAAAAAAGAAATGCCCTGTGCCTTATTCGAGACATCAGATGATCCTCCCAACTGGTTTGCATGTTTTAGCACCAAATTAGCAAGTTCTTTTCAATTCCAATTAATTTCTCAAGTACAAATTGCCAACAAAGGCTCGACAAAGCAGATCAAATATGACTAGATGAAAGGGTCGAACAATATCTGCATACAGGACAACGGAAGCTTCAACTTCAATACAAGGAAATATTTTTTGGAGTGAACCATCACCATATGACTCCATGGCCCTAATTACATGAAAGAAGTGAATGAAAAAATGCTCAATTATCTGAAAATATCAGCCCACAACAATATAGCATCAATGTGAACAAAATGAGCACAAATTTATCATTTCATCTGAAACTGCTCAATGCAGTAATTAGCAAGGCTCTCTGACTTAATTGAGCCAAAGTAATCATCCTCTATACATGAGGACAATGAATCTAGGCAATAACTCTATTTGGAGGTATGATATTGACTTCTCCTAGAAACCCTGTCGAGAAAGATCAACTGGTACCAAGAGGAAAAATCAATGTGTGCTTTGACCAAAAGTTGATTTTATGTAATCATCTCAATCTTATTATGTAGATACCTCGCTGTCAGGGTGCCAAAAACCTTTTTTACCAACAAGAATATGCTGTTTATAAAGGGAGGTGACCCAATGAAGAGAGTGTAGTATGGGACGCATCTTTTTTATCATCTCCGTGGTGTCCTGAATGAAAACCCATCCACCCGGCCTCAATATACGATCCATTTCTACCACTACATCTAAAATGTCACACCTGAAAAGAGAATGTCATAAGACCAGCAATTTAATCACACAAGAAAATTTTCATTAACTAAAACAAGATATTCTCAATTTACCTCTCTGTCAAATTCTCAAAAAGAAAAGTCGAACGCAGCATATCATATGTCCGAGGATATGTATCAAAAGATTCACACCAGTCATGGTATATTCCAATGAGCCCTCTATCAAAGATAATGTGCAAGGTATCTGGACCATCAATAGGTACTACATTCATTACCCAGAGAGGCCAGTTTACAAGTGCTGCTGCAAATCTGGACAGAAGAATAAATCTCTTAATATACCCCCAATATTATGAAAGAACTTTTAATGCACAGAATTTGTTAGAATTAATTTATTAAACAACTATTTGATAAAATCCTCTGGGTGACAGAGCAAAACAAATACACTGTGCATGCATACGTGTATACAGATCTAGATGAATATGCACCTATCAGAAAGATCATATAAGCTTACATATACAAATATATGAAGACAGATATGCGCACACAAAGTGTTTGTTAGCCAATATAACAAAGCAATGACTTGGTTCTGTTCAAGGTAAGTTCATGCAAGATTACACATAAACTGAACCATACCCTCCAAAGCCAGCGTTCATATCCATCACATTACGGATATTGGACCAGTTGATAGCAAGATCATGAAAACATGCTTCGGTTACAAGCTTTTCCCAAAGTTTCATGTCGACGATAAACTTTTCTTCAGCATATTTGTTATTCTGTTCTTCTGATAGACTTGATGACTTACTATTAAGTCTGTCAGGCCAGAAAGTTGGCCAATTGTCTTGTTGATCTGAGCTTAAAACTGGGATCCTTGGGAGACAACTGTCAAGGGGGACATACCTGCAATTGAAAGCAATTAAAGCAGTTTCAAACAATTAGATAATATCAAAATAATAAGAACAATATAACCAGCCCACAATACCATGAGATACTGGGTCTATTTTTCTCAATGCACAAAGGTGGATTATTTTCTTTCCTTTCCTCATAGCAGGTATTTGTGACAGGTTTCTGATATATCACAACTCCAATTCCTGACGCATCTGTAGATTTCACAACTGTCTTCCAGCAAATTGAGTTTGTCAATGCCACCATAGCTGCAGGAAATATATTAAAAACAGAACTTGTGTCAGCCAAAAATTACTGCAGAGTTTTAATATGCATGATAATGTAGTCAATAGTATTAGAATTGTTAAAAATAAGTCTGATGAGTTTTCTTGACTATAAGATTACATAAAGGATCAGATGCCTTCTTACAGTGGTAACGAAAATACTTACTAGTCATGTGCAAGATATATCTTCAATCCTTACTATACACAACATTAACAAAACTAAGAACTGACAGTGCCTAACCATTTCTAGCCCTAACAGTGAATATATAATTTGACAAATTTGACAAACTTGACCAAACTAACCATTCCAGACAGCTTGGTCCCTTCTATCGTCACGGTAAACAGGTGTTGCAGACCACACAAAGAAACCTCCAGGCCTAAGAATCCTATTAAGCTCCATTAATGGCTTCCCACCTGCATGGACAAAGGAATCATATAAAAATAGCAAATGTTTTGTAGACTATATAAGGAGATAACCAAATTGACCAAAGTCCAGCAGATACCATCTGCATCCCAGTGGACTCTACATCGTGCACAATGAATCAAGTCAAATACATTATCTGGGAATGCAAGCCTTTGAGTTCCAATTACTGAAAGAAAAGCAGGAATGCCCCGCTCTAATGCAAATTGTATCTGAGCTTCATGCTCATCTTTTGGGGCAAATGACATGGTAATGACATCCTTATCAAGCAAATATCCACCAAAGCTTGCAACGCCACAACCAACATCAAGGATAACCCTTGTGTGTCTTCCCCAGCTAACAATTGGGAGAATCTGGTCAAAATGAAAACTATGAATGACACTATTTCAGAAATCTTGTTTAAAATATTTCATGACATCAAGAGATATACATTTAAAAAAAAAAGCTTCACAACAGCTTTAGAAAGTTTGTCATCCAACAGGTGCTTTAAGATTTCCATGAAAGGATAAACATTAAAGATATAGAAATAAAATTAACATAAGAGAAGTTTAAAACTTGTTCATTTACCTCTAATGGTTGCTTGAAGCCATCTAGATGACAACATAATGGCAATAAATCAGATGATGCAATTTCAGTTCATACTTAATCAATTAACCATCCAAGAATGATCCTGAGGTGATAATTATATGGATGCCACAAAGATTCCTGTTTTAGAATGGGTCGGTTTCTATGCCAAAAAACTGCACATTGGAAGGGAAAAAAAATCCCAATGCTTTTGCTTATCAACTAAAGTTGTATCAAAACTAAATCTCCAAAAATAAAGCCAAAAATTAAGTATTCATTAAGGAAAAAAATACAACAACAACATAGCCGTAAGTCCCAATTATTTGGGGTCGGCTACATAGATCTTTTGCTATCAATAAGATCTATAAAATCAGTTAAGATTTATGTTCATGAGATCTAACATAGTTTTACGTTGGTTGTCAGTGACCTAACGCAACCCTCTACTTTTTTTATTTGAACTTCGAACCGACATTGGTGGTGTTTCTTTAAGAAAAAAAATAACAAAAAAAAATGACAATGGCAAAAGTTTTGCTTGTAAGAATATGGCTTCCACAAGAGATCCAGATGACTCTAGTGGGTGCATCATCAAGAGTAGGATAACTACAATAACACCATTGTGAATATTTTTTTTCCAAGTAAATTGCAAAATGTTGTCATTTACCAAAAAGCCTTATGATTTATTGTTTTTATGAAATCAAGGAAGTCTAATTAAAATAGCATGTACACATTTCTTGCATTGATAATTATAGAATATCTATTTTCTCAAATTTTGCTGAATTTAGGGTTTTTCATACAACATTTTCTGATTTAGTCCCTTATCTTAACTCATAGTGGCGCTGTGGTAGTAAATGGTTGTTAAATTTTTTCCATGAGTAATAATTTCTAATTCAAACCACTGTTCCCCTATCAGATATCCTCATTCTAACTAGACAGGTCATATTATTAGAGATATTTGAAGTAACATTATCATAATCATCAGCCAACCTTTTCAATCAAAAAGAGCCCAGTTAATTCGAGAAGGCCCTGTGTCTCCATGGAATGGTTAACACATACTCATGACAGGATATTAAATTCAATAGGCTATAAGAATTTGAATTCACATCCTACCCAGGATAAATATGGAGAAGATAGTCTTGCCTCAAAAAAAAAAAAAACCAAAGAAAATGTTTGTTGTGGTTTAGAATAAAACATATTTTCAAAAACAAATAAAACAGAAGAGTAATAAGTCATGCAATCATTTTTAGTAATATGAATAGTGAATAGTGAGATGGTGCAGTTAGAGAGAGATTTATTAAGCAACAGAGACCTTAAAACTGCCTTAAATTCAACAAAAGATAAAAAAGGACAGAATTTCTAGCAGGAAAAGAAAGACACAAAGAAAGAATTCTCAAGGTATCAAACGTTTAATATATTTGAGTAACACACATAATGTAGATACATTTCTTCCTATTGGAATAAAAACAGAATCTCTAAAAGACTGAAGATGCTAGTATACCTGCTCAATGAACTCAATATAGCTCGAGACTCCCTCTTTAAACTGAGTTCCACCTCCAGGGAAAACAAGATAATCAGCTGATTTACGCACCCAGTTCTGGTCTTTCTTATATTCAATAAGTTTTGTGTGAGGGACATTATCATACCAAATCTGCAAATCAAATGATAGTTAAATTTATTAAGTATCACAGGAGAGAGTCTAGACCAAGCTACATTTGTAAATATATGAACTGATAACAAGTTGGAACACCTCCTCTAATATTTTGCACCAAGTTATTAAAACATGAATATTTAATGAGGGTCCAACTTTGTAGCATCTGAAGTTCTGAATCAAAACATAAGGATATTGGATTTTGTTAGAATTATCAAAGTTCACGTTTGTATCTTGACAAATCAGCTTCTAGAAAAAGAAATAATATTCTGAGGGTGGAAAAGCAATGAAAAAGCAAATATACACTTCAACCGAGCTGGTCAAGTATTCTTTCCATAGTACAGCAATGCGGCCATGAAATGCTGGGTGTGGAAATCACATTTTCAGAAAAGCACAATCTGTTGAGGCACACAAAGTCGTCGTAAACGTTTTTAGGAAATGATAGAGATAAAATATTTAGAACTGTGCATAGGAAGGAATTCCAGACCATAAAATTTAAACAAAGCGTTTCAAGAAAAAGCATAAACTGCAACAATTAGACAATATGTTCCATAAACTCGACTCACCAAACCATCTAGGGAATGAAGACAAGTCCATGCCCATCGATCATTAGTTCCCAATGTTACAGTAGACTCAGAGAGGAAAACAAATAAAACATTGTGACTGCAAATGGTAACAATTAAGGTCTACCTGAAGGGAAAAGATCATATTACTAATAAAGCAATGTGAAGCTCCACTATGATCCTTGTTAGCAAACATATTGACCTAAACAACTAAAAGAACTATAACTACAAAGAAAAAAAACAAATCTTGAAGGAAACAGATATATCATATTCTTTGAGAGAAATAACAACTACCTAGCGCACATACTAAATCGGGATATATGGGGGGGAAGAATATAAAATGAAGAAGAAAAGAAAACCGCCTGCTTACCAAAGAACCAGTCTCACCATGTCTCTGCTCTTGGGCCACGGTACCGGAACCTTGTAGCCCCGGGGCAGGGGTACGACGCACCTGGGGCTGGGCTTGGGGCAATGCCGCTCCCGGTGCTCCATGTGCCGCCGCGACTTGAGCTTCTTGATGGCCTTCCAGTTATCAAGGCACGGTATGTACTCGACGGCCTGGAACGTCTTCCCGCCCCTGCAAATCTCCCATCTAACCGCAACCCCCTCGCTGCCGCCATCATCGTCGCCATCGGCCGCCGCTTCTTGGAGGGGTTCGCCACCGGCGTCGCTGCAAGGGTTCGGATAGGGATTGGGAAGCGAGATCGGAGGGGAAGGGAGGAACCGGGCGGAGGAGGAAGAGGAGGAGGGGGGGAGGACATCTCTGGGAAAGGGGAGGTAACTGGATGCATCAGAGAAGAGGAGGAGGAGGAGGATTAGAAGGGAGAGGAGGAAGAGGGCAAGGAGGAACGGATGGCGGCGCTCGGAAAGCAGAGTGCGTATCGACGTCGCCATTTCCTCAGCTAAAGCTTTGTTCTCAGAGATGGCGATGGCGATCCAGGTGATGGGGTCGTAGAGGGGAGGCGGATTAGTGGAAATAAACGAGAGAAGTTGACGAGCTCTGGTAATTATTATTTGACGATCTCTCTGGGCCACATTATGCAATATAAAGTATGTTAGCCGCGACGGTCATCGGCCCCTAGGTTAACACGTATCTGGAAGCAATGATATCCGCCAGTTATAGGCCAGCACGGATACCGAGGCAACAACACGAGTCAATTCAGATCGCGGTAACTTATATTTAATTTCATGTATATCCGATTCATCAAGTAAACTAATCATGGTCCCAGTGAAGGTCGACGCGTGGCGTAAGGAGACCAAAAGGCGGGACGTTGACAGGTATCTGTAGCCTGCAGACGGGTATTAGAAATATAGAGGGCCGATTTAGGTCAAAATGTGACTGCTTATAAATACATGAGCTGCTGATCGCTCTGTTAATAACTAATCTCGGAGCACCTGCATTGAATTAAGTAAATATTGGTAAAATAGTTTGTAGGAACCCGCACCTCAAACACGCGAGGAACCTAATCAAAGTTGCCTCTAATCGTTCTAATAAGAAATCTATGCAGTATTCCTGTCCTACGCTTGCTAAAGAGAGAGAGAGAGAGAGAGAGAGAGAGAGAGAGAGAGAGTCATGACACTTGTAAGACGAACAAATGTCCTCGCAAAGCAGGACAACATGACGCTCATGACCCTTTCTCTCTCCCTCCTCGCAATCCACGACGCTGCTCGGGCGTTACTAACAGAATAAGTAAGCACAGCACCATGGTTAGTATCTCAGTTTAGTTAAACACGATTTACTTTTCGGTAGTGATGAAGTAGAGAGTACAGATCATGCCAGTTATTGCTTCTGATAGGAGATATCATCCCTCCGGTAAGAACATTCCATTTGTTGATTTGTCGATCCGACACGCCCTCCATAAGGAAAACTGAACTGGAACCTCATGCAGCTCACCAAACAACTGGATCTCACCATGTTCAACAACGACAAAGGTCCAAAGCTCACCAATGATGGGGTCAAGCTACGGTCTGCTTGTCAGATAATAGGAATGCATATGTCAAAAAAAAGAAAAAAAAAACAAGACAAATCCATGCAGAGCAACGTTTATAGCATCATAATAAGTTCAAGATGCAGAATGATGAGCTAGAGAACCAGGTGAAGAAAAGATTATAAGCACGTAATTTAGCTAACCATTCCCCAAATAACGGCATCAACCAGAAGAGATTACCATAAACCTACCATAATAATATATTTGGATCTGTCTCATACTCAACATTTTGCTAGTAATCAGGCAACGGTTCATGCGACACTAGAGCAAAGCCAGAGCAAAGCCAGTACAACTTCATCATCAGCAATCTGAATTCAGATATAACCCTTGCTCTTTAAACTTTCCACTGCATCCTTGATGATTTGCTCCATGGATGTGAACTCCATACCCAATTCGATCAGCTTTTTTGCTGGGTTTTGAGCTCTTAATAGTCCAGGCTGTGTATCCTTTGGGAGTCTACAGACCAGAATATGAGAAGCTTCATTAGAAGTCAGTCTGTCATAATGAACTAAAAACCATCCTGTTTGGGTGATGATGTCAATTATTTGACAGATCAATGTTTTATTTTCTAGGAAATTATGATCGTACCTAGGGACCTTATAATCTGGGTAAAGTTCTGCAACTTTGGATGCAAAGTCACTCCAATGAGAAATGGCTTCAACGCACAAATGCCTTCCAATGGCTGATGGATTTTCATATAGCAGAATGTGCGCCAGAGCAACATCTTTGACATGAACCGATCCTATGTAAAAATCTGGATACTCATCGGTGCAACCTGTTAACAAACCAGGATGAAGTGTCATGTTTTTTCAGAGTAAAGCCAATAAAATTAGAGTTGCAGAACTTTTGCGGATGGTGATACCATGACTAGCTTAACCAATAAGATAACAGATAACCTGAAATAAATGCTAATAAAGTAATATTTGGGAAATTAAAATATAGCCACACTAAAGAGAGACTCTCACAGAAAGATAGGCCTGAATTAGACTAGTTTAAGAATAAACCCAATAAATATATCTGCTACTTCTGTAAGATTTCAATCAAAAAGATCTGTTCATATTTCTCGAAGGACAGAAATCAAATGGGGCATATATCCACAGGCATATTACTCTGGATGGTCCATGGAGCAAGAGTTTGCAATTCCAACAGCTCTTGCAAAGTCATAAGCTGTAAATGATGAATCATAACACTGAAAATATTACTTTATCTGAGGGATGCAGCATGATAAGAGAATCGAGTAATAGACACTCTCCATTTTAAGATGACTCTTAACACATTACACATCTAGCAATCCTAATTCAGGATGCCTTATAGGATACTTGCTGTCGTAATGCTTGCAACAAAAACAATGACTGTCTTTGTCTCACTAAGCTTTGACAAAAACTGGAAACATATGAAACCCAAGCTAAAGAGACATTCCCAAATTTGCTTTAACAGCAAAACATAATGGCTCAAACATGATATTTCAAACCCAATCATCATTACATTTGTCCTAATTGTCATCCCACAAGAACTGGAAACATACTGATCTGGATAAAAGATCCGCTAAATGGAAAGGAATAAACTCACAACTTGAGAAGGTTGTGTGGCAATAGATGAAAAGGATAAGAGCTAAATACAGCATGAAAAGTTTAGGAGAATAAATCAAACAGAGAAGGTTTACATTTTTGGTTTAGTACCCTTACCGAGTATTGGTAGACCAGTATGTATGGATCAGTATGGTACCAATACTGCTGATACATAAAAAATTTCAGAATGGTCTAATATTGGTATATAGGCAGTACACTGACAGTATGCCATCAAACTGATACAGAATCCTCAGCATCCCACAAAATTGTAAACTTTGCAACTAGACACACTTTCCGATAGCAAGAAAGGACCATTCTCTGGGTAAAAGAATGACCACAATTATTCTCTTACTCAGATACTTTTTCTGTGATAAAAACAACCTGGAATTACTGTTTAATATGGATATTTTAATTCAAGATATGTAAATTAAACATAAACAGGCCCAATACTTCCATTCAATAGGGTGTTTTCTATGACTGATTAAAGCATTTAAATATTATTGGAAAGGTAAAAATTGAAGTGTTTTCATTCTCTTGGGATTTTAGTTAGGACTTCTGAGTTGATGCATGGTCTGAAAGAAGCTCCAATCTTCAAATATGACCTAACGTAAAGAAAGGCAGCAGTGTGCACCAGTCTCCTGCCACTGTGGGGATAGACTACCACAACGCTGTTATACAGTAACCAGAGTAATAAAATAAAGCAAAAGAAGATCCACCATTACGAAAAAGGCAAAAAAAAAGCATAATAACCATTAAAATTCATTTTTGGTGATCGACATCACAGTCCTCTCAGATAGTTAGTTGAAAGGAGCTAAGGATGGCTTCATAGTGACACCAGATGCAACTGAGTTTCGTAATAGTCACTCAGAGCTTTGGACGAAGTAAAACAGCAAGTCTAAGACTCACGTGGACTAATTGTTCCTTGCTTAATCAGTGAAACTTTTTAAAAACTTCAAGAAGCTACAGAATGAAAAGTTTGTTTGAATCAACTGAATGTAACCAGGACGGATCTCTAGCACATGGATGCCACTGTCTTAAGTAATCTAGACATCATCATACATATAGAGAGAAGAGAATCTGTAGTTTTGTCACAGGTACAATACACACACTAAGTTAAAATCCAACTTTTGGGGTAAAAACAATCCAACTTTTGATAATACATTGCGTATTCACAAATGTTGTTGTGGAACTGTCAGGAACATGGATCCTTCACCAGAAATAAAGTGCAATCTTGGTATTCAATTGTGCTTGTATGACCAGGACAGTTTTATATATGAGCTAACAAATGCAGAAAGTGGCGTCTTGCAGATGAAGTGAGATCTTGATATGGAATTTACTAGCAGATAAACAAGTTCTTGTTTCTCATTTCAAATGAGAATTTCTTGTATATATTTTGTCCAACAAGAGTGCTGAAATCGACAAATAGTTGCCAAACAGATGAAACCCAACACAAGTTAGATGAGCACTTGAGCAGTGAATAGCAATGTAATGATCATTAGCAATTTCGCAAGAAACTACAGTAAAAGACCTTGAAGAAGGCGTATGAGCATGGCCATGCTGGCATTGATCGCCGGCGGTATTATGGGACCCATTACTGTCCCGGGATTGACCACCACCACATCCAACCCGTTCCCTTCGGCAAACTCCCAAGCCGCTTTCTCGGCTAACGTCTTTGATGCTGGATACCATAACTGGAGAGGACAACCACCAAAACATGCAATCCGCGAGATTTCGAACGATCCAATTCACAATCCAGCTAAGTCAATCTTGCGGCGTTACATTTTGTGATCTTACCTCATTCTGCCGGCAATACTCGAGGTCGGTCCAACAGCTCTCGTCCTTCACGACATCAGCTGGCCATCCGGGGCTAGGAAAAATGGCAGATATGGACGACGTCACCACCACCCGGCCCACCCCGCTCTCCTTGGCGACGCGGAGTACGTTAAGCGTCCCCTTCACGGCCGGATCCAGTAATTCCGTCTGTCCGAAGAGGAAACGAAGTAAACAAATCGATCAGGAGGGGTTGGAATGGCTGCGAGAAGGAACGGGGTGGGGGGATTTGAAGGGCAGATGTGGCATCGACCTGGGGATCGTGGACGCGGTTGACGGTGCAGGGAGAGGCGAGGTGAAAGACACCGGCGGAGCCCCGGATCGCGGCGAGGAGGGAGGCCGGGTCGAGGAGGTCGATCTCGAAGAGGTGGAGTCGCTCGGCGGCGCCCTCGAGGGCTCGAAGGTGCGCCGTCTCAGCCTCGTCCCCTGAGGAATAGATCACAAGAATGCTCCTCCAGAGTCATCTGTAGCTGCGGGAGTAGAGAGCAGTAGGGTAATAAAAGAGGGGGTAGAGAACAGTAGTACCACTGACCGAGGTGCATGACGGTGGCGTGGACAGCGTAGCCGCGGTCAAGGAGGAGGCGGACAAGCCATGACCCGATGAAGCCGCTGCCGCCCGTCACGCAAACGACGCTCGACATCCTCTCTCTCTCACACAGACAGGCAGAGGAGCTCGCTCTGCCTTGTGCCAGCAGAAGTTTCTGGAAGAGTGGGTGAGGGTGATGGCTAACGGATCGGGTCAGTTCGGACCCGTTCTGATTGACATGACATTTATAATAATTTTTTTAAAAAAATTAAATATTTTCTTAAGATTGCTTGACATGACATTTATAAATCAAAGATGATCTCTGTATTCAGAATCTTTATATTCTTAATCCTTTGATACATTTAATATATGCTATAATCTATTATACTCTTTTCCTTTCCTCGAAAAGATTATATGATTTGGAAGCCTTCAAACATGAGTGTATTTACTCTAAAAGCATCTTATGCAACTATAATTAATTGAGCCTTCAAATGTAGTTAGAGCAATGTTATTTGGTTTAATGGTAATATACTATGGTATTCCTTTATTTCTTAATTTGCTTGCTTAAAGAGGTCGAGCACTTTGGATAGACTGGTAAAATAAAAAATATGTACAAATTCTTAAAGCTACATATACAACTAAGGAGATAAAAAGTGTTCAACACATATTCTTTGAATGTCCTTAGCTTTTGTGTGAGGAGCAATTTTGAGAAGGTATAATTTTTCACGTCCCCCATAGTGTTGAAATATAGAATTGACATGAATACGTTGCAACATGAACAATAATGAGAGCTTCATGAGCTGTATTGGTAAATTATCCTTCATAATTATTATTTATTATATTTGGGTTGAGAGGAATCACATATTCAAAAGAAATACTTAGAGATTTCTAAATCGTATGATCTCAATAATAGTCCATGATGTCAATAGGAGACTCCAAGTCGACCACAGAACCACTAAAGATACACCTTCAAATCATGGTCTTTATTGTAAATTACAATATAAGTGCTATCTTTAAGATTCTTAAGCCCTCTTAGCACTGGATTTTTCTACTGAGAATACCACTGTATTATATATTAATGCTGCTCTCTCTAAATGGATCGATTAAGTTAATTTTTTGGGATCATGTCAAAAAGTCTTTTTTGTGTTTTCCCACTAAAGGAATGTCTCATTCTACTTCATAAATTACAGACTATTTTCTTTGGACTTACTGAAACAATAAATAAGAATTCTCATTTAGTCGATCAATGACTCAAAAGTAATCGTGGATATTCTCAAAAGATAATCTAAAGTGCTATGGAGATGTTGGATCATCTTATATTAGAATAATCATTAGAAATCTCTTTTCTTCGTTGAGAGACAAATCAACCTATCGACTTCCTTACTTCTATTAATCTGAGAAAAAAATTATGTTACTCCTCTCAAACCTTCCATCTAAAATATGGAGGGAGACTCGTTCAAACGATTACACAAAAGAGATAATATATTATATTAGTGTAACTTGGTCTCAACCTAATCAAAATAAAATTTAAAATTTTAGCAAACCTTTGAATTGGTCTTAGATGGAACAAAATAATTTTTTTATATTTTTTTAAAATTTAAATTAAAATCTTATATTGTCTTTTAGCTTGTGAATAGTATGAATATTGTAGTTTCTTTAAATTTTTATACCTTTTGTATCATTTGAGCTTCTAAATTAGTTTGAAATTTATTTTAAAAGTTTGATAAAAAAAAAAACAAAGATTTACACCAGATCACACTATTTTTTTGAGTTATTCAAAATAATATAATTGGGTCTAAATATGGTCAAAATAAGTCAAAATTTCATGAAACCTTTGAATTGGTCAAGATTGTTTTTTGTAATTCTTAAAATTCTGATAAAATTTAATGTTTCTATGTAACGTTTTATAACGTTTGAGCTTCTAAATTGGTTTGAATCCTGTTTTGAAAGTTTTAATTAAAAAAAACTAAGATTTATACCCAATTACACTATTTTTTGGGCTATAAAAAAATAAAGTAACTTGGTCTAAACCTAATCAAAATAAACTCAAAATTTTAAAAAACCTTTGAATTGGTCTTAGATGGAAATTTAAATGATAATTTTATGTTATTTTTAGCTTGTGAATTGTATGATTTGTTTTTCTTCAAAATTTCTTTAAATTTTGATACTTTCAAGCAATGTTTTGCAACATTTGAGCTTAAATAGGTTTGAAACCTTTTTAAAAGTTTGATAAACAATACTAAGATTTAGATCGTGACATTATTTTTTGAGTTATTCAAAGCAATGTAACTAAGTCTAAACCTAATCAAAATAAGTCAAATTTTCATCGAAACCTTTTAATTGGTCCATATATTTTTTTAATTCTTGAAAATTCTGATAAAATTTGATGTTTCCATGTAATGTTTTGTAACATTTGAGTTTCTAAATTAGTTTGAAACCTATTCTAGAAGTTTAATCCAAAAACACTAGGATTTGCACCCAATTACATTGCTTTTAGGGGCTATTCCAAAATAGTATAACTAATTTTAAACCTGGTCAAAACAAATGTAAAATTTTAACAAACCTTTGAATTAGTCCAAGATGGATAAAAATATAAATTTTTTTTGGTCTATTTTTAGAAATTTGGTTCATAATTTTATGTTATTTTCAGTTTCTGAATAGTATGAATTTTTAATTTCTTTACATTTTAATAAAATTTGCTACTTTCACACAACATTTTGTATCATTTGAGCTTCTAAATTGGTTTGAAACCAATTTTAAATTTTGATAAAAAACTGTTAAGATTTAGACCTAGTCATATTATTTTTTTGACTATTAAAAAACAATGTAACTGAGTCTAAACTTAGTCAAAATAAGTCAAAGTTTTGTTAAAACCTTTGAATTGATCCTTGATGGACAGAAATATATATTTTTTTATTTTTAGGATTTTAAATGATAATTTCCGTTGGTGAATAGTTTGAACTTTTCTAATTTTGACCAATTTGATGTTTTCATATAATTTTTTGTAACACTGTTTTTAGGGTTTAGAGTTTGATTTTAAAGTTTAAGGTGTAGGGTTTAGACAAGATAAACCTTTTAGTGGCGGCGGGCGGTCGCCTCCCTCGTCCATGAGGCCGACGTGTCTTCACATTCCCCTGCTGCAAGCAACCCTACTGTTAGACATCCCTTCACATTCCCTACGCTTCCATGTCTTGGATTATAAGCTAAACAGTTATTACGAAGAGATGCAATTCCTAATCCAAATTTCTTCTATAATTGACATGTTCCTTATACTGGCATGCATTTAAGCTATAAAGCAACTGATATCTGCTGAAAATATTGACAAATATGCACGTTAAGATGCAGAGATGTTGATACGGAAATCGGTCGAAAACCATTCTATAGACAGACAAATTAAGATGACAAAAAAATGTAACACCATACGACCATGCCTAAAAAAGGAAAGAGCTTCCTCACAGGTAGAAACTGAAGATATGTGCTCATTTAGAGGTGACACTCTCCACCTAAAATGGTAGAAGAAGCTAGAGCAGCATCACGAAACTGCTCCTGTATTAGCCATAGAACTCAAATAAGAAGCAGACTACTGTTCCAATCAAAAGAACAGCAACCAATTCATGCAATTAAAGCGAATAATCAGCTTCATTTCATCTTGCTAGCTGGTGAGTGTTCTTTCGCTTCAATGGTCTTTTTGACAACTTGTCACCGTGCAGTGTGATCTTCCAACAATCAGCTTGAAAAATGAAAATGGAACCCATTTTGGGAACAACTGTAGATCCAAAAAAACCACGGTTAAGAACATTCTGCCTTAATTGTAAGACATTACAGAAATGTGTGCGGTCAAATCAATAGTAAAAAATAAACATGAAGGAAACTGTATAAAATTTAACCAGGCAAATTATCATTCATTTCAAGCCTATAACTAATACTAGCAAGATTAAATAAAGCTTTTTAACAAAATTTGAAGCTGACAACATTTATCTTCTCACAAATTTGAATCGGAATTCCAATATGACTAGCAATAAGTGCTTAATGAATATCTTAAATAAAACCATAAAATTTGTTACTGACAATGGAATCATGCTATTAACTAGACTATAAGAATAAACCAGAAAAGAAACTAGAATCTTCCAAAATGATGCAAATTCACAGGAAATTAACAACATTAGAGAAATCTTGCCCAACATACATCAGGAGTGAATATTATTTGCAAATTCAAATGCCAGGTCTTTGTCTGAAGAGAACCTAGTAATGCAAAAATTTAGAAATATAAACTGTAAATACATTGTCAACTGACTTTTAATTTTCAAGTAACCTATATCTTAATTTCTGTTCATGTCATGAATACCTTTCATGAGTGAGTAATATGATTAAAGAGAGATAAGAAACAGATATAACGTAATAAACATCATGCTAAAATGCCATAATACGGATTGCCTAATCTCTTGTACTAAGTTTTTTTCATCAAAACATTGCAATGATATATAAACCACAAGAAACATCTTTTCACATGAATCAGCAGTCACAACTATACCTCGGAAGCAGTTGTCTTGTGTAATTATCCCAAAGGTCTCAGCAGTTTCTCGAATCATAATACCATTTATACCCTTGAAGGCAGCCGTTTTACATTCAACAACTAGATAAACCAATGGCAAAGTATCATCCACAAATAAGAGATAAACTACAATAGATTGAAATGTACAACAACTGTAGCATCATGCTCATCAGATATTTACAGTTAGCAATGTAACTAATGCGGAAAACAAACCTAGAAGATGGGCACCATGCAAGTCTGCCATGAGAAGGCACTCGGCTAGCTGTTTTTTCCTGAAAGGTAACAAGAGAAACAAAGGAACCCATAATGCTATCTACTTAAATAACGGTTGAAAAACAAAAATCAAAACTTTTACAAAACAATGGAAAATCTAATAAAGCTGACATGAAAGAGCATAATGATCAAGTAAACTGTAAAATTCCTTGCAAAGGTGTGCATACCCCACTTCTTTCAGAAGCTCAACAATGTACTCTTTCCACATTTCATGCATTGGCTTGAAGAGATCAAAGCTGCAACAAGATCAACATGTAAAAACAAAAACAACTAAGGAAATAAAATGCAATTAGAAAATTGCAGGATGCAGAGGCTTAATTATACTATTCACAGAAATATGATCTCAAACAAACAAAAAAAAAAGGTTGATGCAGAAGTTATTATGACATTAGATAATCAAGATTGGGAATCATGACAAACACAAGCTAATATCAAGATTGTGATATTAGTATATCACACATCAAACTTAGATATTATGAAACTCACAAAATACCTGCATTGCTAAGAAGGCTAACATGTACTAGTTAGTACCCACAAGAAAATTCTTCATAATACTCACTTATGGTACTCATTTGGCAGGTTGAATGATCCGCATTTCCTGTGTTGCCTCCTTGACATGTGCTTCTTTGACCGTTTTGAGTGGCTCCTTAAAGCCTTTAAGCGAGCATCCATCAAACTATCATCCTTGGGCACGAAATTATCCAGAAGGATCCAATTGTCAATTCTCAAGCTTTTGCCACGCTTTGTATATTTACTGCCCTCACCACCCTTGTGAACAATATCGTTGATGACTTTGCTCACAGTATCCCTTGTACTTGGAACCTTCATCAAGACTAAAGTATCATCTAAAAGTTCAAATTAAAAATATCTGTCTAAGTTTGAGGAAAAATTAATGCAAGTACCTTGAGATCGCTAGATCGTAACAAATTCTCATGCACAATGCCAGAAATCTCTGAATAAACAGGGTGAAATTCATCTGATAATCATAGAAAGTACATATAAATGTCTTAATTATTAAATAAAAGGCACAATTGTATTTCCCCAGGAGTAGAACATGGAAAGATAAGGTTTTAGAGGCAGCAAGCAGAACAGAGTAATCGAAAGCCCTAAAAACCAACTCCAAAAAAATAAAACAAAAATAAAAAGGACCTTTCTTCGACGAAGCGGAGGCGGCGGACGTCGTAGGGTGGCCTTCCTTCTGCTTCTCGGATTCACTGTCGCCCGCTGAGTTCGGAGCTCGCTTCGACTTCCGGCTATCCTGGTGATGGGGCTCTTGGAGGCGCCCGGCCTCAGCGGCGGACCTTCGTTCGAGCGAATGGAATCTTTTGCGCTGCTCGGATTCGCCGTCTCCCACGGGGATCCGAGCTCGCTTCGCCTTCTGGTCCTCCTGGTGGTGATGTTCTTGGAGGCGCTCGGCCTCGGCTGCGAACCTTCGTTCCAGCGCCTCGAACGCGCGTTTCTTACGGTCCGACGCGGCCGGCGTGCTCTCACCGATTCCGGAGGCCATGGAAGGAAGGGCTCGTGCGGCGGCGGAAGGCCGAGCTCAGGACGAAAGCGGGAAAGGAGTCGAATTCTTACCAGCGCTATGAGGCTGAGGCCTTGGGGAGCAAAAGTCGATTCCGAGAACGCAAGATGAGAAACGGAGACGGTTTTCTTCAAGAACCTGCCTACCGTTGGATATCCGATGAACGGCTCTGGCGAAGCATTCTTCCCTTGGAGAAGACACGAATCAGATAGCAGGTGCCGTGCACGTGACTTGACTGCTCTGGTTAAGACGAATCCCTCCTGTAATTGTAAACCGAAACACAGAAAATTAATCTTCTTATCATCATTCGGATCCAACCCAACGCTGCGCGCCTTCATGTCCAGAAGGACTTCTCGGCCGCTTATCTTCCCTTCTCTCTCCCTCCCGCTTCAGCTTCGACCCTCGTAAGAGCTTATAAATTTCTGAAACGTTGGATCTCTCAACTTTTCTTAGCTCTACAATTGTTTTTGTTTTTGTTTGTATAGAACTTAAGAATTTAATTTCAATTATAACAAGTATTTTTTTTAATGTTAATTACAACTCTTAAACTAATATATTTTTATTTTATTTAATCATAAAATTTAAATTAATATTCTAACAGCCTCATCTAAAATAAAATTTATAAGAAAAATATCATGAAAGGACTTGAGACTTTGATACAATCTCCTTTGGCATTATCATTGTAGTGCTCAAGTTTTTCACATGACGTCACACTTAACATGCCAATACAGTCACAAATATCATCATGCATATACTATTATTACCTAAATATATATTTTATGATATTTTTATTTCATAAATATTATATATGCTTATGTTATCCCACTTTTAAAGTTGAGACACATACTTTTATACCTGCACAAAGTTCTCTAAAATATTTTTTTTAAGCATCTATAAGTGTTTGTGATTTTTTTAAGTATATTTTTACAATTAAAATGCATGGTCTTTGACAAAATGAGCAAAGGGTGTTCATAAACTTGTATATAAAATTAAATTATTATAATAGATTTTTGAATGAACTTAACTATATTTGAAGTGAGTTTAAAATATGATTAATACTATGATAGAATAAAAAATTAAGCTAAAGGATGTCTTAGTCGTAAATAAATTTCAACATATGTTTCTAAGGGATTTTTTTACTATCACTAGATAGAGAAATTGAGTTTATTCTAGATTTAACTTTGGTATTGAACCCTCATGAATGTCCCCTACTAGAATTAAAAAATTTAAAAGATATAATTATAGGAGCTTCTTGACAAAGGGATTATTCACTTGAGTTTTTTATGGGGAGCATTAGTTTTATTCTTAAAGAAAAGAATTAAACAATGTGATCATACATATACTATAGAAAGTTGATTGAGGTGACTATTAAAAGTAAATACGTATTCCCTACAATCCATAATTTGTTTGACTTGAGAGTAGGGTATCATCAATTAAAAATCATGATAGATGATATTTCCTGTATAGCCTTCATAACTAGATATGACATTTCAAATTTCTTGTAATGTTAGTTATTGTACTGATAGCCTTTGTGGCCTTAATGAATATGGTAATCAAGGATTATCTAGATTGTTTTATGATAATTTTTATTGATTATATTTTGAGATATTCACACTCTAGAAAAAGGTATCTAATAATAGTTTTAAGTATTTTAAAATAAATATATATATATATATATAAAATTTAAGAAGTGTTAGTTCTAGTTGATGAAGATAATATTTCTTGGACATAATGTATCCAAAGAATGAATCTTAATTGATGTAGCTAAGGTCAAAGCAATTAGTAATTGAGATAAAGAGCTCTTTTGGGATGATAAGTTATTACAAATATTTGTAGAAGAATTCTCTAAGATAACATCACCACTCATCTAAATAATAAGAAAGAATATCAAATTTAAATGAAATAATACTTGTAAGAATAGTTTCTAAAAATTAAAAAAGAGGTTAATTTTTAACTCTAATTCTTATCATATCATATGAGTTAAGAGGATTTATAGTATATAGTGATACATCCAAAAATGACATATGATATATTTTGATGTAAAATGGTAAAATTATAGCATATGTCTCAAGATAATTAAAATATTATGAGAAGAATTATCAGACTTATGATCTAAAATTAGTAGCAATAGTGTTTACACTAAAAAATTGGTAGTATTATCTTATAGTAAGAAATATGCAAAATACACAATTATAAGAGTTTGAAATATTTTTTTTTTATTTTGAAAAATTAAACATGAGGTAAAGGAGATAGTTGAAGCAAGCAAAAAGTTATGATTGTTTTATTATTTTCAACTTGAGAAAGCAAATATAGTTATTGATGCATTAAGTACAAACTCAACCAACCTAGCTACTTTATCAATAGTTCAAAGACCTCTCCAAATGAAAATATAGAAATTTGAATTGATCCTTAAAAACTTAATTGGAAGATTAGTAACTTTGTCACTGTAGCCAATAATACTATTGGAAAAAATTAAAGAGTAATAGGTTAAAGATTTTTATTTGAGCTGATTAAGATCCAAACTTTAATAATAATTAGATTTCAATATAGATTCTGTATACTTGAGGAATATAATATAAAGTAAAAAAATTTTAATAGAAGTATACTCAACTTCATATTCAGTACGCTTTAAAATAACCGAGATATATGGGGATGTGAAAAAGCACTTTTGATAGCTAGAAATAAAGAAAGACGTGGAAAGATGTATATATACTTTTATTGAGAAGCATCTCTCACATGTTACATTGAAATTATTAGCAAAACTAAAAAGGAAAAGTGGTAAGTATAGATTTTGTCATACGTTGAGCAATATGATAAAATTTGGATCATTGTGGATAGATAAACTAAGACAACCCATTTTCTCCTTATTTAAGATGCACATCAGGATTTTAGAATAGACTTCATAATGCAATAGGGAAAAATTTAACTTTTAGCATTGTATTTCATTTTCAAATAAATGATCGATATGAAAGAATCATTCGAATATTCGAAGATATATTAAGAGTATGCATTTTGGGTCTTAATAGATAATAGAGTAAATATTTATTTTTAATAAAATTTGCTATAACAATAGTTATCAAGCAACAATTAGAATGCACCATTTAAGACACTAGATGGAAAAAGTACAGATCATATATGGGTGAAAGAAAATATTTGGGTTCAGATTTAGTTAGAAAAATAATTGAAGTAGTAGAAAATATTTATCAAAGGATCAAAGTAACATAAAGCTGACAGAAATATTATACAGACATTAGGAGAAGACCTCTAAAATTTGAAGTAGGAGATAAAAAACCAAATGAGTTATGAGGTTTATGAAGTGGAATAAATGAACTCTTTAGTATGTAGGACCATTTAAAATTCTAGATAAAGTTAGTGATGTGGCTTACATACTAGCCTTAAATCCTATATTAGTAAATGTATATAATGTATTCTATGTATAAACATTGAGAAAATATATTTCAGATAGGTGAAAACTGAAGATATGAAGAGCAAACTATCCAAATTTCTATTTCAAAAAGAAAGAACTTCGAAATAAGAAAATCTTATTAGTCCAAGTGCTATGGAAAAATCATAGAAGAAGCAACTTAAGAAAGAGAAGAGAAAAATGGAACTATTCAAGTAGGAAATTTTGAGGATTTTTTTTTTTCTTTCAGAAAGGGAGGATCATAGTACCTAAGTTTCTCGCGCCTAGTATCACATCTGGCATACCAATAAAAACACAAATATCAAGCATATATTACTATTATATAAAGATATATTTTGTAAAATTTATGCTTCATAAACATGATATGTAATATTCTCATGTTATTTATTTTTCAAATTAAAGCACATACTTTCGGACATGTTATGCACAAAGTTTTGTAAAATATTGCTTCAAGTATTTTTTTTACTGTGAAAAGACTAAATCGTCTTACAAATGAGCACAAGAACTAGTATATAAGTTAAGTTATGATAAAAAATATGCATACATTATTTACAGTTATATTGGACCTTAAGTATTTCTTAAGGTTTCATGAGTTTAACCCTATATTAAGTGACTTTAAGGTTTAACCATCATGTGTGTAGGATAAGAGATTAATTATAATGGATAATTTAGTGGATATATAAATCATAAAAGAGTGCTAAACTAAAAATGTTTTGACACATAAGTAAGATTGAAGGATAAACTTAGATAAAAAAATCATCATTATTATCAATCCAAATTAGATTTATATTAAGTTGTAGTATCAACACTAAAATTATATTTAGGAAAAGAAATAAACTTAAATTGAGCCTAATGGGTTGAGCCCCACCCATCAAGGTAGCTTAGTAAGCACATCCTTTCTAATTTGCACTTATTCTTTTTTACCTAATCAAATAAAGCATGAGCCCGATCTCACCCTCTTCCGTTCTTCCTTCATGGAGACTAAGCTCTCTAGTACTGAAGGAAGAATAACACAAGATAACACAAGTCTTCTATAGATATAACTAAGATTTCAACTTAGCAATTTCATAAACAAATAACTTTAGAGGGTTTCAAATACCTTAGGGTTGAATTTAAATCTGTTTTTTGATTTTTTTTTTAATCCAATAGTTGTGCTTAAAGTTATGAGTTTGTTAAGTTGAAGTACTTAGTATCTTCTATTTTTTTTTAAAAATAATGTTTAAACCAATTTGAAACCCTTAAAGCTATAATTAGCTATTGTGCTTTTGATGTGTTAGAATAATTTCTTAAGACTTTGTAGGCTTTGCAATTAAGTGAATATCATCTATAGATATAAGCCTTAGAAGTTTAAACATCCTCAACTTACTTTCAGTAAAATAGAATAGGTGATGATAGTTGAATTAGGACGGTAGTTTAACCTCCAAATGATTATATTTTTGAGCTAAGCTTTTGGATACATTTAGTTTTATATAGTTTTTGAATTCATGAGAAAAGTTCTCATCATAATTCCTCATGTGTAATAATCGTTTCCATTAAATATAGTTAATACTAAGATCCAAATAACTTGTACGAATCATTATTCATACGTTCGATCTTTTCTTTTGAATGTTATCAAACTTTGAATCAGCTAATCTTTCTCTATAAACTTAGTGGCATTGTGATGTTCTCTTCTATCAATTGTGTTTCCCATGTTGCAATCTATATATTGATTGTCTCTATCTGGGTATATCCTTCTTTGATGGTTGTCAAGATTAAATCTATTCTTCATCGATTTTATTATCAATTCTTCATAGCATCATCTCTTCTTTAGATTCTCTCTCTAATAGTTTCTTTACTGTCTGATTTCAATCTAAAATATTTTCTCTTCTTGATTTATCTTGATTGTCTCTCTACTAATATTTCTCTCTAGTAGATTCTCTTTAATAGGATCTCTCTTGTTGCTCTCTCTAATAGGATCGTTCTCATGTTTCACTCTCTAACAGGATTTTCTCGGTTACTATTGTCATGCTAATTTATTTTAGCCTATTAAATTTGAAGGGTAGAAATGTGAAAAAAAGGGTGACAGTGGTTATAGTTTGGGGTGGCGATTGGGGAAATTGTGGTATAAGAAACATGCACCATCTTTCCCATGTTCTTTCTGAAACCATATGCTATCTTGTTTAATTAAGAAGATTCACCAAAGAAGAGAAGGATTAATGAGAAGGACAACACCTAAAGGATGAGGGTAGGACACTCTAATCCTCTCTTTTTATTTCGATCTAAGTTCTGCATTAAAAATGTTCTCATCCTAATCTTCGATTTATTTACCTGATGCACAGATGTTGCCAGTTACCAAGGAGTTTTTCATGCTACAATGGACCTTCTTTTAGGAACAACTTCTAGGTGGAAAGACGGAGCTGTAGGCAGACATGTTGGTGCTTTAGAGTATCAAGCTCGAACGGTTTAAGCGACTTGATCCCCTCCTTTTGATAGGAGACATAATTTGGTTTGGGCAAAACATTGGTTTGGCTGTATTGAAGAGCAGAAAGTAACTTTTGCCTTCCTATATTCTCGAAGGGAAAGCTGATGGTGATATTGTGACTTGGGTACAATTTCGAGATGCATTTTATTAGTAGTATTTTCTACCTCCAATGCATCACCAGAAGTAATAAGAATTCATTAACATTCATCAAGACGGTAAGATCATGTCAAAATTATATAAAGATGGGTATGCCATCATGCTAATGTAGATTGCCATGAAATAAAATGTAGGTCCAATAGATATGTTGCTTTTCTTGGGTATATAGAAAACTTTCGATGGTGTTTACGAAAATTTGAAGTTTAATAAATAAGATGACACTATCATCTGAAAGGAAAAAAGGTAAAAGGTTAGGATATGGTTTTCTTGCATAAATGAAATAATATTCCCTCGTACCTTTGACGATAACTTGGTAACCTCGAATCTGTAACTCACTTCTCTCATGAGCTCTCAAGTAGTTTTCATCATGATTCTATTCGAATCAAAATCGAATGGAATCCAATCCAGAATTGAATCTAACTAATAATTTATTGATTATAAACTAAATTAGAATAAAATTATTTATTGATCTTGGATTATTTTGATTTTTAACTTTAAAAAATTAACTAAATAAGATAAACACATGATTGATACACAAATATGGTCTATAGTATTATAGTTAAATCCTATTAATCTACGTTTGAATCAGGATAAAGTTATTTAGTTTGATTAAAAAAATTATAATTTTATATTTCTTTATATCATTACACTCATTATAGGTATACATCTCCTTTTTTAATTTTAGAAATAAATTTATAAATTTTGTTATGTTTAAATTATTTTTTATTAAAAAAAGAAAAAAAAATCAATAGTTCGAACGAACCCAATTAGGCCGCTATTTTTTGTGCAATGCTGCATTATTAATCCAAACACCATCCTTTTACTAATGAAATTTGTACAGTAAGAACATGTTATGCTTGTATTATCACTCTTCAACTTTTTATATGGTTTGGATCTTATATGTGATGCATGCTTGAGAAAGTAAATACCTTGATTTCCCAACTTGTTGGGTCGTACTAGATTTCTGAACTTGTGGTATTTGATATTATTATGAGATGGCATCTGAAGCTTCTTAATGTGAAAGACCATATCATGAAATCTCGGTAAAGATGCAGAAGAATCAATACCTAGTTTAAATTTTAAGTGAAGGGGATCTTATTATAAGGAGTGAACTGAAAACCTTATTAGCACGTATGGATACGTTGAATCTCGGATTTTGATGATAAAATCAATTGATAGTGTTTATGATTTGATCTACGTTTTGAGTAACGTAGGAAGCTTCGATCATGAAGAGACAATTGAAGCAGGAAGAATCATGTTAGGCTGAAGAAAAAAATGTCAGAAGATTGGACGTCGAGCCGAAGGATCGGTCAACGTATCAACAGAAGGCTTCGGGCCATGAGTTCAGGCATCGGGCCAAGAAGAGTGGAAATTACACCAAGTAAATCGGAGTTACGAAGATCAACTGGCCGATTGGGCAATAGGCCGCAAGAGAGGACGATGCACCGAAGATTCAAACAAAGCGCCAATGAACCAATGACATACTAAATAACATTTGATTTGCTTTGTAATAATTGACTAGATCGAAGTAGGTTTTAAGTGTGCAGGATTAACTATGATAACGATCAAAGCATAAAGTAAAATGAAGTCCTAGAGTCAAGAATGAGATTTCGTTGGGAGTTCGAGAGTTCGTCGGAAGTCTGGACGTTCATCGAAAATTATATCGGAATTGACCGATAAGTCCAGGAGCTTACCAAAGAAGCTTGTCGGAACTCGCTAAGAAGATCATCGTAAAGTCCAGGAGCTTCTGGGAGTCTGTTGGAACATTGCCGAGAGATTGTCGGAAGTTCACCGAAAGATCGTCGGAAGCTCGCTGAAAGAAACATAAACCTACGGACTTATTTAGCTTAGTGAATGTCTTAAAATTTGTAGTTAGCACATAATTGGGTTAGAATTGAGCCAACTCAATTAGAGGTCAATTGGGCCCAAGTTTGGGCTGTGTTGGGCCAAGTGAAAATCTCAAACAATGACCAAACAGGTGGAACCGTCGTGATACAATCTCTGAGACTATGTCAGACGGTGGTACCGCCAATCTGAGCGGTGGTCTCTGAGACTGTCATGCAGTGGTACCACTAGTCTGGGTGGTGGTACCGCTTAGACATAGTCTTCTAGGCGGTGGTACCGCTAGTACCCCGAAAATCAGGGATGAGACTCTTTTAGACTCCAAGTTTAAATTCATTTGAGGCCTATAAATACCCCTCTCATCCCTGATTAATATACATAGGAATAAAGAGCAAAAAAAAACAAAAATGCTATTGTAATATTGTGAGAACTTCTCTTAAGCTCCAAGTGTTAGTCAGAGGAGTGAAAGGGGTTGTAAAGGTTCTCTCCTGAACTTGTCAAAAGAAGAATCGAGTTGTAAGGGTAGTTGATCTTCGTCCATTAAAGGAAGATTGTTAGTGGATGCTGGTGGCCTCGACGGAGGAGGAATCATGAGTGGTTATAGGTCATAACAACCGAACCATTATAAAACTCGGTTTGCATTTCTATTTGTATAATTTATCTTTACTGCAAACTTCTTTCATTACTTTGCTTTCACTACGCTTATGAACAAGTATTGAATTTCAAGTTATCTTCCGAGATTGATTTTTATTGTATGAGGATTTTTCAAACTGACGTTTTTATTTGCTGCACTAATTCACCCCCCTCTTAGTGCCGACTCATTCCTAACAGTTGGTATCAGAGTCACGTTTTTTTCATTTGGTTTAACACCCAAGAGAAATGACTCTTTTTGACTTTCAAGAGGGCTTTTCAATCGTTCATCCTCCTATGTTCAATGGGATGAGCTACACTTATTGAAAAACTCGTATGAGAGATTTCTTGCTTTCCTTGAACATTGATTTATGGAATATTGTTGAAAATAATTTTTAAAAGTCTTCTACTCCAATGAACGAATGGAATGATTTGGAGAAGAAAATTTTTTCTTTGAATGCTAGAGATATGAACGCTCTATTTTGTGCTTTAAGCAAAAATGAGTTTAATCATGTTTCTTTATGTGAAACTGCATATAAGATTTGACACACACTAGAAGTAACTCATGAAGACACGAATAGAGTAAAAGAGTCTAAAATAATTTTTTTGATGCATAATTTTGAATTGTTTCGAATGGAACCAAGTAAGACCATTGGAGACATTTATGCTTGGTTTACGGATGTCGTCAACAGTCTAAAAGTACTTGGTAAAAGTTTTTCTAACATTGAACTCATTAACAAAATATTGAGATCTCTTCCAAAGAGTTGGGACCCTGAAGTAACGACCATTCAAGAGGCAAAGGATTTGAATTATTTTTCACTTGAAAAACTTATCGGGTCTTTAATGACCTATGAAATGAATTGTATGATACAAAACAAATATGAGAACAACCTTCGAAAGAACATGAAGGATTTGGCATTTCGAATAATAGAATACCACTTAAGTAATAACTCAAGTGATGATGATAATGACCTTGAACTCCTCACGATAAAGCTTAAAAAGTTCTTAAAACAAGAATCAAAGAATAAAAATAAACTTAAAAAGAATGCAACTACTTGCTATGAATGCAAGAAGAAAGAATCACTTGGGATGAATCGAGCTCATCCGAAGACGAGCAACAAACCAACAAAGGCGAGGTGGCAAACTACGCCTTAATGACTTTCGATGATAAGGTAATCAAAATCCTCTTAGTTTACTTTGAAATTACTTGATGCTTTTCATGAGTTGTTTTTAATTTAGTTTAAAAAAATTATATATATATATATATATTTTTTAAAATTTACATGTTTAATGATGTAATGAAAATGTTAAACATTTTAGAATCATGCTTATTTTTCTAGTGATTTTAAAAATAAAAAAATTGAGCATGACAATTGCACATTAACTCCTGGAACTAAGTATGATAAGTTAGATTTACTTAATCATTTTAATTGAAAATGATCATGTTGTAGATTTAATGATGCATAATGATTTGAAATCATATGTTTTAGAATTACGTGTTACATTTTTTATCTTATATCTTTCATGACATGACTCCTTTGTATTTATGATTTATATATCTTATGATATTATTGAATCATTGATGCAAAGAAGGAAAATGCATTACTAAAACAAACAAAATGATTTTGATTAAAAATATTTTATGAAATTATGCTTGATGAAATAATGTAATGATGATTAGAAATTATGATTAATGAGTTTATATTTCAAAATTATGCATGATGATTCTTATGATTTATGGATTATCGATCTTTGCTGTAATGAAAGTTCCTTTTCGGTTTTAAACATTGATGCATGTTTTTATTTGGCATAAATAAAAAAGGCATGAAATAAATCACATGAATTGAAACAACTAAAAAGAGGAAAGCATTTTTCTTGAAAATTTCTTTTCCCTATCGGATCGATTTTTCACTAAGAGATTGATAAAGTTATTTATGCCATTTTGAATCTCGTGAAAGTGATTTTGATGATTTATTGATTTGAATTTGGATAAGTTTCATCTAACCATCAGTTTTATCTTGATTTCTCGATATTTATAACTTGAGATTTACCCTATATGAATCGAGATCTTTTATCTTCAATGTTTCTTTTTGCTATCTACTATCTAAATAAATCATGATTTTTCATAATTACAATTTTTATGACTCATAATGAATTGAGAGATATTATACATAAATCGAGATCCTAAGAATCGAGATCGTTTATGTGTTCTCTCATGATACCTTTTGCTATAGGAATGTCTTTATCTATATCATAATCTTGAATTATCGATATTGATACTTGAAATTTTTCTATGAATCAAGATCTTATTTTTAAACTCCCATGTTTCTTTTTGTTATTTATTAAAAGGGATATTTGTCAAGATAAATCATGTCATTTAGTATTCATGACTTAATCCTTCATGTTCTTTAATATTTTATCTTTCATGATATAATTTTTATGTACAATTCCTTGTATTCATGAAGTGTTTATCTCATCACCCAATTAATTTTTCTACTGCACTAATTTTTCTTGATATTCTTCATGTGATGATATGAAATTATATATGAAATGCTCATGATATTATGTTGATGCATACAAATGAGAAGTTATGATCATGCATGGTAGGATGCAATGTAATTTGATATTTTGATACCATCTGAAATACTTATGATTTGGAATGATGCATGCAATACTATGATTTTTTTTTTAATGATGTGAAAGTCAATAATTATCATTTTCTAAAATGATATCATATTGCAATAAAGAATGACACATTATCTTTGTCATAAATTAAAAATTGATAGAAAGGGAAATGAATTGCACCATTGTTTATTATTCTTCTCTTTTTGCCAATGACAAAGGAGAAGAAAGAATTATTTCTAACTTGCATGATGATAAAACTTGAAATTATTTTTATTATGTAATAATTTGAAATTATATCTAAACACATGCTAGTTGTGCTTCTCCTTTTTGTTGATGACAAAGGGGAAGAAGTTATGATAACAATCATGCATGAAATGATGAATTGAAAATTTAATTATGCATGTTTTTATGATGACATATTACAAATATTCATGATTAAATTTGTCTTGACTTGAATTCAATTTGAATTCAAGGTTCATCTCAAATATGTCATATTGATAGGGGGAGTTAAGGTTAACTCCGTCATCAATTGGTTATCATCATAAAAAAGGGGGAGATTGTTAAATCTCGGATTTTGATGATGAAACTAATTGATGGTGTTTATGATTTGATCTACGTTTTAAGTAACGTAGGAAGCTTTGATCAAGAAGAGACAATTGAAGCAGGAAAAATCATGTTGGGCCGGAGAAAAATATGTTAGAAAATTGGACGTTGAACTAAAGGATCGGTCGGCGTATCAGCATAAGGCTTCGGACCATGGATTCGGGCATCGGGCCAAGAAGAGTGAAAATTGCGCCAAGTAAATCAGAGTTGCGGAGGTCAATTGGCCGATTGGGCAATAAGCCGCAAGAGAGGACGATGCACCGAAGATTCGGACAAAGCGCCAATTAACCAATGACATGTCGGACAACATTTGATTTGCTTTGTAATAATTGTTTAGATCGAAGTAGGTTTTAAGTATGCATGATTAACTATGATAGTGATCAAGGTATAAAGAAAAATGAAGTCCCGGAGTCAAGAACGAGATTTCTTGGGAGTTTGAGAGTTCATTGGAAGTCTGGACGATTGTCAGAAGTTCTGCCGAAATTGTCCGAGAAGTCCGGGAGCTTGCCAAAGAAGTTCGTCGAAACTCGCCAAGAAGATCATCGTGAAGTCCAGGAGCTTGCCGGGAGTCCGTTGGAACATTGCTGAGAGATTATTAGAAGTTCACTGAAAGATCGTCGGAAGCTTGTTGGAAGAAATCTAGACTTACAGACTTATTTAACTTAATGAATGTCTTAAAATTATAGTTAGCACATGATTGGGTTAGAATTGGGCCAACTCAATTAGGGATCAATTGGGCCCAAGTTTGGGCTATGTTGGGCCAAGTGAAAGGCCCAAACAGTGACCCAACAGGTGGAACCATTATAGCACACTCTTCGAGACTATGTCATGCGATGGTACTATCCAAACTCAATCTCCGAGACTTTCAAGTGATGGTACCGCCCAGACACAATCTTCTAGGCGGTGGTTGTTGAATCTCGGATTTTGATGATGAAACTAATTGATTGTGTTTAGATGTTTAATTGCATTTTAAGTGATGCAGGTCTACTCGATCAGGATTAGACAGTTAACGCAGGAGGAATTGACGTTGCGCCGGAGGAGATCACGTCAGGGTATTGGACGGCAGAAGGCTTCGGACGTCGGGCATCGGGCCAAGGAGAGCGGAATTGCGCCAAGGATA
>LVTN01000157.1:340596-350925 GCA_001649415.1 Musa itinerans
TTTTTTGGAGTTACATAATCTTAATGCATATTGACATAAAAGAAATAATCAAGTTACACAATATGTCTATAAATAATTTTTAATAATTAGATGTCAATATATCTATAAATTGGGATGGAAAAAATAATCAAGTCACACTTTAACTTGGAATGTACTTGGATTGTAAAACAATGATATTTAATTTTATATTATAGTATTATCTTATTTTAGTTAGCATTTTGGATCAATCTAAATTGTATTTCTACTTTAAAATTTTTTCAAGAAGACAATGAACATCAAGAAATCATAAATCATAAATTACTATGAAGAAGAAATATAAAAAAATTTAAAATCAAAATTTTATTAATCATAAGAACTTATAAAATCAATGAAATTTTAGATCTTTCCATCTTTCTTAGCTCAATCTTCTCTCTCTCTCTCTCTCTCTTCTCTTTATTGTTGTCTCTCCTCATTTCTCACTATTATTTATTGTATGTATGCATTACATTGATCTTTTGATCGTAGAAGAGTCTACTCAAGACTTTAACTTCAATTATGACAATGACTCATATCTTAACTAAAATTCTTAGGCCAAAATTCTAATTAAAAATTTTAAGTTAATATTTCAACATGGAAATTCCCAACAAGTAATAATTTTACTTGAGCATATTTACTTAGCTGTATTGTAGTGATGATACAAACAAGAATGCGTCTTTACATCTACAGCCAGCGGAAAAAGAGTACAACTCTCCTCGTGATGATTGTCTCCAGAGCTACAAAGCTCCATCCGACGTTAACATTAAGAGCAAAACCAAAGTTATCGCAACCAAATTATTGAAAAACCTAAAATGTCAATATCGCTAGTGTCGAGTAGTAGATGACAATCGCCGAGTCACCCACTAAAATATAAACAAATACCATCAAGTTCGGAGTTAGGAATTGTCGCTTTAGCATATTAGAAACCTTTCCAACGTGTGTTGTTGGAGTAAATGCCATCTTTCGTCACCACGTCTTTTTCTTCGATCTATATCCAAAGGGACTACGTGGAGTCTCACCGAGATCATGCGCCTTTACATGTAGGACATACGTAATGGCAACGTAATAATAATACGCCTCGATGGCAGCCTCGACTCTGACTGTTGTTGGTCCCCTAAAGCCTCCATCCAACCTTGCTCATCATCTCCTTCGTGGGGGTGTTTGGAAATGGCTCTTTATAGGGATATCCCGATCCTTCCTTGAGATGGGACGCAAACTGATGATGACCTGCCATGGATCCATAATGTCTTTTGCCTTTTGTTTCGTTTGACTGATTATTTGCTTTTGTTCTTCTGCAAAGTTTGTCTCCTATCACCAGCTTGGCTTGCTTTCCGTTCTTTGGTTCTTCATTCTTGACTCTCAGCGATCTTAATTTCTATGATAGCCCGGTAGACATCATATACTAGTCGACAAGAAAGATTTCATATATGGTCCCAAAACTTCGTACCATTATTTTTCCGAGTTTTGACTAAGAGTTGCTGACTTTCGCAGTCAACTGATCCTTGGTGCACGTTACAGGACCAGTGAACGCCTGTTCTCATTTCCCCTTCGCGGTTCCTCTGCTGTCATTTGTGAGACCGACGAAGTCATCAGTAAATTCGGCAGTGTTCTTCCTTTTTTCCCTCTTCCGCCTCTCCAAAGGGATTGCATCACCGAGCATTCCAAGGGCTCCATTATGGAGCACGTGTTGCCTTTGGGAAATCCATGTTCTTATCGAAAAGACTTGAGTCAACTCTACCATGACAGCCACCCGTTCAAAAAAGATTCTCCACCCAAGCAGACGTGCTCGTGAAATTTTAGGAGGCGAATAGGAGCGTACGCCTATCTTCACTGCGATGAATCCACGTGTTAATCACTATCTTTATGGTAACTACAGACGCCTATAATTGCGACGATCCACGTTGCTGCCCAACATTTGTGATGTTCTCCAGAGAAAAAACTGAAGCGTCCAAATCGGAATGACGAACAATATGTCGACACTTGGTTGACTTGAAACACACCCTGATTGGAGAACTCAATTAGTTGATTTGATTGGAGGAATCCGAGCCGTAAATACAACACATTGAAAACCCATCATATTTCCATAGTAATAATGTGTGCTCATCGCCTCCTCACCGAGAAACCCTCTTCCACATTGCATACATAAATCTCTTTCTCTCTTTCATACTTCCATAGAACATTTTGTGCTCATTACATCCTCAAAATAAAATAAAGCGTATTTCCGTCTAACTGCGAGAGATTGCCTCCCTTCTCTATATATACATCTTATTCTACGAGCCTCTTCACGCACACAACCTAGAGAGAAGATGAGAGGCGTTTGGTGCTTCGTCTTTCTCATTGTTTTGCTCCTTCCGCTCGTTGCTCGCGGCGACTGTGACTGCTCGGCTGACGAGGAAGGCCGCGATAAGAAAAAGGCGCTGCCGCTCAAGATTGCGGCAATATTTTCTATCCTGGTCTGCGGAGGTTTTGGCGTATGCATTCCCATCCTGGGCAAATGGATACCTGCGCTCCGTCCCGACAAGGACATCTTCTTCGTGATCAAGGCCTTCGCTGCTGGAGTCATTCTCGCCACCGGATTTATCCATATCCTACCCGATGCATTCGAAAACCTCACGTCACCCTGTCTTGCATCGAGCCCTTGGCAGGACTTCCCCTTCGCCGGGTTTGGCGCGATGGTCGCCGCTGTCGCAACGCTGATGATCGATACGCTTGCCACCGGATACTTTAATCGCCTCCACCGCAAGAACATGCGGACGACGGCGAGCGACGAGACAACAGCGGATGTGGAGAAGACATCCGATGGCTCGGATCACGTGCACACTCATGCAACCCACGGCCACGCGCATGGGTCCGATGGCGACGCTTCTGCTCAACTCATTCGGAACCGAGTTATTTCTCAGGTAAAAAAACTGGTGCTTTCTTTCTCAGTATATTAAATTCACGGAAAACTCGAGACTTTTTCTTTTTGTCAAATAACAATCATAGTAAAAGTGCTGAGAATTTTGATGGATCTGAGATAGGTTTTGGAGCTCGGGATCGTTGTTCATTCGGTGATCATCGGGATCTCTTTGGGTGCATCAGAGGTACCATCCACCATAAGACCTCTGGTAGCTGCTCTCAGTTTTCATCAGTTCTTCGAGGGCATGGGCCTGGGAGGGTGTATTGTTCAGGTATAATACTTGGCTGCATACGGTTTATATTATTATATTAAGAGGTACATATTTGTGTCGATGAATTTTTATACTTTAATATAAAATCCAACCCGTTGGTTTCGAGCACAGCAATCCTTAGAAACTGAGTACCGAGAATTTGAGCCAGATTAATAAAGTCAAGTTGGACGGGAATAGATTCACGCAGGACATACAAGCTGGTGTTGAACTCTTATTTTTTTAGTTTGCGTAGCCGCAAACTACGACCAGCCCACCTTTTCACCAAGTCGGAGCCTCGCGTCACTTCCCAGCCTGGCGGGAAAGCAGTATGTTCACATAAAAATGGGCGGATAAAGTCGCTTTAAGATACGAATAAATATTGTGGTCCCTACTGAATACTAGTGGGGCTTTACAAGTGTCAGAATTTCATGCTTTGCGGCTCTCCGTCTGCTTAGTTAGAACTGACTGACTTGACTGACTAAAATCTGGTGTAATTCCATTAACGATCTGCTATTATTACTTGCAGGCAAAGTTCAAGGCAAGGTCGATAGTGACCATGGGGCTATTCTTTTCTCTCACAACACCAGTTGGGATCGCGATAGGCATTGGGATAGCATCCGTCTACAACGAGAACAGTCCCACCGCTCTGATCGTGGAAGGAAGTCTCAACTCTGTCGCGTCTGGCATCTTGATCTACATGGCGCTGGTGGATCTGCTTGCCGCAGATTTTATGAACCCGCGGGTGCAGAGTAAAGCGAGATTGCAGTTTATGATAAATGTATCTCTACTTGTTGGAGCAGGCCTGATGTCTCTACTGGCTAAATGGGCTTAGCACCCATATTCATTGTAGTATAGTTTCTCTCTTTTTTTTTCGTTGTGACATCCCTCCCTTCGAATAATCGCGGACAGTGGAAAATAGATGTGGTTTGGTTAGGCTTTGTACTTGTAGGATGTGAAAGACATTCCATTTAAATTTTGAGCTGCTTCTTGAATGAATAGTTATTATACTCTAATTTTTTATCGTTCACAAATTTCCGTTGTCCTTAATTTTGTAAATATTGTGAGAGAGATTCTACTGGAATTTTTTGGTGTCTTTTAAAAGAACAGTATATTCTGTTCTGAGATGGTTCAGCTCTACTTGCAAAAACCTAGATCCAGAAGATACTGCCGAATTATTGAGCCGCCGCCGTAAGATAATAAAGTATACTGCACATCCATCGGATCACCATTCTCTCTACGCATGTGTACGGGCAAAGATGAGGGAAAAAAAAGAAAAGAAAAGTATATAAGGTAATTATAAATAACCCCCTATAGTTAACTAGTATCTCAGTCCTTATATTTTAAAAGTAATATTGATATCTATACTTATGAAGGTAAAATATTTAACCTCAATTCTTTTTACGTTGTTAATTTTTTAAATAAAAAAAATCATATATTTTGTCATGTGCAAAGAGGACGTGAATGATGAGGATAAAAATATAATTTTATTTTTTAATTATTAAATATATATTTTTAAAATATCTAATCGTTCTTTCTCCTCTCCTCTTTCCCACGCTCGACTGTCATTGCTCGACCTGTGCTCTTGACCATTGTCGCTTTTGCACTGTTCGACTATCGCCTCTCCTACATTGCTTGTCACCGTTACACCAAACTCGCTTGATCGTCATTGCTCCTACACCGATCGACCATCATCACACCTGCATCGCTCATCGTCGCCTCTCCTGCATCGCTCGTCGCTATCACTCATGCATCGCTTGACCGCCACCTATCTTGCATTACTCGTCGCCATCGCACTAGGCCGGCTTGACCGCCACTGCTTTTGCATTCTAATTGCCATAAACTTCTGGGCTGGTGCCTTCAAAGTCGAAATTAGCTTCATCTATTTTAGCATCCATGCTGAGATTTAAGTGGATTCAAGAACCATCATCCATATAATCTTATTCTTCAACAACAGCGTATCCCTTTTCTTGTTCCACTCTAGTTGTAACCGCTTTGAGCATCTCTCTCACGGCTGCTTCAGTGTTTTTCTATATAACTATTTTTAAGCCATTGTGTTAGATTTCAGGTTGAAAATAAGAAGCCATAAGTTCAACTCCTGTTATAGTGTCCTCTATATAAATGCTGATGCACTTTCACCATATAGTTTGAGCAGTTCGTTGATTGCCTTTTAGGTATACCTACGTTTCATTTATTAGTGCACTATCGCTGCCATGTTATTGCATATGTTGTTGGCAAATTTCTCTTGGAATTCTGTTCAATCAGAAAGTATCAACTCAATGGAGTTAAGAAGATATAGGGAGTTCAGTTTTCTCAACAGAGATTTACCTTCTCCAAATGTTTGGACTCCTTATATCTATCTCTTTGCTATGTCATAAAAGCTGGATTCACCTCCTTGCATGGAATATCCTCAAGTTACAGGACATACTTCTTTATTCTCATAGCAATCAGATTATAATCTTTTTTGTTTTTGAAAGACTATTTTTTTCTTTGATTTCTAAGTATTTTCTACCGATCGGAATTGCTTCTCTTTTTCTAAAATTGGATGTCAACAATGGATACTAGCTTGGACGAAAGCTTCTTTCGAGTATTTCGACTCTAAACTTACATCTTGCATGATCATCGGAGGCTTCCTTTTAAGTGTTGCAGTGTCTCGTTGTTTGACTTTTGCCTTGCTGAATGCTTTCTGCTCAGGGGCAAGCTTAGCCTTGCTTTGTTTGCTTTCTGATCTACCAGGTCCCGATTCAACAATCATAGCCTTGCTTTGTTTGCTTAGTATGCTTTGGGACTTTGCTTGCCGGACACAGATTTCATGAAGCTCTGGTTGCCTCATTTCTAATTCTCATCTTGTCATATGCAGCTTGTCTTTTGGAATAGCCGATTGCCATGACTCACGCATCCTTACATGTCCCTTCTCTTTTACAAAGTTAGACTGTTGTGGATCTTGCCTCATCTATCGGTTCTCTTCTTGAGCAACAATTAGTTGCATAGGCTGCTGTTTCAGAAATATTTCATAATTTTTTCTAGGCCTCGTTCCATTTTCTTGATAGAATAAGATAGAAGATAGAAATTAAAGATGGAAGAAGCTATGTTCCTCATTGATATGTTCTCCCTATTTATACAGGTTAAGAGGGAGGATTTCCCTCAATAGAGCAACAAGATTTCCTCATACAGTTGAGAAAATCTTATCTGCTATCATGCACCCGCAAGATGATACTCCTATCAAGGACGTCGATTTTGGACCAATGTAATGTAAATAGTTAACGAGCGAGAGGCTTCGTGAGCGAGAATGCTAATTAATCAGCCGTATATATATGAGAAACACGTAGTTGATGTCGGACAACTTGATCTCGTATGAAGTGAAAGTCGATAGCAATATGTTTCATATGGGAGTGAAATACCAGATTGACGCATAGATAGGTAGCTCCAACATTATCACAATATATTGTAAATATAGGAGTAGAATTGATGTTGAGTTCTTTGAGCAGATTTGTGACCCAATTGAGTTTTGCAGTGACAATGGCGATGCCATTCAACTTCAGTTGTAGACCATGCGACTGTCTTTTGCTTCTTAGAACTCCAACTAATTAGATTAGCTCCAAGAAAGATAATATACCCTAATGTGGATATTCTATCATCAAAGTTTCATGCCCAATCAGCATCGACAAAGGCATGGAGATGAAGTGGAGAGTGTTTACGGAGAAAGATACCATGATTGAGGGTTCCTTTATGATATCGCAGGTTTCATTTGACTGCAAACCAGTGCATAGTAGATGACCACTGCATAAATTATGATAATTTATTGATTGCAAATGAGATGTCTGGATGGGTGAGAGCTAAGTATTGTAAAGAGCCAACTACTTGTCGGTATTGAGTGGGTTCCATAGTAGGACTTCCATCAGATAATTTAAGTTATTCATTAGTAGAGAGGGGAGTTGTAACCACATTTATATCGTGCATGTTTGTCTTTAATAATAAATCTTGAATGTACTTTCTTTGTGATAGGAAGAGACCTGAAAATGTATATGTTACTTCTATGCCTAGAAAATAATTCAAGGTTCCTAGATCTTTAAAGGAGAATCAATCTACCAATTGCTTGATGAATGCCTAAATCTCTATAGGATTATTGTCTATGATAATAATGTCATCTACATACACAAGAATATATATTGTCTCTATATTGTTATCATAGAAATAACGAGATATCAGACTTGGAGTTGATAAAGCCAACTGAAGTAAAAAACGTGCCAAGTTCATTGTACTAGGCTCTTGGAGTTTGACGAAGTTTATAAATAGATTTTTGAAGTTTGCAAACATGCCTTGGATATTGATGATGGAAGAAACTAGGAGGTTGTTGCATAAAAACATCTTCAGTTAGAGTCCCCTATAAAAAGGTATTATTAACATCCAATTATCGTAATTACCAGCCTTTAGTGGTGACCAGACTCAAGATAAGTCATATTATTATGGGCTTAACAATGAGACTAAATATCTCAGTGAAATCAACTCCAAATCGTTGATGAAACCCTTTAATGACTAGACATGCTTTATATCAGGCAACAGATCCATTTGGATTCCGCTTAATTTGAAAGACCCACTTATACCTGATGATATTTTGTGTATATGATGAAAGGATACTAAGTTCTATGTTGAGTTATGGAGGAGGGCATCATATTCTTCACACATGGTTTTACGCTAGTGTGGAGATTTTTGGGCTTGAATGAAGGTAGTGGGTTCAATGGTATTAGATAAGGATTCTGTGATAGCATGTAGGTCAAGGACTTGATGTGATTTGAAAATACCACTCTTGGAGTGTGTTATCATAGAATGTTTAGAGACTACGGGATTGTGAGATTATGTTGTCGGAATAAGTGGTGGAGAGTCAATGACACAGGCCAAGTCAGGTTGAGGTACTTCAGTGTCACTGGGTCTAAAAAGAGGTAAAGACAATGATTGTGTTTATAAACATATTACCTCAACAATTAGGGAAACTTGAAAAGAAATGAGTGGAGTAGTAATGGAGGGAATAG
Source organism: Musa itinerans (assembly GCA_001649415.1). Classification (NCBI taxonomy): domain Eukaryota; kingdom Viridiplantae; phylum Streptophyta; class Magnoliopsida; order Zingiberales; family Musaceae; genus Musa; species Musa itinerans. Next base: position 348,788 of record LVTN01000157.1, read on the forward strand.
GCAATTGTTCAACTGGAGTAGTAGTAGAGTGTGGATCCTGAGGGGAGGAACTGGACGGTGTCATAGGAGGCTCGTCCGATTAGATCAGAGGTATACTCTAGTGAGGAATGTTTATTGGAGCGGTTTGCATGGTCGAGGACTCATGGTTTTGGAAAGAAAAGATAGATTCCATAGAAATAACGTGACATGATATAAAGACTTTGTGAGTGTGGAGATTATAGCATCAGAAAGCATTTGTTCAAGAGAGTATCCTATAAAGATGCAAGGCTTAGATCTTGATATTATCTTATGGGAGGCATAGGGACCTCACCATGGATAAACAACCAAATATTTTGAGTTTATGAAGATTTGGAGGTTTGTGAAATTATGTTTCAAATGGGCATTGGTATCGTAGGACTAGCATAAGCATTCAATTAATAAGGTAGATTGTAGTTTGAAAAGCTGTTGTCTAAAAGGTTGAAGGCATGGAGGCCTGATGTAGGAGTATGAGGCCAATTTCAACTATATGCCAATGTTTGCGTTCAGTAGAGCCAACTAATTGAAGAGTACGTGAGAGTGACTTGAGGTATTGTACCACAAGTTGAGAGATAAGACGTCAAGGCTTGATATTCACCTCCACTATCAGAGTAAACTATTTTGATTATAGGCTGAAAGTAGTTCTCGACCAACTTTCGAAAGTTGGTAAAGATTGTGAAAACTTCAGATTTATACTAAAGAGGATATAACCATATGTACTTAGTGAAGTAATCTATAAAAGTGATAAAATTTAAATTTTTCAAAAGAAGTGATTGAAGCAGGGCCCCAAACATCGGTATAAATAATTTCAAATGGTTTAGAGTAGGATATGGAGGATGTGCCAAAGTGTTGTCTATGATTTTTATTGCTAAGACATGTATCACAATGAGTTATAGAACTACTTAATTTAAAAATAGGAAGAGAGTAATGAGAAAGTAATTTCTACTGGATAAGAGATGAGGGATGACCAAGAGTGAACAGTGAGCTAGGTTATGTATGGAGCTAACGGCCATTCGTAAATGTTGCCTTTATTCGGGCCTTGGACCAAGGATGTCCCCGTGCTTAAGTTCTTGACAAGAAAAGAATAAAGAAAAAATTCAATTAAAGTATTGTTGTATTTACAAAATTAAAAAATAAAAATAAGGTTTTGTTTAATATGAGAGGCACATATAACATCATCGAGTGTACAACAATTTATATATGCTATTAGAGCTAGCCCCAGGAAATTTACCAAAGGGTAATTTTGGCAATCCAATAAAGATAATAAAGTAGAAAAGATAAAAAGAGACAAAGAAACCAGATTTACATGGGTCGGTCAATTGACCTACATCCACCGACGGATGAGCAAAACTCTTACTATAAAAGGGACAATTACAAATGCCTTAGGAAAATGTTTCTAAGCCATAAAACACCTGAGACTACTAAACAAGAAAAAAACTCAAACTATGAGCCCAAACTATTTTAACTAAGTATGGACTTAATAGTAGGTAAACCCAAACTGACAATTAGGTTTTTCTTGTGATGCATTTAGCTTCAAAGCCCAGGCCCTTATTTATAGTTCCAATAGGAGATAACAAGCCTGATTTTCCCGATGTGGGACTATGTGGGATTTGCCAAACTAACAAATCTCCACCTTGGCATGTCCCAACAAAACTTGCTCCACCTTCTTCACAAAAGCCCCAACGGGCAATCACCAACAATAAACACCAACCAAGTCCAAGCATTGCTTGAACTTGTAAACCGGAAGAGGCTTCATAAGCATATCAGCTGGATTGTCCTTCGTATGAATTTTCTGAACAAGAACCTTTCCCTCAACAATGATATCTCGAATAAAATAAAACTTCACATCAATGTGTTTTATCCTCTCATGATACATCTGGTCTTTAGTCAAATGAATAGCACTTTGACTATCATAATAAATTGTAGTAACACCTTGATGCAGACATAATTCGCCGTACAAACCTCTTAACCATAAAACTTCTTTGATCGCCTCTGTCACTGTCATATATTCTGCTTCTATAGTAGATAAAGCCACGATAGGTTGTAAGGAAGCTTTCCAACTAACTGCATAATCGCCAATGCAAAAAACATAGCTTGTCAAAGATCTTCGTTTATCAAGATCC
>LVTN01000157.1:351545-361928 GCA_001649415.1 Musa itinerans
TCACTATCTTGGAGACTGCTTCGATCCGTACAATGATTTCTTTAACAAGCAAACATGGTCTTCCTTACCATCAACTTCAAATCCATGAGGTTGCTCCATATAAATTTGTTCTTCAAGTTCACCATGTAAGAAAGCTATCTTGACATCAAGTTGCACTAATTTCAAATCATACATGGCGACTAAAGCAAGCAAAACACGAATAGAGCTATGTTTAACAATAGGTGAAAATACATCATTAAAATCAACACTATGTACATGACTATAGCCCTTTGCAACCAATCGTGCTTTGTACCTTGCATCTTCAACCCTTGGAATACCTTCCTTCATTTTGAAGACCCATTTGCATCCAATAATTTTCTTACCCGAAGGCAACTTCACAAGATCCCAAGTTCTATTATGATGGAGAGATTATATTTCTTCATTCATCACAATCAACCACTTAACGAAATTATCACAAGAAACTGCATCTGAGTAGGTAGTAGGCTCACAAACTTCACTTGTTTCTTCTGCAACAAACAAAGCATATGCAACCAAATTTGCATATCTTTGTGGTGGTCGAATATCTCTCCGTGATCTATCTTTGGCTATGGAATATTACTCTTCCTCTGGATCATCTTCATTAGTAGACTTGGGACCATATACTGGCATTATTTGAGTAGAAGAGTTCGATTGAAAAGAATCAAAACTACTAATCTCAAGCTCCACTTGCTTCTGTGCACTATCATTTGTATAACTAGTAGATTTCTCTTTGGAAAATAACAAAGACAATTCATCAAAAGTAACATCTCTACTGATTACAAATTTTGGGGATTTGAGATCAGAACACCATAATCTGTATCCTTTCACCCCATATGCATACCCAAGGAAAATGCACTTTTTAGCTCGAGGCTCTAATTTTCCTTCATTTATATGCATATATGTTGGACACCCAAAATTTTTTAAATCAGAGTAATTAGCAGAAGTACATGACCAAACTTTCTTCGGAGTGTTAAAATTAAGTGCTGTAGAAGGAGCGTGGTTGACAACGTAACATACCATATTAATTGCCTTTGATCAAAAGTCATTTGTCAACCTTGCATTTGAGATCATACACCTTGCTCTCTCCAAGAGTGTTCTGTTCATACGTTTGGCCATACCATTTTGCTGAGGCGTCATCCTAATAGTGCGATGCCGAACAATTCCTTCATTTTTGCAGAATTCATCAAAGTCACATTCACAATATTCCATGCCATTATCTGTTCGAAATTGCTTAATCTGTTTACATGTTTACTTCTCAATCAAAGCCTTACATTGTTTAAAGGTTAGAAAAACATCATTTTTATGCTTCAGAAAATAAACCCAAATTTTTTGAAATAATCGTCAATAAAAATCAACATATACCTGGCACCACCTTTAGACTGAACACGAGTTGGACCCCAAAGGTCTGAATGAATATAGTCAAGAGTACCTTTCGTTTTGTGAACTACCAAAGAATTGAAGCCGACTCTTTTCTGCTTTCTAAAAATGTAGTGTTCACAAAAATCCAGTGGCCCAGTACTCTGTCCACAAAGAAGACCTTTTTTGCTCAATATGCTCAAACTTTTTTCACTCATATGACCCAAACGCATATGCCATAATTTGATGATGTTAGAATCAAACAATGATGATGACAAGACTGCAACCGAGCCTGTGATAGTAGTTCCCTGTAAAATATACAAGCTATCAAACCTACAAGCTTTCATAACAATAAGGGCACTTCTAAAAACTTTCATAACTCCACCTTTAGCTACGTATTTATACCCAAGAGCCTCTAGGGTGCCTAAAGAGATAAGATTCTTTTTTAAATAAAAAATGTGTCTAACATTAGTGAGTGTCCTCACAATACCATTATGCATTTTAATTCGGATTGTGCCTCTACCAACAACATCACACGCGGTATTATTGCCCATCAAAATAATTCCACCATTACAAGATTCATGTGAAAAATAAATCTCTATTGGGACACATGTGATAAGAATAACCCGAATCTAAAATCCATTTATTTTTAGACCTCATTCTATCTTCAGTAGCAAAGAAAATATTTCTAACATTCTCATCAACTACTATGCTAGCTTTAGTGGATTCAGTAGTTTTCTCAATAATTTTTTCCTTTTGCTTTAATTTATTTTTTAATTTAAAGCAATCAGCCTTAATGTGCCCCATTTTATGATAATATCTGCACTCCAAATTTCTATGTTTGGATTTAGATATACTATTATCAAATTTCTGTTTATTCGTTCTACCCCTGACAACCAGACCCTCAGTCTGATTCCCTCTACTTTCCCTAGTGATATCCCTGTCTATCTGCTCCTTAGATTTTAGTGCAGATTTAATTTCCTGATACAAAATTATTTCTTTTCCATAAATCATAGTATCACGGAAATACTTAAAGGATTAGGGAAGAGAACATAAAAATAATAGGGCCTTATCCTCATCATCAATTTTCACATATATATTCTCCAAATCCATAGCTAAGGAATCAAATTTATCAAGATGTGAGAGTATAGATGTACCTTCAATCATCCGAAGCATATACAAACTCTGCTTCAAGTAGAGACAATTCTCCACTGTCCTTTTCATATACAAGGCTTTAAGCTTATCCCACACGCTCTTAGCCGTAGTCTCCATAGCTACCTCCCGTAAAACCTCGTCAGATAGATTTAGCTTGAACCAGAATAGCCTCCATCTTGAGTTGCCACATGCCGAAGTTGACATTTTTGTCGAATTTCTCGACAATGATCTTTGTTATTGTCATCATTACCAAAAGATTCCGAAACTAGGCTCTGATACCAATTTGTTAGAGCTAATCCCAAGAAATTCACCAAAGGATAATTTTGGCAACCCAATAAAGATAATAAAGCAGAAAAGATAAAAAGAGATAAAGAAACTAGATTTATGTGGTTCGGTTAATTGACCTACATCTGCGGACGAAGGAGTAAAACTCTTACTATAAAAGGGACAATTATAAATGCTTTCGAAAAATATTCCTAGGCCATAAAATACTTGAGACTACTAAACAAAAAAAAAACTCAAACTATAAGCCCAAACTATTTTAATTAAGTGTGGACTTAATAGTAGGTAAACCCAAACTGATAATTAGGTTTTTCTTGTGGTACATCTGGCTTGAAAGCCCAGACTCTTATTTATAGTTCCAATAGGAGATAACAAACTTGATTTTTCCGATGTGAGATTATATGAGACTTTGCCAAACTAACATATGCACCTCTTAACTAGAAACAATTTTTGAGAGGCACATAGAACATCTCATGCAAAAGAAACTGAAGAAACTATTTCTGATTCCAGCAAGACCAAATGCATCAGTCTAAACCCATATGTGAAAATCTGATCACTCGTAATCCAAAATGCAACTGTATACTTGACCTAACAAAAGAAAACATCACAAACCATCCACAAGCAACAAAAACATCTTAAACTTGCATCCGTCTGAAATAAGAAACAGTGCACTAAACTCTAGAATATTTCATTTTCTCTACCACCATAGTGAACCATACCATATGACAAGAGAAACTCATCCGATGAGAGTGTGAACCAGGTGGCAAATTTGTTTCGAGTTGTGTTTACGCAGGCCATTAACGACCCTTACGATCTCAGTCGCCTAACGACCAAAAGAAACCAAAACAAATCAAAGGAGTTACAAGCACTTTGAAATCATCAAATTCCTGCAATAGTGTATGCGTCCTGATCCTGGGTCCAACATAGAACAAAAGGGATAGAGAGGAATGCAAGATCAACACCCTGAGGACATCAACTGAAAGCTCAATCACATCTTGCTTCTAGCACAACATGCTAGAAGTTTGTCTTTTTGGTAAGTAAGCTTCTCATCTCTTAGCCACATGTGAAAGTTGGAGACCATCTCTAAACCATTTTTTAGCACCTATGCCATCCCCACCAAACTGTTCCACCAAATACATGTTGAAATGCAGGCCTTCGAGATCAGAAGTCTTCAAAGTCTGACAAAAAGAAAACAAAGAGCAAGTTGATGAGATCCAAGCTTTACTTAACTTTCAATAGTAGATATATCAAAAGTATCACGAGAGCGACCTGAAGATTAAAGTTTAATAACAACATATAAACTTTAATAACAACACGAAGATTAAAGTTTATCCATACTCAAATTCACTATAAAAAATAACTTAAGCTGTCCAGAATCCAAAAGTTGTCCAAAATAATCAAAAACTATCTAAAATGATTAAAAACTATCCAAAATGACCAAAAGCTATCCAAAATATCACTACTTTCTTCTAACCTGCAGTGAAAGAAATAAATAAAAAATCAGATAATAATAACAATTGGATCAAAAACAAACATATAATTACCTGCAATTTGTTTATTGCAGGATGTTCATTATATGGAGTTAGTATTAGTGTCCATTGTGGAATCCACTCTACACTACACATCGGAGCACTCAACTGGGGTGGATCAACAATAACTAGTCATGCCTCACTAGCAAGATGTTCAGGAAGTGATTGTACTTCAATAGCAAGCTGTTTAAACTATATTATTGCTGAAGATAAGCTGTTTAAAATATATTATTGCTGAAGATACTTATCTTTTCTTATATCTTTTTTTATTGTGACCAGGCTGATGGCAAAGACTACAAGTGATTATGGTATTATGCCTTTTTAGCTTAGGACCATTCGGTGGCTCAAGAGAACCCCTTCTTCTTAATTTTTGTTATTTTTTAAATTTTTGTTTAGAAAAATCTGGTCACATGTTCTTGCTCTCTAAAGGATTGAGGAGATGACTATAGCCATCTAAAAAAGTGGCTCTCCAATAACATTTGTCTACTTCCATCTTTATATCCTTTAGTAAATAATTTAAATATAATATATTATGACAACAAGGGATACTAAGACCCATTCCCTACAACTATGACAAGCAATATCAATTGTTCTTTTATCTCCCCTTATCCTAGTAACCTCAAACTTATTACCACCATTCTAAGCATATATCCAATTGATAGAATTTACCTTATTCTCCTCAAGGATGATCCTAATGTTGGGATAAAATAATCCATTAGGCTTTATTAATGACATCCTCTTATACTATTGTATCTGGGAATCATTTTTCTATTCCATCTCCTTCGTTCTCACTCTCGATACCACAGTCAACAAGAAAATCATCTATAATTAAAAGTAAAAATATTACCAATATAACAAAAGTAAAGATAATTCAATAGACATTAAATAAAGTTACTATCAACATAATAAAAATAAAGATAATTCAACAGACATATTAAATAAAAATATTATTAATATAACAAAAGTAAAGATAATTTATTTTTTGAATTGCATTATCTATTAGTACTTTGACAATATTTTTATGATCTTCGATAAATTTTATACTTTATTATAGTATTTAAAAAAAAAAAATTTAAGAATGTAACACATTATGATTCAACAAATATGCATTCAACATAGTGACTCAAAATAAAAAAAAATTAAGCATTTACTGATATTTTATTATTTGGTAATTCAATAATAGGATCCATTTATGTCTTGTCCTCACTCTTCTGGTGCAACTATTATAGATGCAATTAAGCCATTCATACTTGTGGAAGAAGGTATCTTCCAAGAAGAGAGAATTGTTAACCTGCTTCAAACACCTGATTGGGATGAAAAATCTAATGATTTCTCAGGAACTCACAGACTTCAAGATAATCTTTCTTATCTTTGAGCCCAAGTAGCAGCAAACCAGAGAGGCATAGCTCTCGTCAAGGAACTCATTAAGTAGTATGGTTTAGAGACTGTCCAAGCATACATGTCCTTTGTACAGAAAAATGCTGAAGCAACCGTGAGAGAGATGCTTAAAGCAGTTGCAGCTATAGCGGAACAAGAAAAGGGATATGCTGTTGTTGAAGAAGAAGATTATATAGATGATGGTTCTGCAATCCACCTAAAGCTCAGCATGGACGTTGAAAAAAGTAAAGCTAATTTCGAACTTTGAAGGTACCAGCCCAGAAGTTTATGGTAATTGGAATGCAGGAAAGGCGGTGGTTGAGCGGGTTTAATGCGGCGACGACGAGCAATATAGGAGAGGTGACAGTCAAGCAGTGCAAGAGTAGTGACGGTGAGCAATGCAGGAGCATAGGTCAAGCGTGGAAAATAAGAGAGGAAAAAAAACAATTAAAATATTTTAAAATATATATATTTAATAATTAAAAAAATAAAATTATATTTTTATCCTCCAAATGCAATTGTTTTCTAATGTAATGTGATTCGTCCACCAGAGTGTTTGGTGGTGGGAGTTTCGTGTCTCCTTTATAATACTTTCTAGCTAGATGGATGTATTATTATTTGATATAGACGTCACTCCCGTATGATCTTTATAAATACTATTCCTTAGTCGAAATTATATTTTCTACCCAATTGACAGGTCACATGGGTCTTAGTTCTAAGAGGTTGGTAACATGACACCAACGAGAACATAGACTCGACTTCCTAAGGTTGATCATTCAGTAATGATGCAAAAAAATTGCTTACTAAATTATTACTTTATATCTATTAGGTTTGACATATGATTTTTTACTTCATTGATGGTCGAATAAAGCTTATAATTATTTTTAATATTTATCATAAGCTCAACCTAATGATCATCTATAGTACCATAAAAAGTCAATTCTCCAAGTGCATTCTTAGTGATGAACACTCGTTGACTAAATATATTTATTTTGGCATCTAACTAAATCCTCTTAATCCTTACTAGCTTAAGTATCGAAGGAGCCTTGTCAGGTATACTCTTAACATGATTTTTATAGACTCTCGAACTGAATCCTTTAGTCTCTTAATACCTCCAATATGAGATGAGCTTAGAAGTAGCCTTCGTTGGCTTGGAATTCACTCCATGTGTCGAACAACCAGAATATATCATAATCAAATTGATGTAGAAGGAGAGTCTTTTTTAAAATATTTTAGGAAATCATATCGGACCCTTAGGGTGAATAAAAAAGACCCAAGTCTTCCATACCCAAATCCAAGAATGATTAGAAATAATCTATTCACCATTTTTGAATCCTCTACATTCATTGGAATGAACCTTCCACCATATGTTACCCCCAAAGCCTACTAGCTTTTCACCTATTATTATTGTCCTAACCTTGGAAGATATTATATAAACTGTCATCCCATTCTTATCTCAACTCTCATAACTAGCCCAACAAACATTCATTCATTTGACTACACCATCAGTGCCTCCTCTGAAGTTGATACGCAGCACCATCGTTGAATTTCGATCGATGCTATAAGAGACTCCACACAGAGTACAATCTATGTATCACACCCTTAATTAAGATCCATAAACACTAAAGGGATCAGAGATACATTCATTATATGGTTGGACTTGCTTTTGAAGTTAGTAATTATCTTTTCAAGATGGACCAACGTCTCAATTATATAAGACGAGAGATCGAGTAGAAAAGCAACCTAATTCCTTGAATGTTATAATCTTCCTTCATCCAAAGCGTTAGGAAGAAACCTGTCCCTCAAAGGTTCTAGCTCTCCACTCTGGAGATCTCCGACTAGAACTCAAGACCCATCCAAATATGTGATGGCTTTTGCCACATATATGATACTATATATGATACTGTATGTAATGATTGACACACTCATGTGTCAGTCCTTCTCAACTATTCTCATGGGGCAGTGCAAGGATAGTTCACACAACTATCATCTAACTCAATTAGCTTATTCAGCCAAAAGAGAATTAGAGATCTGATTATAGGTAATCTTTATTAATAATAGTTTTTAGTTTCGAGCTTCTCTATTCTCCTCTTCTATAACTCTTCTTGGTAATTTCTTGATGTCCATCACCAACCTGAGAAATTTTCTAATATAAAGAATATACAGATGACTAAGAATGCCATGAATTATTAGCAATATCATTAATAGGTATATATGGATGAGATATTATCATAAATGAAAAGCATTGCATAACCAAATTGATGTAAAGAATTAGTATCCCTTGATTGATATATTATTTTGTTTCTTTTTCATTTTCCTACAAATTTAGGCCATGGTAAGGGTTGTATATTTAGTTTCGCTTGTTTTTGTTGAGCTAATGTCCCGGTAAGATATGCTTTTTTGGAGAGAGAGAAAAGGGATATCAGAAAAACAGGAAGCACAAAATAAAGTATTTATAGTTTTAATATTTAAAAAATATTTTCTTTTTCAAATCATTCTATTTATCCATCGATTTAGAAAATTTTTAAAAATCAAACTCAACTATATTCCATAAATCAAAAACTCTAGAAAGCAAAAATATTTTTATTCTAATTTTTCAATATAGTTCATTCTACTGAATATAGGAGAGCGAGTGATGGAGTGACCCTCTTGATCTTTCTTAGGTGTATAGGAAAATCTAGGGACAATATCACAAGCGCAACATAAGAACATAAAACAAAAACCTCAAATTTTCCAATGTGTTCATCATCATGCATAGATTGATGTATAAAAACCCGCGACATAGAAAACCACGTGTGAGATAGTTGTGTTACATAGGAAGATCGTATATCCCTGAATTCATATAGATCTATAGATAGGATGAAGGAGGTCAAATATCCTCTTCTCTAATGGTAATCCACACAATAGGGCTGCGATGACGCTTCTCAAATATCCACGCCTGTTATTTAAGAAGGAGAAGGGGAGAGGAAAATAAGAGGTGGCTACTAAGAAGCCCCAACCTATTGTCACGGATTTAGCTGGTTTTGCCTAAGTCGTGTGATACCCTTGCGTGTCCATCCGCAAAGGTTAGCCTCATCGAAACCTCCCATGGTCCCTTAGGACCTACAAAAGAGAAAACGGGTTAGAGAAAATGCCTCACTCGGGATCCACAAGCAAACATTTTAGAAAACATTTCATAACCATTGCAAATTACAAACATAGTTCACAAAATCTAAATGGTTGTACAACAAAGGATCCCAAATGATCCACTACTGATTGAAATCTCTCACAAGTGTCCACATGACATAACATTTATTTACAAGCCTAAAACAACTACCAAACCTAACTAAAATAAGGTTGTTAAGCCTTCGACCATCCCACTACATGCTACGCAAAGCATGAACAAACCAAAAGACACGAATATACATGAGCATTATATTAAACCCCATGTTTATAATTTTGTCTGTGACACTATGGGCCTTTAGTTCCCTCTTATTTATAGAGGCCCCCAATTAACCCTAATGGATCCTTCCCTATTGGATATTGGATCTCTATCCAATTACCCAAACCTCTTAGATTAGTGGGTCTCTACCCAATAATCTCTTATTAGCTCTTATTGTATTTCATCTATAAGATCCAATAATTCGGGGGCTTATTGGATATCCAATAAGATAAGGGCTCCAACGGATATCTCATATTTGAACCTCTACTCATCGCAACACCTACTATATGTGTGTGACCCTTTAGGCCCAATATCGAGCTGGTCGTGAATTATACATGTTAGAACTCCTTCTGGCTTAGTAAATTACTATCTCCATAATAATTCACTCGATTCATCGACTACGGACGTACTAAGCCACTAAGTCGTAGTCCCCGGACAATACATGGAAATCCAATCCTTTGGACCTATCTGTCCTCAGTTATAGTATATCTATAGTCTCGCTTTAATCAGATTCTTTTAGAGAACTCTTTCTTTTGTTGAATCTCATATTTTGATGATGAAACCACTTGATATGTGTTTATGTTTTAATCTGCGTTTTGAGTGACACAGGATGCTTCGATCAGGATGAGACAATTAAAGCAGGAAGAATCATGTTGTGCCGGAGAAACATGTCAGAAGATTGGACGTCGGGCCGGTGGATCAGTCGACGTATCGATAGAAGGTTTCGGGCCGTGGATTCGGGCATCGGGCCAAGAAGAGCGGATATTGCGCCAAGGATATCGGAGTTGCGGAGTCAACTGGCCGATTGGCCAATAGGCCGCACGAGAGGACGATGCGCCGAAGAATCGGACGAAGCGTCGAGGGACCAATGACATGCCGGACAACTTGGTTAATTGCTTAGGATTAATTATCTCGATTGAAGTTTTATTTTAAGTGTGCAGGATTAACTACGATGAAAGTAAGACATGCAGCAGGAGTTGCGCCGGAGTCAAGACTATGATCACGTTGGGAGTTCGAGAGTTCGACAGAAGTCCGGACGGTCGTCGGAGGTTCTACGGGAACAAATCCGAGAAGTCCTGGAGCTTGCCAAAGAAGCTCATCGGAACTCGCCAAGTGGATCGTCGCAAGTCCAGGAGTTTGCCGGAAGTCCGCAGAAGCATCGTCGAAGGTTCGTCGGATGTTCGCCGGAAGATCGCCGGAAGCTCGCCGGAAGAAGCGATTGACGCATCGAAGCAAGCTGCAGTA
>LVTN01000157.1:365545-378242 GCA_001649415.1 Musa itinerans
TCGTACGAACATCATATTTCAGTTTGCGCTTACATTCTGATTCCCATCATAACTACAAACTGTCTTCTGCGTATTTACAAAACATATTTCAAGGCTCAGTATTTTCAGAATCGGCATTTAGATGTAAACCGGTTTTTTCGTACGAACGTCATACTTCAGTTTGCGCTTACATTCAGATTTCTTTCATAACTACAAACTGCCTTCATAGATTTACTTTAACATCATCTTGCTTAATCTTAAGTTAAAGTAATCTTAGAATCGGCTTTTACACCGAAATCATCTTTATCGTACGAACGAAGTTTTAATCGTCGAAAGATTTCCGCTGCACTAATTCACCCCCCCCCCCTCTTAGTGCTCTTGATCCTAACATCTTTCTCAATCCAAATGACCTTGGCCAAGGATTTGTCTGAGCAAGAACGCACAGGATATTCCTCTCATGATACCGAGAGCGGATGATCCTCTATCAACACTCAATAGCCCTCGTAAGGTTAGCTGCTACTCTCAATAACCAGTTATACTAGATTTGGAACTTCTAAATCTATAAGTTCGGTATCAAAGAGTGGTGTACTCATATATGACATCCTTAGTGTCTCAAGTCTAAGGACCATATACACTACTAGAACTACGGAATCGCTGTCTAACAATAAGGCATCATCAACCATTCAATATTTCGTGAGCGGATAAATTAGTGAACTCATTCTCTAATAAGCACCTACACTATATCCTTAGTATCCCCACACGAGTAGTTATGAGACCAACTGCCTCCATCATATAGATGGGTATACAACACACCAGTTTATCCAATTGTCTCGATGTCCCTCTCGAGTAACCTATGACCAAGATTATTTATGGCTTGTGTTTAAAGGTGAATCGATCTCATTATCATGATCTCATCACGATCCAATTCTCATTGTAGAAATCCACGGACATCACAATATATATGCATATATACAACAAGCAATATAAAGTGATAAAAATATCAAAATATAATATGCAAAAAGAATGCATATCATGTCATATGTGCCATCACTCACATGATTGACTTGTAGGGCACCTATGACTCACAATCTCCCACTTGACCTAAAGTCAATCACCTATGTGTCTGATCCCTATCAGACCCCTGTGATGCTCGAAGACAATCTGAGACAACGACTTTGTTAGTGGATTTGCGATGTTATCTTCGAATGAAACTCTTTCCACTACTATATTTCCTTGGGTCACGATCCCTATAATAAGCTAGAACCTCCTTAGAACATTTCTAATGAGACCCAGGTTTCCTCATTTGAGTAATCGCCCCACAGTTGTCATAATATAAGGGAATCAACTCCTCGCTGTCTAGCACGACTCCCAAAATGCATGTGCGTGCATCGGCGCTGTGCTGCCTGCGCTGCATGCACGCAGATTACAGCAAGTGCAACAACAGTTACTACTCTTTCTCGCTTTTGCGTCAATGATTTTTAGGTCAAAAGGTTCTCCAAAACACAACACACGTAGTTCAAAATCAATCTTTCACACGAATAACTTGACTCTTATACTACTGTAAGGAAATATAGAGGCGACATCACATACGCCATGGAAGAACATAAAACAAAAACCCCAAATTTCTCAATATGTGTTCGTCGTTGTGCATAGATTGTTGCACAAAAATTCGTGACATAGAAAACCACATATAAGACAGTTTTATTACCTAGGGAGATCGTATATCCCTGAATCCATATAGATCTATTGGAGAGGATGAAAGAGATCAAGCGTCCTCCTCTCTAGTGGTGATTCATATAGTAGGGCTACGACAACGCTCCTCAAATCTCCACACCTACTATTTGAGAAGGAGAATGGGAGAGGAGAATATGAGATAGCTACTAAGAAGCTTAGCCTATGAGTCTTTAGTTCCCTCCTATTTATAGAGGCCCCCAATTAATCCTAATGGATCATGCTCTATTGGGTACTAGATCTCTATCCAATTACTCAAGCCTCTTAGATTAATGGGTCTCTACCTAATACTCTCTTATTAGCTCTTATTGGATCACATTCATGGGATCTAATAATTCATAGACTTATTGGATATTCAATAAGATAAGGGTTCCAACGGATATCTCATATCTGAACCTTTACTCGTCGTAATACCTACAATATGTGTATAACTCTTTAGGCCCAATATCGAGTTGGCCGTGAGTTATACTTGATAGAACTCCTTCTGGCTCACTGAATTACTATCTCCATAATAATTCACTCGACTCATCGACTATGGACGTACTAGGCACTACGTCGTAATCCCCAAACGATATAGGGGAATCTAATTTTTTGGACCTATCTGTCCTTAGTTACAATGTACCTATAGTCACTCATCCATCTAATATCCTAAAGACTATATACTGAGCATGGTGCTATTAGGTACATATGGTTTCTCCTAGAGTCTCGCTCTAATTAGATTCTCCTAGAGAATTCTTTCTCTCTCAATCCGAATGACCTTAGCTAATGATTTGTTTGAGCAAGAACACATGAGATATTTCTCTCATGATACTGAGAGTAGATGATCCTCTATTGACACTCAATAGCCCTTGTAAGGTTGGCTGCCACTCCCAATAACTAGCTGTACTAGATTCCAAACCTATAAGTCCGGTATCAAAGAGTAGAGTACTCATATAGGACATTCTTGGTGTCTCAAGTCTAAGGACAAGATACACTATTGAGACTATGGAATCGCTGTCTGATAATAAGGCATCATCAACTATCCAGTATTCCATGAGCGGATCAATCAGTGAACTCATTCTCCAATGAGCACCTGCATTGTATCTTTAGTGTCCCCACACAAGCAGCTATGAGATCAGCTGCCTCTATCATATGGATAAGTATATAACACACCAGTCTATCCAGTTATCTCGATGTCTCTCTTGAGTAACCTATGACCATAATTATTTAGGGTCTGTGTTTAAAGGCAAATCGATCTCATTATCATGATTTCATCACGATTCGATTCTCATTGCACAAATCCACGGACATCATAATATATATGCATATATGCAACAAGCAATATAAAGTGATAAAAATATCAAAATATTATAAGCAAAAAGAATGTGTATCATGTCACACGTGCAATCACTCACGTGATTGGCTTGTAGGGCACCTATGACTAACAAGGTGTTCATCAAACTAAGAGAACTTTACTCTAAGACCAATTATTAGGATCATAATGGAACTAAGATGGGAGGGCATGAACTTATGCAATATGATTTTTAATCGATTTTAAAACTCAATCGACAAATCAATATGTTTCAAAAACTATCAAGTTAAAATTGTAAATAAAGAGAATAAAATTAAGTCACAAGTAAAAGATAAGTAAAGAGAGACAAATTGATTTATAATGGTTTAATCTTTTCGACCTACGTCCACTCACGATTCTTCTTTCCTCGAAGGCATCGGTTTTCACTACTGATCTTCTTTTCAATTGATGAAAATTAACTATCCTTATTACAACTCTCTCCTTTTTCAAGCATAGGAGATAACATGCACACTCTCTTTTTATAAGAGATCTCTTACCTCCTACAACTTAGAATTTCAACTAATCTCAAGAGGAGACTCAAATTATGCTCAAAATGAGATCTTACAATACTTCACTAGCTCAGAAATGGATACCTCATCAACCAAGTCTGAATGAGGTATTTATCAACCCTAAAAGATTTTAAGAATAGAGCCAAAATTTTAATTCTCTAAAATTTTAGGGTACGGGCAATATACCATCATAACTTTTGACACGAGTCATAATTTTAGACTCTAACAGTATCACCATCGTAATTTTTGAATTTTAGATACCTAAAATTTTCTTACCTTTCATGAATGATAAGGAGAAATAAATGATTAGGTAAAAGAAATATTATTTTAAAATTTATCAATAATTTGCTTGTGTAGGCAGAGATTTAGTATTTTTTGAGTCCTTATGTTAAGAATTATAAAAGAACTTTTTTAATAAAGATGTGAATTAGGAAGGATTAGTTAGGCCAATATGTTAAGTTAGATTTTGATTGCTTGATATAAATAAGAATTTTGAGCCAATCGAGATCCAATTTAGAATACCTCAAGATGAGATGGTGTCTAAGAAGCAAAATGTCTATACCCTATAAAAGTACGTTAAAGGTATTCCTAATAAGGCCCATCCGACATTTAAACTAGTATATACTCAATAGATTCAATTGAATGCCAAATCTATATGTAACATCCTGATTAGTCATACAACATAAGTGGATAAGACTAAGATAAGCTTATAAGGGTCCAACAAGTATATTACTATAAATCTCAGCTTTAGTATTTTGGAGCCAATTGAGATCCAATTTGGAGTACCTCAAGATGAGATGGTGTTTAGGAGGCAAAATGTCTATACCCTACAAAAGTGCACTAAGGGTATTCCTAATAAGGCCCATCTGACATTTAAACTAGTTTATACTCAATAGATTCAATTGAATACTAAATCTATATATAACATCCTGATTAGTTATACATCAGAAGTGAGCAAGACTAAGATAAGCTTATAAGGGTCTAATGAGTTTACTACTACAAACCTCAGCTTTAGTATTTTGGAGCCAATCGAGATCTAATTTAGAGTACCTCAAGATGAGATAGTGTTTAGGAGGCAAAATATCTATACCCTATAAAAGTGCATTAAGGGTATTCCTAATAAGGCCCATCCGACATTTAAACTAGTATGTGCTCAATAGATTTAATTGAATGCCAAATCTATATGTAATATCCTGATTAGTCATACATCGAAAGTGGACAAGATTAAGATAAGCTTATAAGGATCCAATGAGTATACTACTATAAACATTAGCTTTAGTATTTTGACTAATGATTTGGGTTCAGCGAAGTTTATGGGCCAATTAGCCTATCAAACACGGGTCGTGACATTTGGTATCAGAGCCGACTTAGTATTAGGGCATGGTAAAGGGCTCGATTATGAAAGGATTAGTCGTAGATAGAATAAGAAGACTTGTCATGATATGAAGCCACAATTGGGTTACGTTTTACATATATCATGCTAAGGTTTGGTCTAGGCTATCTTAAACCTTGACAAGGATGTCAAGCTCTTAAGTGAGGGAGATTATAACATCCTGATTAGTTCCATATAAATGGATAATACTAAGATTGACTTATAAAGATTCGATAGATATGCTGCTATTAACTTCAATTTAAATATTTTGATTTATTAGATATACTACTATTAATTTTAATTTAAATATTTTGATTTATTGAGTGTACACTATCCTTTAATTATAAGGAATAATTTGTCTTAAAAGGTCTAGTTTCTATAGCATTGTGATTTAGTCTTATAGTTTTCTTATAATACGACGTGTAACCATATTAGAGCCATGTGGCTCATAACATGAAGCCGGATAAGCCTCCTTGTTGGAATTACGTTGCTCATAGGTTCAGGTCTCATATGATATCTAATAAAATACTAAAATATCGTTCAAGTGGACATGTCGTATTGATCAGATAATATTAACATATCGATAGTCATCCACATATCATAATCCCCGATCCCCATGTGACATCAAAAAAATTATTTTGAATAAAGATACGAGCATTGCATACACAACCAACCGTAAATATAATAATTCATAAACTGTCATATTTTCGACATGAATAAAACAGGTTTGCGTGCTTGCTTGTAAACATTATTTAACATATGGGCATTGAGGAACTTTGTCTGAATAGAGGAAAGTGCATAAAGATAAAAGTAAAACAAAACGATGATGCAAAGATGAAAATTTTAAAATAATGGGGCTTCGTTTGGAGGACTTCTCCTATAAATATTTTTTGAATGTAAAAGTAAGGCTCTATATAAAGTGCTTAAGAGTTCAGCACAAAATCCTGCACTTGTAACAGAAGCTACTTCACAAAAAATAAGGAGAAGAACAAGATCTCCCAAAATTGGGTAGCACTATCGGCAAACCAGCTGCTTTCACTTGAAAAAAATTCTCTGTTGCAAATAGACAGTCTATTACAAAATGTTCCTATGATAATTGAATGTAGGAGCCATGGAACCAGAGCAGTTCCGTGGACAAAATGGACCAAGCTCTAGTTGTCAGTGTGAATAAGAAGCTGGGACAAGTTCATCTCCTCTACCTTTCTTAACCCAGCCAAGAGTGCATAGCATTTGGCCATAAATGGATTTGTCACCTTGCAGGGCCTGCCTCCATAACCCATAGGAAGAGATCTTTCCTCCAAAACACAGAGCCCACACCCACTGCATAATGGCATAAATAAAAGAGGCATCAGATTCTAATATGTAGGAATAGGATTGCTGGCCTGTGGGAAACTCCAGGTCTTGGAGAGCGTCCTCAGGTTGTTGGCCTTGGACAAATTATTCATTCACATGGACCAACACTCATTGCACAAGAGACTGAGGTTGAACCCAATGGTTGTTATACTTGGCACTATTTTAGTTGCTCTAAAGAAGCAAAAAGCATTTACTGTATGAATCAATTAGCCTTTTTTTTACACAAAGATTGTTTTTTCTTTGAGCCAATCTCCATTCAAGTAGGACTTGATAAAATCAAAAGAAAAATCAATTTGTTGTTATATAAGATACCAGAATTCAACAGCAAACCTACACTCAATAAAAATATGGTCCATCGAATCCAAAAAATTATAATAGTAGTCAAACATCTGCCTAACAATTGATAATACCTTAAATCCAACTGAAAGTAGGAAGTTGAATTTTTATAAGAAGACTTTGATCCTAGGAGCAACCTTCAAATGCCAAATCACCTTTCAGCTAGACCAAGCCTCTTCTTCATACAAATTATATATTCTTAAATCATGAAAAATAGCCTTAGCCGCCAGCTACCCAGTGGGGTCTTTAATCGAGAATCAAGTATCATCATTGGGCTCACTCGACAAGTAAATCCTCATGATTCTTTCCCGTAAAAGAGGTTCAAAGACCATCATAACTTTATCTATATTCTAGTTCTACCCACTCATCAAATCAACAACCCTATCAAAGTTCATCATCTCATCCATATTTATATAGGCAGACCGCATACAGAGGGGTGTAGTATTTAACCATGGGTCATTCCAAATGAAGGCATTCTTACCATCTCCACACATTGCAAAAGCCATCCTTGATAGCACCCAAGAGTTTGTATATACTTTTAAAAGTCTAAAAAGCATGTTAGACACCTGGATTAACCCAAGGATGTAATCCACCATACTTTGCGTCAAGGAAGGATTCTTTTGGTGCATATAGCTTTTTTCACTATAATAAAATCTCTAATCCCAAGACCACCTTCCTTGTTAGTCATACACATCATATCTCAACTTAGAAGGTGAATTCTCTTGTTCTCATGGGTCTCATTCTAGAAGAAATCTTTAGCGAACTTAGATAGTATATTAAGAATCTTATCATTGATCCAAGAATTCATAAGAATATGTATAGGATGAAATTGATGGTAGCATTGATCATAATCAGTTTTTCAACTTGGGAAAGCAATCCCTTACACCACCCTTGGATCTTACTAACTACCTTGCCCACCATGATGGTTTGAAACTTTTCCGGAACCCTACCAAAGTTGATATATTCTCTGAGGCAGGTAAAGGGCCAAGTACCTTCTTTGATACCAAAGGCAGTACTTGATGTTTAACCTTAGCCCTACAATACTTGGGGAAGTAAATAGTTGATTTGATAGGGTTAATTTTAAGGCTTGTAAAATTTTCAAATGTCTTGAAAATGCCTTAGACTCAATGGTTTTCTTATTAGCCCTAAAAGTAATAATCAAATCATCAACAAAAAAAAAGATGCAAAGTTAGGACACCTTTTAAGTTAGGATAAATACGCTTCTCATTGATAACTTGAGAAACAAGGTTTGAAAACAATTATAGGACTAAGATAAACAAGCAGAGAGATACAAGATCCTCATGTCTAATGCCTCTTTTATTATTAAACCAATTAGATTGGAAGCTATTACTAAAGCAAGAAACGAGAAGAGATGAGATACAAGATAACTTTTGAAGATAGAGAATCGTAAGTCTTTTCAATATATAACTTGAGAAGAATAAAAAAGCTTTTCCCTTTCGATCTACACATCAAGTGAGCCAACTTATTAACAATAATAATTTAATTATGGATATTTCTACTAGGTATAAAAGTAGATTACTCTTGGCTAACCAATCCATTCAATGTGTCTTGTTGGCTAAAACCTTAATAAAAAGCTTGTAAATAATATTATAGAGGGCAATGGATCTAAATTCAGAATCATGGAAAATATTGATTTTCTTGGGAATGAAAACAAGTTTCATTCCAATTATATAGCACAATGAACTTTGCATGGAAATCATTGAAGGCATGAAAAATTTTAACCTTGATTTCCTCCGAAGATCCTTAGAAGAACTTAGTGTTAAACCAATTCAGCTTGGGGCTTTTTCCTTTCCCCATTTGTCTAAGGGCCAAGGAAATTTCAATTGAAGAATACTCCTTGCAAAGGATCTCATGAGCAGAGGAGGGAAGGGAGGGAATAGAAAAATTAGGAGGCCAACAATCACAAAATAAAGAAGGAGAACTCCATAAATTAGCATAGCAATTAGCAAACTTCATAAATTAGCATAGCAATTAGCGAATACCTAGGGCATAAGAATAATATCACCAGTTGCAAGTCCATTATTATTATAGAGTAGCATAACATTTTTTTTGTTCTTATAGTTAGCCACGTTGTGAAAGAATCTAGAGTTTTTGTCTCCATCCCCAATCCAATTAACTTTAGCCCTAGCCCACCACTTAATGTTTAGCTATCTATTGAGTATAATAAGTTGATTAGAGAAGGATCAAAGATTGGCAACATTATCACTAAAGAAGTTGTCAGGAATGCCCCTATTCTCAATCTCAGAATCCCTAAAGAAACAATCTTATTTAAAACCTAAAGTTGCCAAGATTTCACCTGGGAGAGTTTATGAGAGATATTAGAAAGGGAATTAGTTAGAGTAGAAAGATGATTACCCTTCTATCTATATAAGGCTAATTCACTAGAAACTTACCTATGGACCAAAAGGTCCTCGAATAAAAAATGCTCAAAATGGAACACCTTCCTTCTATGATGTATCCTTTGTGAGTGGCCCAAACTAATGAAAATACGAGAATGATCAAAAGCTATTGGAGGGAGGTGCTTAATCCTAAGCAATCATAATTTGAGAACCATTATTTATTCACAAAAACATAATCAAGTTTAGCAATAATTATACTAGACCTAATTCTATTGCTACATCATGTGAATATGTTACTAAGGAAACTAAGACCAGTAAGACTATTATTGAAGATAAAATCTTGAAAATTCTAAGTAGGAGTAAAAGAAAATGGTTGACCACTTTTTTTATCCTTAACACAAGAGACAACATTTATATCACTACATAAAAAGCCATGAAATCTCTAATAAATCTATCTTAGAATAAAGATATCATAAATTACCTCCATAACTAGAAACATTACTAGCATAAATAGTAGATAAGAGCTAGATTAGTTTACCTTCTGTTTTAACTAATAAATTAAGTTCTTGAGGAGTCTTACAGATCAAGGCCACTCACAATGCCAAACTCTTCCACATCACCAAAATCCCTTTAGAGTGCCCTTAGGAGAGATCAAAGTCCCCTTGCCAATTATTTTCCATCCTCCGTAAGAACTTATCACTCTATATGGTTCAATCCTAGATTGCAAGTAGCAAAGATCTGGATCTTAGATTCTTAAGGACGTGAGTGGAATAAGGGTAGACTCTGTTTTTTAGTTCTAAGCAATTGGATTGAACACCCATACCTAAGTACATTCTTTAGTTCTAAGAAATTGGATCGATCACCCATACTCATGTACAGAGACAATTGATGTGGACACAAAGTGTAAATCTTGGTAGAAGTGTAAATCTATATGTTAGAAGGATAAACAATTAATCTTAACAGAAGTAACCTTTGTTAGAGATGAGGTAGGACTCGAATAAAAATGCACCTACCATAAACTTTATAATTTATCGATCGGGACCCAACAAGTGTATAATTTGTTAGCAGGGAGGGGAACATAGGACACTTATAAGCCTTGACTAGATAGGGGAATTGGAAAGACGAGGTTTTAAGATGGTGGATGGCAACACTTGATACAGATACAGTAGTGACCTGTGCCTATGCGATCAAGATTTAGTTCACCATCTGGGCTTGAATAACCAAATCCAACACACCATATCAGTGGAAAAGAACTTGAAATGTTGTGTGTCAGGACCGCCCAAGGAAGAAAAGATTATGTCTGAAGCTTGAAATCGGCCCACAATATAATTTCAGATGTTCCAATTCTAGATTGGGCCTCGTTCCATGTGGTGTCGAGACTCAAGGTGGAAAGCCACCGAAAAGCTTCTATGCCATGCAAGGTTGAAAGATGCTTCATCGTACATGTATTAAATACCAACAAAGGCATCACAACTTAAGGCGAATGTGATGCATTTACTATTCGTATACCAAAAGAGAGAATGCAATGGGTTGGCTATTTTTATTACCTTACTAATGGTACCAAATATAGTCCTTGCCTTCTTTTATAAGACTGTTGAGGAGAATTAGCTCTTTCTTGCAAAAGCTACTTGCCAGCTAAACTAGGATGCGCTTTGTGGAATAACAAAATGCGAGTGGGGCAAGATCTTTTGACGCCATTTGAAAGCAATTAGAGTTTAATGCTAGGACTAGGGTTTGGAAACACAAAATTATTAATGGGATTGATCGATCGAACTATTGTGCTAAGTGATTGATATCCTCTCAACTTATATATATATAAGTCGACTTATGTGTATTTTGGCCGGGCAAAAAGAAAAAGGAAGCATGGGTATCCTACGGCATGTTATTGATTCACCTTGAAGTTAAAAGGCTCTGAGACATCTATTTTGACGTCTCTATGTTGCTTGCGAAGATGATGTTAGAACAATTGTTCAAATTAAAAAAGAAAAAGAATTTCTTTTTAAAAGATTTATTTGAAAAGGTGTTTTCTTTTGTAGTAATTTTGGTAGTTATTTTTTTTATGTCTTTTCGGAAAATATCTATAAATATGTATTTAAGAGTAAATTATTAGACATCTTTTTCATACTCTTCTTCTTTACCCTCCAAGTGATTGAATGAGATATTCTCTAATTCCTCTTTAAAAATTCTTTATTGTTTGCTCAATATAGATCTTCTAAAGGCTTGTCATATCCACTAAAACTATTTGTATCAAACTCATAGCAATCTTATTGAGAAGAGGGTGCAAATATCGTTTTTAGGAAAGTGTTTATACACGTTTCAAGCCTAAATATATTTCCTATAGTATTCTTGATCTTGTGTTTATTATTTGTTTCTATAGTGTTTTTATCCTCTTCTTTGTCGTATTTTTTCCAACAATCTAAAAACGATATCTTGTGAGTTTATACAAATTCACCATGGAGACTACAAATACCATCAAATTATTGAATCAAGATTTTGTTCGTTTGGATCGTTTTGATGGAACAAATTTTATCCGTTGGCAAGACAAGATGAAATTCATGTTGACTGCTTTGAAGATCTTCTATGTGCTTGATCCAAATCTTCAACCAATTCCTGATCCAACCGACAATAACACCGATGAAGTCAAGGCTGAACAAAAGAAGAGAATTGAATATGAAGTCATGTGTAGAGGACACATTCTTAATGCTCTTTCAGATCGGCTTTATGATCTTTATACGGTAGAACCATATGCAAAAGCAATTTGGAATGCTTTGGAATTCAAGTATCATACCGAGGAGGAAGGTACAAATTTTTTTTTAATTTCTAAATATTTTGATTACAAGTTTGCATATGACAAGCCAATCTTGGCATAAGTGCATGAGTTGCAGGTCATTGTTAATCAATTGAAGGCTGAAAAAAATGAAACTTCCTGAACCTTTTCAAGTAGGGGCTATAATAGCCAAGTTGGAAAGGGTATAGGAAGAAGATTTTGCATGACTCAAAGGATATCACTTTGGAGCAAATTCAAAAACATCTTCGAATTGAGGAGGAATCGAGGATAAGAGACAAGAGTGAGAACTCTTTTGGCAATATAAAAGCAAATGTTGTGAATCAACCTAAGAATTTCAACAAAGGCAAGCAAAACAAAGAGAGTCATTTTGGCCCCAAAAGGGATCAAAGAAAATTTAAGAAGCCAAAAAGTGGAGGTTGTTTTGTTTGTGGAAAACCTGGTTATTTTGCTAGGGATTGCAGATTTAAAAAAGGCCAAAAACCAAAAGTCAACTCCGTTGAGGGAGATGATAATATAATCGCTACGATGAGCGAAGTGAATGCCATATTTGGCAAGGTTTCTGGTTTGTGGTATGATACTTGTGCTACTGTCCATATTTGCTATGATAAGGCACTCTTTAAGACTTATAAAGAAGTCACAGAAGGGCAAGAGATTCAAATGGGAAATGAAGTTCGTTCTAAGGTGATTGGTAAGGGAAATATGGAACTCACTTTCACTTCAGGTAAGAAAGTCACTCTTACTAATGTTCTTCATGTACCGGATATGAGTAGAAATTTAGTAAGTGGGAATCTCCTTCGTAAACCTAGAATTAAATCTGTATTTGAATCCGGGAAGTTAATTCTATCCCGTAATGGAACCTTTGTTAGAAAAGGCTATTCCGCTAAGGGAATGGTCAAATTATCTATTGTTGACAATGATTCTAAATTTAATAAAGATGTT
>LVTN01000157.1:390551-401818 GCA_001649415.1 Musa itinerans
TCATCTCCCTAAGTTTTATCTGACTTGTAGCTACCAAAGTGGCTTGGAATGATAAGCTTTTGTGATGTGAATTACAATAAAAATTTTATCATTTATAGGATATTTTAAATTATATTTTATATTATTGTATTGGTCTTACAGCTACCAAAGTAACCTAAATCAATGATTTATAAAATAATATTAAGGAATTAGTCCTAAATGACATTAAGGAAATAAGATTCATAATGACACACATAATTAGGAGATTTAGATAATTCCAAAGGAGAATCTACTTCAAATAATTATGTAATGAGGTAGGATGATATTGTTTTGGATATCCTTGCAGTTTAGGGTTATATACCAAAATGTAACAACACTATTCCACAAGGATGATATTAGTCCTTCATAGATGATATTGAGTAAACACTAGATATATCAATATTTCACTCAAATGTGTAATATAGATGATATCAATAGTTTATCAAATTTTTTGACAAACTCAAAGCATTAATGTTATTTTATATTTTTTACAGTGGTACTTTCGTTCATACATTCATATGCTTCTAGTGTCCCTGTACTTTCTGGATCAAATTATTCAGAATGGTTAGAGCATGTGCAATTTACACTGGGCATATTAGATCTTGAATTAGCATTGCTTGTTGAAAAGCCTATAGACTTAATTTATGAAAGTACTATAAAATAAGTTAATGAATTGAAGGGTTGAGAAAGATCTTATAGGCTTAGTTTAATGTTCATAAGAATGACGATTGTAAATAATATAAAGACTTCATTACCGATTGCAACTAACGCACAAGAATATTTAAAGGTTATTAAAAATAGATTTAAATATGCTGATAAATCATTGGCTGGCACACTAATGAAAGAACTGACTACGGCTCAGTATGATGGCACTCAAGGAATTCAGGATCATATCCTCAATATGGCTGATAAAGCTTCAAAACTTAAAGCATTAGGCATGAATGTTGATGAGTCTTTCCTTGTGCAGTTCATTCTCAATTCTTTTCCTTCTCAATTTGGCCCATTCAAGATTTACTATAATACAAATAAGGATAAGTGGGACTTGAATGAGTTAACTAGCATGTGTGTTCAGAAAGAATTGAGATTAAAGCAAGAAAGTTCATATAATGTCATGACTGCTACTCAAGGAGCTGGTAATAAGAAAAGAAAATTGAAGCATCATCAATTAAAGAAATTTGTCGAGTCTAAAAATGTTAAACAAACTAATGAAAAGAAAGTCTTTACTGTAAAGTGCTTCTTTTGTGGCAAGAAAGGATATGTGAAGAAGGAGTACATTAAACGCAAGACTTGGTTCGAAAAGAAATGTATTAACTCGACCTTTGTATGTTTCGAATCAAACATCACAGAAGTTCCTTCTAATACTTGGTGGATTGATCCTAGTGCTTTAACTCATATTACCAATAATATGTAGGGATTTCTTTCAATCCGGAAACCAAAAGAATATGAAAATTTTATCATTATGGAAAATCGTCTTAAAGCGAAAGTGATATCAGTGGGAACTTATTAGCTATGCTTAGATACGGGTCATCTGATGGATCTTGTTGACACATGTTATGTTCCTACTATTTCTAGAAATTTAGTTTCTCTATCTAGAATTGATGAGTTAGGATATTATTTTTCTTTTGGAAATGGTAAACTCAATATTTTTTATGATTCAATAAAAGTTAGTTCTGGAATTATGTGTGATGGTTTGTACAAAATTAATTTGAATCTTGAGTTTACAAAAACATTATTGACCCTGCAATCAAGTGTTGGATTGAAACGTAGTTTTAATAATGAAAGATCTTCTATATTGTAGCATAGACGATTGGAGCATATCTTCAAGGAAAGAATTGAAAGATTAGTGAAGGATAATATTTTGAAACATTTAGACTTCACTGATTTTGATGTTTGTATAGATTGTATCACGGGAAAGTAAACTAAATATATAAAGAAAAATGTCACAAGAAGTAAAGAACTCATTGAAATTATTCATACTGATATTTACGGACCACTTCATATTCCTTGTTTTAGTAGAGAAAGGTATTTCATCACATTTATAGATGACCTGTCCAGATATGACTATGTTTATTTAATACATGAAAAGTCTCTAAGCCGTTGATATACTTGAAGTGTATATAAATAAGGTCGAGAGATCATTAGATAGCAAAGTTAAAATTATTAGATCTGATAAGGGTGGTAAATTTTATGGCAGATATGATGGATTTAATCAGAATATTGGTCATTTTGCTAGATTTCTAAAACAATAGGGTATTTATGCTCAATATGAATTACCAGGTGTGCCACAGCATAATGGTATTGCTGAAAGGCGAAATCGTACTCTTATGGATATGGTTAGGAGTATAATGAGTTATTCCTCTGTACTTGAGTCGATGTGGGGAGAAGCTCTTAGGTCAACTATATACATCTTGAATAGGGTTCCTAGTAAGTCAATTCCATCAACTCCATTTCAGTTGTGGACTGGTAGGAAGCCCAGTTTGAGACATTTATATATTTTGGGATGTCCTACAGTGATAAGAGTATTCAATCCACATGAAAATAAATTGGATCCAAG
Source organism: Musa itinerans (assembly GCA_001649415.1). Taxonomy (NCBI): domain Eukaryota; kingdom Viridiplantae; phylum Streptophyta; class Magnoliopsida; order Zingiberales; family Musaceae; genus Musa; species Musa itinerans. The sequence continues at coordinate 393,124 of LVTN01000157.1, forward strand.
AACTATTTCAGGATATTTTATTAGTTATCTAGAAAAATCCAAGGGATACATATTTTATTACCGTAATCATAATACGATGATAGTAGAATCTGACAATGCAAAATTTCTAAAAAATGGCAAAATTAGTGGGAGTGAAAAATCTCGAAAGATCAATTTTGATATTGAGGAGATTCAGGTTAATTCTCTCATATCATCTCCTATTCGAGAAATTATTGTTCCTCAAATCAATGAGTATTGATGAGAGTGAACAACAAAATAAAATCGAAGAACTCTCACATGATGTTGATGTCGCTGCTGATGATATTGTAGAACAATCACAATTAGCAACTTTAAGAAGATCTTAAAGGAAAAGGAAACATGTCATTTCTGATAATTATATGGTATATCTACAAGAATCAAATTATAATATAGGAATAAAAAGAGACCCCTTATCATTTTCACAAGCCATAAAAAATAACGATTCTGAAAAATTGTATGATGCAATGAAAGAAGAGTTAAAATGAATTGGTCCAGAATGGTGTCTGAGATCTCGTTGAATTGCCCAATAATTGTAAATTAGTCGGTTGTAAATGAGTCTTTAAGACAAAATGAGACTCAACGGGCAATATTGAACGATATAAGGCCAAACTTGTGGCCAAAGGTTTTTCTCAAAAAGAAGGCATCGGCTATAACGAGACTTTTTCTCTAATTTCTAAAAAGGACTCATTGAGAATCGTTATGGCATTAGTAGCTCATTATGATCTTGAGTTACATCAGATGGATGTGAAAACAACATTTCTGAATGGGGATCTGGATGAGGAAATCTATATGAAACAATATGAAGGATTGGGGAAAATAAAGTGACTTGTAAACTTAAGAAATCCATTTATAGCCTTAAACAAGCTTCTAGACAATGGTATATAAAGTTTCATAATATCATTACTTCCTTTGGATTTAAGGAAAATACTATTGATTAGTATATATATTTAAAGGTAAGTGAGAGCAAGTTTCTTATATTGGTCTTATATGTGAATGATATTTTACTTGCCAGTAGTGATCTTGGTTTATTGCACGAAACCAAGATATTTTTCAACAAGAACTTTAAGATGGTTGATATGAGTGAGGTAGTCTATGTTATTAGTATTGAGATATCCAGGGATAGATCTCAATGATTATTAGAATTATCTCAGAAATGATATATTCATCGTATCTTAGAGAGATTTAATATGCAGCTTTGCTTAGCTAATGATATACCTATTACTAGAGGTGAAAAATTCAACCAAAACTAGTACCCAAAAAATGATTTAGAAAACCATCAAATGATGAATATTCCTTATGGGTGCATAGTTGGAAGTCTATTATATGCTCAAACCTATACAAGACCAGATATCAGTTTTGTAGTTGCAATGCTGGAAAGATACCAAAGCAACCCAGGAATGGAACATTGAAAAGATACAAAGAAATAGTAGATAGGGAAACTAAATTTCTAGAAATAGTAGGAATATAATATGTGTCAACAAGATCCATCAGATGACTCGTCTCTAAATGTAGACGATAAGTTCCCACTGATGTCACTTTCGCTTTAAGACGATTTCCCATAATGATGAATATTTCATATTCTTTTGGTTTTCGGATTAAAAGAAATCTCTGCATATTATTGGTAACATGAGTTGAAGCACCATAATCAATCCACTAAGTGTTAGAAGGAACTTCTATAATATTTGATTCGAAACATACAAAGGTCGAGTTAACACCTTTCTTTTCGAACCAAGACTTGCGTTTAATGCATATCTTCTTCACATGTCCTTTCCTGCCACAAAAGAAGCACTTTACAGTAAAGGCTTTCTTTTCATTAGTCTGTTTAATATTTTCAGACCCGACAAATTTCTTTGATTGATGTTTCTTCAATTTTCTTTTCTTATTACCAGCTCCTTGAGTAGCAGTCATGACATTATATGAACTTTCCTGTTTTAATCTCAATTCTTCCTAAACACACATGCTAGTTAACTCATTAAGTCTCACTTATCCTTATTTGTATTATAATGAATCTTGAATGGACCAAATTGAGAAGGAAGAGAATGGAGAATAGACTGCACGAGAAAAGACTCATTAACATTCATACATAATGCTTTAAGTTTTGTAGCTTTATCAGCCATATTGAGGATATGATCCTGAATTCCTCGAGTGCCATCATACTAAGCCATAGTCAGTTTTTTTCATTAGTGTGCCAGCCAATGACTTATCAACAGATTTAAATATGTCTTCAATAACCTTTAAATATTCATATGCACTAGTTATAATCAGTAATAAAGTCTTTATATTATTTGTAATCGTCATTCTTATGAACATTAAACTAAACCAGATCTTTCCCAAGTATTTATTTCATTAACTTGTTCTACAATACTTTCATCAATTAAGTCTGCAAGTTTTTCAACAAGCAATGCTAAATCAAGATCTAATACGCCTAGTATAAATTGCACATGCTCTAACCATTCTAAATAATTTGATCGAGAGAGTACAAGAACACTAAAAGCATATGAATATATGGATAGAAGTACCACTGTAAAAAATATAAAATAGCATTAATGCTTTGAGTTTGTCAAAAAATTTGATGAACTATTGATATCATTTATATTACACATTTGGGTGAAATATTAACATATCTAGTGTTTACTCAAGATCATCTATGGAGAACTGATACTATCCTTATGATAGTATTATTACCTTTGGGTATACAACCCTAAACTACAAGAATATCCACAATAGTATCATCATACCCCATCACATAATTATTTGAAGTAGATTCTCCTTTGGAATTATCTAAATCTCCTAATTATGTGTGACATTTTAAATATTATTTTCTTAATATCATTTAGGACTAATTTCTTAATATTATTTTATAAATCATTGGTTTAGATCACTTTAGTAGCTACAAGACCAATACAATAATATAAAATATTATTTAAAATATCCTATAAATAATAAAAATTTTATTGTAATTCACATCACATAAGCCTATCAAGCAACTTTGGCAGCTATAAGTCAAATAAAACTTAGGAAGATAAATTACAAATAATATTCATCAAATTTTTTTAATTTAATTTATGCTAAATAGTTCAATAATAGAATAACAACCATAATAATTATTAAATATTAATACCAAGCAATTCAATAATAAAATAACAACCATAATAATTATTGAACATTAATGCTAAACAGTTCAATAATAGAATAATAATTATTGAATATTAATAAAAAAACTCATATGATAATCATAATAACTTATAAATCATGACTTCATGTGAAAGGTAAACATTATTTCAAATATATACACGTGAATAACCAAATGAATATCCAAGAACAATAATTAGATTTTATTTACCACATGTATAATCAATAATTCATATGAAAAAACTATAAAACTAAATCATAATTTATAATTTTTTTAATCAAAGATTAATTCCAATCAAATAGTCAAAATATAATCATGATTAAATTCAATCATAATTATAATGAATCATATTTATCAATTTTATAATTGAGAATATAAATTATAATTCTCAATTTCATTAAGGTAAAACAATAAATATATTGATATGACATAAATTGAAATTGTGAAATTTGTAAAGGGTAGAACTATAATTTGACAAAACCCTAACCTCGAGGGCAAAACTGTTAATCTGCCAAAAACCTAAACTGCCTGCGCCGTCGTCGCCTACGCGTGCGGCGTGGCCGCTACCACCTGCGCACGGCTAGTTGCGGCTGCTGCCAACGCGCGGCCGCTGCGGCGGCTCATGCCCGCGCGTGGCTTTTGCCAGCGCGCGACCTACCCACGCGCGTTCGCCGCCGGGACTATATGCTTGCGTGCGGCCGGCCGTCGCATGGACGGGTTCTGGCCGTGTGTGGCCGACCGTCGCATGGGCGTTGTGATGCCCGCGTACGGTTGCCGCATGCTGCGCTACAGCATGCTCGCTGCGCAACCTTTGCCGTGACTTCGCGATCGTTAGAGAACAAGGGATCATTAATGCATCATAAACAAAAATAATAGATCTAATATATTTGTTCTCAACGACCTCGATATCAATTGTAAACATAAAAAAATATAATATATTAAATTAAATATGAAAACAATCTTTTATATCATGATTGAAATCAAATATTTACATCTAATTTAACGATGCATGAGATCTAGATTCTTTCTTTCTCAGCTTTTCTTTTTTTTTTACATTCTATTAGCAAAATGTCTAAGATAAATAATTAGGATATTTTCTTCCATCAGGTTATCTCCTAAGAATCTACTTTAAGTAGACTTATTTTCTATTGACAAAAATATTTCATCAGAATTCAATTAGTTATATTATATATATCTTATCCAATAATAAAGGGCCATAAAAATCTAACAGTATCAATTCATCCTATCCATTAGTCCCTATGGTGAATCCATCTAATCATCAAGTATAAGATTTATATCGTTAGTTATAGTTTCTTGGGCACCTCCAACCGACCACCGTAAAACTATCGAAAAATCATATTACCTCATGTTTTACTCAAGGATCTATATATAATTATAAGTTTTTACAAAGTACTAATCTATAAATTAGAGTTGTGGAGAGATTTTTGCACAAGAAATAATTCTAGGGTTTCTTAAGTAGTATAATCTATAAATATATAGTTGTATAGGCTATCTCTATGTTCTAGAGAGAAACTCATATGTTGAAAACATAGAGAGAAACTCATATGTTGAAGGATTTCACATTGGGAATCAAGTTTAGAGGATTAATTTTATATTCTCAAAGATTAATCTTAGATATATTCTTGGCTTATTAAAGTTCTTATCAATCCTCAAAGCATGTAGATTATCCGTTGATCTTCGCCTTGAAAATGTATGAGTTAAACTCCAAAATTATTGTAATGACCCATGATTTCATATATTGAGTGTTTTATTTGGGTCTTTGATAATGTGGTAAGGATGTATATTTATAAAACCTTGATCGAATTTTAGAATATATTATAATTCACAAAATAAAAAGAGCGTGAGAAAGATTGTTGTTGCATGCTTGCAGGCGACGTGCAGCGTTGTAGAAGAAGAGATTGTGAAAAACAAAAAATATATAGTGTTGTAACATGTCGAGCTCATGGTTTGCTGACGGCACTCGACAACACCCCTTCGGGGGATGACGTGAGTGAAGAAGAGAGAGCTTGCTGCAGCAAGCAATATGTGGGATGAAGGGAAAGCTTGCTGCAACACCCAGAGAGAGGGATGTGACTGAAGAAGAGAGAGAGAGAGAGAGAGAGAGAGAGAGAGAGAGAGAGAGAAGTAATGATGGTGCACCGGAGAGCAGGTCACCATGGAGAAAAAAAAACTATTATAAAATATTTAAACAAATAATAAGAAGAACATAGATGACTAATAATATTTAGTGCTAAGTGATATTGATCATATTATTAAAATTTTATATTTGTATATGATTATATATTTGTATTCCTTATATTATTTAGGAAAGGAAGAAATATTCGGTTATTGTATTAATCTTGATTTTCTACGACCAAATAAATATTCCAATGACTCCATCTAATTTATTCTCAAAGTATATATAAAATATTGATTATTCAAAAAAATTAGAAATATATTATATATGTTTTCAACATGTGAAAAATGTATCTTAGAAATATTATTTGAAGTAATCATTGGCTTACAAATTATTTTATAAATAAATATATTATAAAATCCTTAGGAAAATCAGTTCTAAAAAAATGCTATATAATTCAATAAAAAGTAAACAAACCATTTAAATGTTTGACATGATATATGTCGTCTCAATTGTGTTTTTAGTATAGCTATGATCTGCATCTTACCAATGGGGGCTAAGCATTGTTATTTGTGTAAAAGCTAGTTTGTTTTGATTGTGACACAAAGAGAAATATAATTTGATACATTGTTACAGGGATATAGCCTAGCCATAGTCATCATTGTTAAAATGATATTTATACTAATATATAACTATAGTTATGTATATATTTTTAAAAAATATATTTAAAATATATTACCTTGAAATAAATTAAGTTATTATATTATAAGCATATGATTTACGTGATATACAAAGTCTAGTTTTGACTAGCTTATGTTATCATTTTTTACAAATAAAGAAGAATTATCTATGCACTGTTGATGAAAATGATAAACTAATATTTTATTGAGATAAGTAACATACAATATACTTCAACTATTAATTAAAAGCAAACATTATATTAGAAGAGTATCGTGTGCTAGAAGTTGGATGTTAAGTCAAAGGATTAATTAATGTATTAGATATCAAACTTTGTACTATAAGTTTCAGCATCGAAAGAATATATATCACATTGGAAGATTGGTTATTGTAACATAGTCGATATGTTAAAGTATTGTATGATGTGTTAGAGGCTAGGGCAACATATTAAAAGTTTCAAAAAGTGATCTAGTGGTTGATGAGTCAATACCTTGATCAAGGTTATTTTAAATCAATTTAAGCTAGTATCGAATTGAAATAGAGTCCAAGTTTATAGCAACCATTGGGCTTGAATTTAAGCTAGAATTAAGCTCATTAAAAGACCCAACAAGTGCCCTAAAATAGTCAGGAGCGATGGTACTATTAGACCTAGTTGGTAGTACCACTGGTTAGTCAATAAGTACTATTTGTGCTTTATTTACCTTTTTGAGAATGGTAATATGTCATAGTAGCCACCTATGATGATGGTAGGATCATTGGAGTCCATATTTATGATTTTGTATCAAAAGATATAATGGTACTACCATTCAAAGTCAATAGTAGTATTACTCATACCTCAAAATCATGAAAATTTAAATTTTTAGCTCTACTTTTGAAACCTTTTAGAGACTATAAATATCTTACTCAGACTTAATTAATAAAGCATCCAATCATAAGTTTGTAAAGTATCATAGTTCTCTCTTTATGTATTGTTTGAGTCATTTTCTACCTCTTTAGTTTAGTTCTTATACTAAGTGATAGAAGGTGAAGATTGTGTACGAAGGTTTTCTCCTAAGCTTGTGTTATTGATGAAAGAGAAATCGAAAGTGGATGCAGATTAGGAAGATCAAATTACTATAAATTGTTTTGTATTCTCTTACTTATGACTTTTGTTCGTGGTTGCTTACTTATAATCATTCACTTTATGTGTAACTCTTAATTGCATTTAATATTTGGTTAATCGTATTTCTAATACTTATTTTTCTTGATCAAAATTTAAAATTAATTAAAAATTACTATAGCACTTATTAATCCCTCCTTTTAATACCATTAAGATCATAATAATTTATATCATAACAAGGTTATCTGAATTGGATTAACATCCGACAGAAATCTAATAATATTTTTAGGTAATCAAGTGGATCACTACATTACATGTTCTTATATATTCAATGGGACATACTAGAAAAATTAGAATAAGGATTTTTTTACTTTATATGAATTATGATTTATAGAATATTGACAAGCTTAGTTTTTAAAAGTCTATTAAACTGATAGATGAATGAAATGATTTTTAAAAAAATATTTTTTAATACTAAAGCTTTGAATGTTTTATTTTATGTTTTAGATAAAAATGAGTTCATTTAAGATTCTACTCTGACAACGAATATGATATTGTTAGGATCGAGAGCACTAAGAGGGGGGGGTGAATTAGTGCAGCGGAAATCTTTCAGCGATTAAAAACGAAAGCTGCGTTTGTTCGATAAAGACTATTTTGATGCAAAAGCCGATTCTAAGATCACTTATGATTAAGTGCAGTTTACGTCCAAACACAGTTTGCGTCAAGGCGCAGTTTACGCAGTTTGCGTCTAAATGCAGTTTGCGTCTAAATGCAGATTGCGTCTAAGCGCAGTTTGCGTCTAAACTCAGTTTACGTCTAAAACGCAGTTTTACGTCTAAACGCAGTTTGCGTCTAAACACAGTTTTACGTCTAAACGTAGTTTTACGTTTAAAAGCAATTTACGTCTAAAACACAGTTTTACGTCTAAACGTAGTTTGCGTCTAAACACAGTTTTACGTCAAAAACACAGTTTTGAAAAGATCTGAACTTAGAAACTCGTTCGTAAAAGCGCAGGAGACAGTTTGCAGTTATAAATAGAATCAAAACATAAACGTAAACTGCAATGTAAAGATCATACGAAAACACCGATTTACGTTTGAATGCAGATTCGGAAAGATCAGAACTTAGAAACTTGTTCGTAAAAGCGCAGAGAGCAGTAGCTATGTAGGAGGTTTGCAGTAATGATAAAGTGCTCAAAATAAAAGCAAACCAGAGATTTAGAGTGGTTCGGTCAGTCTTGACCTACTCCACTTTTGGCTTCCTCCACCGACGAGGTTACCGACGTCAACTAGAGGCCTTCCTTCAATAAGCGAAGGCCAACTGCCCTTTTACAGTTTCACTCCTTTTGACAGGCTCAGGAGACAACCCTTACAGAACCTTTCTCTCATCTCTTTACAACTCAAGACTTGAAGAACAAAAAGAGGAGAACTTTTGAACTTAACACAAATTTGAGCTCTTAGAATCACAGAAAAGATCAAGAATTCGGTGTAGGTCAGTTACTTTTCAGTGCTGAATGGGTGGGGTATTTATAGGCCCCAACCCAATTCAAATTTAGAGCTCAAAACGATCAAATCCCGGAATTCCGGGATCAAGCGGTTGCACCGCCTGACTACGGCGGTTGCACCGCCTG
>LVTN01000157.1:402089-417218 GCA_001649415.1 Musa itinerans
CTTCCGGTGAACATCCGACGAACCTTCGGCGATGCTCCTGCGGACTTCCGGCAAACTCCTGGACTTGCGACGATCCACTTGGCGAGTTCCGACGAGCTTCTTTGGCAAGCTCCTGGACTTCTCGGATTTGTTCCCGCAGAACCTCCGACGTCCGTCCGGACTTCCGTCGAACTCTCGAACTCCCAACGTGATCATAGTCTTGACTCCGACGTAACTCTTGCTGCATGTCTTACTTTCATCGTAGTTAATCCTGCACACTTAAAACAAAACTTCAATCGAGACAATTAATCCTAAGCAATTAACCAAGTTGTCCGGCATGTCATTGGTCCCTCGACGCTTCGTCCGATTCTTCGGCGCATCGTCCTCTCGTGCGGCCTATTGCCCAATCGGCCAGTTGACTCCGTAACTCCGATGTCCTTGGCACAATATCCGCTCTTCTTGGCCCGATGCCCGAATCCACGGCCCGAAACCTTCTGTCGATACGTCGACCGATCCACCGGCCCGACGTCCAATCTTCTGACATGTTCCTCCGGCACAACATGATTCTTCCTGCTTTAATTGTCTCATCCTGATCGAAGCATCCTGCGTCACTCAAAACGCAGATTAAAACATAAACATATATCAAGTGGTTTCATCATCAAAATACGAGATTCAACAGATATATGATACATATATAAAGTTACACATGTTGAAACTAATAAAATAAAAGAATCAAAAATTAATATTTTAGTTTATAGCTATGAGTTATTTAAAATAAAGCCAAATGAGTCCATTAATGATATGTGCAATTACTTTATGGATGTTGCTAATTGATTAAAAGTAATTGGCAAAAGTTATAATTAGTTTGTAAGATTTTAAGGTCTCTTTCTATTCCTAAGTGTGATAAAAAGGTAACGACAATCCAAGAAGCTAAAGATTTGAATAATCTTCCTATCTAAAAACACATGGGATCTCTAATAATCTATGAAATGACATGTAAATCTTATGAAGAATATACAGGCTTACCAAAGAAGAAAGACATTGATATGACTAAAGATCTTAAAAACTTCTTAAAGCTTATTAGTTGAAATTGAGGATACATCACCATACCTTCAGAGATAACAACAAAGAATAAATTATTAACATCGAAAACATTAGTAACAAATGAAGTCTTTTAGTTAAAAATATATTTTTTATAGATGGTTTGAAATATAACTTAATAATCATTAACCAACTTTATGATAAAGAATACAAAGTTAAATTTGAATCCTATGCTTATATAATAGACATACCGAATATGAATAAATTTTTAATAGCTTTAAAAATTGATAAAATTTATACCATTAATCTTAATAACTTTCATGATATGACTTTTTTTTATCTTTAAATGATGATATATGGCTTTGACGTAAGAGATTATGACATACTAGCATGAAATTGATTACTCATAAGAGATGACTAGGATCATGCATAATAAACATAGATTATCCAAATATTTTTAAGTTGAAGTCATTAATATTGTTTACTATATCATGAATAGGATCCTTATAAGGCCTCATTTATCTAAAAATCCTCATAAGTTATAGAATAACAAAAGATATAATATTTTTATTTTAATTTTTTTTATTATAAATATTTTATTTTAAATAATAAGGATGTCTTAGAAAATTTTGATATTAAATTTGATAAAGATATTTTTTTTAGATACTCTTTGATTTCTAAATCTTATATAGTTCTCAATAAAAGATCTTGAAATGTTAGTTTTTATCAATCTCCTCAAACTATTATGATGATTATTATTTTAAACTTAAAAAATTAAATTCAAATGATGATTCTACTCCTCAAAGCAATATGGATACATCTACTTTTCAAGAAATCTTATCCAGGAAATCAAACTATATAGATGAGCATCTTAAGGAGCTAATTATTAATGATATATTAAAAGATATTCAGACTCATTCTTCTTTAAAAAATATTTACGTAAATATTACTTTTTAATCTCAAATTGAGTCTAAATGTATTGATAATACTCTTAAAGATAACTCGAGCCTCGACAATACATAAATAGCTAAATCAATTTGTGAGAAATAAAAGTTAGATATTTATTTCTAGACCTAATATTAATCTTATAATTAGCACTTAATGAGTCTCTAGGAATAAGTAATATTAATAAAATATCATAGCTTAAAATAAAGCTAGATTAGTAGCCAAAGGTTTCAACCAAGAAGAATGTATAGATTTTGAAGAAACTTTCACTCCTATGGTTTAACTTAAAATAATAAAAATACTCTTTACTTATAGTTATTTAAAAATTTTAAGTTATTTCAAATGGATGTTAAAAATATTTTTCTTAATGGTTTTATTTAAGAAGAAATTTATGTTAAACAATAACCAAAATTTAAAATTTTATTTTATTTAATCATGTTAATTATCTAAGGCTCTCTATGAGTTAAAGTAAGCCCTTAAGGCTTGGTTTGAGAGACTTAATTCTTTTAAGTCAAAATATTCAAAAGATAAGGTCGACAATATATTATTTTTATTATTTAAATTTATCTTGATGATATCATTTTCGATTCCACTAATAAAGCTTTGTGAGTCATTTGCCAAGAGTACGGAACAATAATTTAAAATAAGTCAAATGGATGAAAATTAATATTTTGTTACGATTATAAATTAAGTAATTAAATGATAAAAATTTTATTAGTCAAACCAAGTACCCTATTGACCTATCAAAAATATTTCATTTGAAAAATGGTAAGGTTGTCAACACACCAAACCTGATATTATGTTTAGTGCAAATCTTTATGTTATGCTTCAATCAAATCCCAAATAGTCTCACTTTAAGGTTGTAAAAAAAAAAATTGAATACTTAAGAAGAAAACTATCTCTAAGACTATGGTATCATAAATCTAATAATTTTGATTTAATTAATTATGTAATATTGACATTGCATGATGTAAAATAGATAGAAAAAATACCTTTGAAACTTGTCAATTCATAGGCTCTACACTTGCTTCTTGATTATTTAAAAAGTAATATTCTATCACACTATCTATAGTTGAAGTTGAATATATAATGAGATGTGCATATTGTACATAAATACCACACTCCACTTGAATGGCTTTGCTAGTTTTGAAACGAATGCTTGTTTATTTCTTTGAAATAGTCATGCATTGTTGTTGCCCATTATGTACAATAGTGCTGGTTTTTTCATGCTGCCCTTCCATGGCAATCCGATATTTGCTTTATCCGCTCTAATACCACTCTATCATATCTTTAATTGGGATTGCCTAAGGCATATGACACTAAAGTAATATGCATCTGTAATGGTCAACCTAGACCTTAATCTCATGCCGTCTATAAATGACCTACACAATGAAGAAAATGTTAGAAATGCAAAGATAATTGGGATCCAATTTGCCACTGAACATGCAATCCATAATTTATCATTGTCACACACGAAAAGAGCAAGATAACAGGGATCCAAAGCAACACAAAGCAATCAACATTTATTAGAATCAAATGGGTTTTAAAAATAGATTGAACGCACACAAAGGGAGTTCCAAAGTAGATGTAGTCTCAATGTTCATATAGTACTTTTGTCGAATAGAAACCAAGCACACTAAAGACATTGCATCACTTCTCAAAAACTGACCCAATGTCCCATCCACTCGGGTGCCACCTAGGGTATTTAAGATACTAAGACGGTTGATGTTTTAAACCACCAAGCCGTTAGTCAAAAAATCAGCTTATGGCATATGAGAACGATACAATTTTGAGTCATTTTTTTCTTGTTTGATGTTGCACAACCAGAATCATTTCTAAGTTTTATATGATGAGAATAGAAAGTAAAAGCACTAACAACAAATAAAAATGGGGCTTACTATAATGTTTTTTGGCCCATACAAGCTGTGTTAAAGAAAATATCAAAAACACAAAGAAAATAAAAAATAATAACCAAAAACTATCATAGACAAGCGACAAACACCTTATCTGCATTGCTGCATGATGTAGGTGCTATTGGAAGATAACTTATACCCTATACACCTATTAGTCTCTTTGCACATTTTCAATTCTATTGTTTTCAGCCTTGTAGTTTGCACTTTAATTTTACGAGCAATGGAGGTTGTTTTTATTCAATTTTACACTTGATATTCCTACGATAATTCTATCTTCTGTTGAAACTTTCATTTGAAAGGTAATATCGAGTTGACAAATTCTTAAATCTGAATCTAAACCTCATATAAATAAGTTACATCTCTTAACCGTTGAGATTGTGAATGATGACTTCATCATTTAAAAAATGACCTATCAAAGCCAAATAATCTATAATATCTTCGTCAATGTGAATAGAAAACTTAGTATTCAAATGCAAAAGCGATTGATAAAGGTGATTTGTGACTTACACTATGTTTTTACTATAGTGCTACATGAAGAAATTAATAAAGCTATGGAACTTGTATCGAGGCTTGGATAGCTTATAGAATAAGATGATTTTGATGTAACCATAGTTATAATCAAGATTTATTTTTAGTATTGATTCTCCTATTATTTGAATATTTTTGAGTAAAAAACTAAAAGTCATCGATATAACCTAATAGATCATATCCAAATAGGAGGCTTGTGAGTTTTATTTGTCAAAATACATAATTATTACCTTTAGAGAATTTGAAAAAGATTAGAGTTGTTATATTAATAGATGTGAGCCTTGTAGTTGAGAAGAACTGTTATTTCATGATAAAACAATCATCGCAACGTCAAAGCTATAGTCTAGATTATAGCAACGTCAAAGCTATAATCTAGAATCTACAAATGATATAGATCTGATGAAGAGATCGGATATGGAAAGTACAGAAGAGATTATTTAATATAATAAAGGAGAACAAATTTAGGAACTGTGAAGATCCAATTTGATAGAGGTAGAAGAAGACAATATGATCTGATGGAAGAGATCAGATTTGGGAAGACAGAAGAGAGCGATCTCTTTCTTCCTAAATCCAAAATTTTTTTCTCGATCGCAAGCGCTAATAGCACCCAAGGTTGAGAGGATGGTGAAAGTCGGTGGACTATCACCGAGAGGCCAATCGTGGATCTGAGATACCAGTGGATTTGATGAGTAACAAGAAGAAGATGGGGATGCCAATGTGCACCAAGGTCAATGTAAGGAATAAGCATACATGTAGGCACAGAGGAATTGCGTCGATCTGTCGATGGGCGTCGTGTGGTAGGGAGCTCAGTCTGATAGGCACAGAGGAATGGGCCTGAAGTGTCGTTGACAAGTACTGGAAGAAGGCGTTGGTGTAAGAGCACAAGGGGGATGCAAAGCAAGTAGAGGTAGGCATAGGGGTGTGGCTTGCAATGATGACGCCAGTGTGAGAGCAGAAACGAAGATGCCTACAATGTGGAGGTAGGCACAGGAGGATCTACTGGGACTGTGCCCTTGCCACACAGCCAACTGGTTTCCCAATAGAAAGAGAGATGAGGAAAAGAAGTGTTTAAAGTAAGAAGATTCTAATATGTGAGGGAATTATATTATATTGCTTTATGATGAATCATGTTATATATTTATAAGGTTGAGAAAAATTGATTGTCCTTTAATCATCCTCATGAATCCAACAGAGATAGAATAGGCAAGTATATCATGATTTCCTTCCATCAATCATTGATTTGTGATCGATTCTATATCAATATCAATTTATTGATGATCGCATCAAAAGATGATTCTATCTACGGTATAAACATTCAAGATTCGAATGGATGTACATACTGCATTCAAGTAAGAAAAATGAACTCCATTCCATCTCCGACCACAAGAAGTGCATTTATAAGATTATACACACGGTATGAGTTGGTTCTTACCAACAATCTGTCTGCTGCTCACTGGGACCTCCTCCCACCCTCGAACAACTCATTGATCCTCGCCTCCACGTCCTCCACGCTATACTTCAAGTATCGGTCCAGGAGCCACCGGGCGTCTCCTGCCTGCCGCAGCCGCGCCACCAAGTTACGGTACGCCGGCAGGACGGCCTCCGCAATGCCCCCCCGCAGCTCCGCCCGCATCTGCTCGTCCACCGCCACCCAACTCCCCTGCGTCCTCCATATGTCTTCCAGGTAGTTGTTGAACATCCCCAGCTTGTCCCTTATGGCCTTCTCCGTCGCAACCGACGCTGACCTCGACGCCGCCCCGCCCAAACCGTCCATCCGCAGCGCCGCTACCACCTTGGTCCACGACGCCCGCTGGTACTCGCTCGCCCACTGCCGCAACTTCGAGTTCTGCCGCCTGATCCAGTCCTCCCCTAACATGATCCCCACGTCGCTGCCCTTGGCTTTCTGCAGTATGTACCGCCCGTTGTTCATCAAGAAGACGTAGGTGAGGGAGAGGTCGCGGTAGATCTTGGACTTGGCGTCTAGGTTGTCCAGCAGGATATCTGCGATCCACGCGACGCGGACGGGAAGCGGCACGGCGACCCTTGCAGCGTCTTCCGCCATGACCTCCGCCAGGGTCGGCCTCGAGCACGCCACCCCGAGATAATTCATCACGTACCGCGTGATCGGATGGACGTCGCCGCCGGGGACGGCGGATTTGACCGGGTCGCGGCGGATCAAGTTCTCTAGCTCCATGAAGATCCTTCTGACGGATGCGCTCAGGGCTCTGTGCACGACTCCCATCTCGTCGAGGACTGCGGCGGAGTACTGGTCGGAGAGGACCGTGTCAATCTTGGGGAGGAGGTCGCGGACGGCCTCGTACATGTCGAGGAGGCCGAAGAGGCGCTCCGGTCCCTGGTCAACGGAGGCGACGGCAGCACCGAAGGATAAAAAGTCAGAAGCTACTGGGACGCATGTGACAGAGAAGGCAAGGTCAGCGTAGGCGGGGAGGGAGGCGAAGACGCGCTCACACAGGCGGCGCTCGCTGGGGATCAATATGAGGAAGACCATCCGGGCGGCCTCGATCCAGCGGGGGATCTCCTCCTCGATTTCGTCCCAGGCCGCGGCCAGGAATCCGTCCTCGGGAGGCGGGCGGAGGCCGAGGCGAGCAATGGACTCCTCAACGAAGCTGCGGCGGAAGCCAGCGTAGGTTTCCACGCACTCGCGGCCGAAGCCAGCGGCCACCATCCGGTGGGCGATGTCATTCAGGTCCGCGACGGATCCTGGTGGCAGGGCGTCGATGATGATCTCGTAGGTGTCAACGGGGTTGGCGACCGGTATGTGTTCTTCGCCTCCTCCACGGTAGGTATCTTCGTCGTCGTAATCTTTGACCGGCGGTTGGGTGGACTCGATGACAGCACGGAACTCCTCGTCGAGGCGGAGCACGCAGCGGCGAAGGAGGTGGTCCATCCGGTCGAGGAGTGGCTTGGTGGCGGGGGAGGCCTGATTGTTTAGGTCAGTAGCGGTGTCGAGGAGGTCGTCGATCGCCTCGAGGAAGGCGGCGGCGTCGGCAGAGTCGGACCAGATGAGGCGATTGAAGTCAACAAAGTGGACCACTTGGCCTTCGAGGGCTCGGATGGTTCGGTCAAAGGAGGCCAGGGGAGAGGGAGATGGCGACTGGCGGGGGTCGGCGGTCGGGGCGTCGCGGCGGCGTTGGTGCCGATCGGAGGTCTTGTCCAGGGCGAAGAAGCGGTTGTCGAAGGAGGAGAAGGCTTGGAGGATGTCATCGGCCATGGTCTGGGTGCGGCCGAGGCTTTTGGCGATGTGGCGGACGGCGGCGATCAGCTTCTCCTCTCCATCCTCCAAGTCCTCCATCTCGCCTTTTCCAGTTCGATCGCTCTAAGATCTCAGCGCGTGCGTGAGGCGAGGACGGGGACGGAAGAGAAGCAACCGGTAACGGATGACGTACCTCTCGCTGTCGGTTTGGGTAGACGTCTAGTTTCATATACAAACACGTAACGTGATTGCACATGGGTTGACCTAGGGAGATGGTAAGTGAACGAGCTCTGGACCGGTTTGGGCTGTGCTGAAGCGGTTTGGTCAGATTTGTTTTGGGTGGGTTATAGTGTCTCCTCGGGTAAAACATGGCGTTAGAATTGCTTAGACCGTCCGGCCCATCTGGCGAGTTGGATCGTAGGTTTAAAAGATACTGTGGGCCCGAGTGCGAGGGTATGCAGCCATCGCGATTCGGAGCCACTGGATACGACATAAAAGTTGAAAGCAGTCATGAGTAAATAGGACGGAAGACGAGAGAGGGAGAGAGAGATGCTGATGCGGTGTCCAAATGATGCTACGTACACGAATCATGAATCCTGTCCCTCGGCGAGAGAGAGAGAGAGAGAGCACAACAGCACGATGCTGATGCGGTGTCCAAATGATGCTACGTACACGAATCATGAATCCTGTCCCTTGGCAAATTCTTAGGTGGACCTGATCCAGCACCGCCTCCATACATGAGTGTCCGACGATGAAAGGGCTGCCATCACAGAATTTGGAATGGCAGAATGGCTACAGTTCGTCTTAGATTAGGTGGCCCAATTAAATCAGAATAATATATATTAAAATTTTGGTTAAATTTGATTAAAATTATTATCAATATAAAGAAAGTCTAAGGGACCTCTCAGGGATCATATGTGACACAGTTCTGTTCCCTCTATCTCTATTTACGTTTATAACAATAATCTTACGAAAAATAGAAAAAGAGGCCAAAAAAATTTATTTATTTTTACATATCAAATTAATATGACACTTTTTACATCCGAGATATCTTATTCGACTTCAAAATGTACACACAATATATTCTTATTTTACTATATTTATGATTTCAACCTTGATACTAATTTTTTTTATATTAAAATATATACATATAATTGATATCATAGTTATATCATTATGAATTACTATTGAATTAATATTTAGATTATTATTGCTGTTCTTAAATAATCTACATTTCCTTGCATAAGGATGAACTTATGCATCATTTGGGGACTCGATCTTTCAAAGTTTGTCTCTTGATGCTGCTCATCTACTTATGGGCGATGCAACTTTTCCTCACGCATGCAAGTGGAACCTTGATCGATGTCTAAAAATGACAAATTCGATTGAAAATGATATTGTCACATCTCGGATTTATAAAAAAATAATAAATTAATATTTTATTATCCATAATTTACATAATAAACTCTCAAGCTTCAAATCCTTATCTTTACGGTAGTAAATATTCTATTAACTAAAGAAATGACAATATCTTCTTCGTAAGGTCACAAGTCTCTTTCGCCCAAGCTTCAGATCTATTACACAGTAGTAGATTACTCTGAAAATAAATATAAAATAAAAACACATCAACAACCACACATGTTGGTAGGAACCTCAGAAAAATCATAAAAATAACATTCAATATTCATGAAATATAAATAAATATAAATAATTCAATAAGAAAATATATCGATTCATCATAAAACTTATGCATCAAAAAAATAATTATAATTTCTTATATAATAAATAAAATTATGCATCAGTCACATACAACACATACATAATAACAAAGGCGTATATCACCCGATGATGCACTCTCCCAACAGCAAATGAAGAGGCATATTCCATGGGATAGATTCCTCCCAACAACGGATGGAGATAATCCATATCGCACTCCCAACAGCGGATGAAGTGGTATCCCTCGCCCGCCCAAACGGGGACATGTTCCTCCCAACAATGGATGGAGGAACCGTTTAACCATCACATCTGATAGCCCGCTAATCCCCGAAGGGAATCACTATACCTGCCCTCAGTAGGGATACATAAACATCCATGATCATTCATTACACTCATACATTCACTCACACATATATCAAGAAATCAATGTGACTAAATATTATAAGAGACCATACTTGATATAAATCTGCTAGACTATGTTCATTGGTGGCTCCGCACTATGATGGGCCCCTTTCACAGGTTACACTCCCAATGTGAACTACTAGTCTAATTACATCTACTACATGATACTCATCATATCAATACAATAAACATAAGAAAATAAAAAACCAACAATCATTTTCAAATGATATCTTTAAATAAAACTTTTAAATTCATCAAATCACAAAGGTATGAAATATTAATATCTCATTGGTCCTCAATCAACCAAAACCCTAATTGGAATAGCTCAATTGACTTAAACCAATCTTAATTTGATTATGATCTAATGGAACCAACCTTAAATCATTATAGAACCGATCTGGAATCACCCTAAACTAGTCTAATTTAGATTTGATTGATCTCGATTAGATTAAATAGGTTTGAACTAGTTATGTTAGTCTAGAATCACCCTAAATCGACTTTAACTGATCAAACCTGTCTGATTTAGTCAATTATTAAGCTCAAACCAATAAGGAGGAAATTGGATTATGTCGTATAGTGCTAACCCAAACCAAACCAACCCACTTGAGTCTTGGACGGGTCACATACACTGCATATACCTGTTTCAAGTACTAGGTTGAGTTGAGGTACGACGGGCTATATAAAATGAGCGATGATATGTCTAATGCCAATCACGTAGCTATGCAGACTTAATTTCATGGACTAGACTAAGCCTCACTTATACGTTGGGCTGAACCTTACCATTGAACTAGGCAATGCTTAGCTCACAAGTTGATACTAGACACATGAGTTGGGGTTATATCTGACCACATAGACTGAGTCGTACCTAGTCGCATGAGATCGCCCATACTTGGCCACATGGTTGGGTCATACCTTACCATATGAGTTGGGTCATACATGGCCACATGGATTAGATCATACTTAGCCACATGAGTTGGCCCATGCCTAACCACATTATTGGGTCATACCTTACCACATGGGCTGGGTCATACATGGCCACATGGACTAAATTGTACATAGCCACATGGGTTGGGTCGTACCTTGCTATATGGGTTGGCTCCTACCCGACCACATAGGTTGGGTCATGCCGAGTCACATGGGCTAAATTGTACTTGGTCACATGAGCTAGGTCGTACATGACCACATGGGCTGAATCGATTCAATCTGATCGATCAACTTGACTCAAGTCAAACCCCATTTAGATTCCTCTTATCAAATTAGATTTCAATATTTAAAATTATTAAAGAATGACTCAAATATATTAATTAAAACTTTAAATTTATGATCTTAAATTTAAAACTAATTACATTATAGAAATTCACACATAATTATTGAAACATAGATATATCTAATTAAATAAATTAGAACTATTATGCTAATCCAAAAATAAGAATTTTAATAATTAAATCAATATTAAAACTCACTTAAACTTGATCAATATAAATCAAATAGTCATTCTAACATCACAAATCAATTATTATTATTTATAAATCATGAAAATTTGAAATTAAAACATCATTATTCATTATAAAATTATAACAATTTCAACATCAAGATTTAAAAACATAAATCAAAGCTAATTAAAAAGAAAGGATCCTACCTCACTTTGATTATCCCTTCCTCGATATCATCTCCTTGGGAAGTTATCTCCTCGATCCTCCCATTGTTAGACTTAGTGGAGAATGAGGGAGGAGTAACCCCTTTATATAGGAGAAGATGAGATCTCCCCGAAAGGTAAGTAATAATTTAATTTTTATTTTTAATTTATTTTACTTTTGCTTTCACACACAAAGAAAGTAATATAATATTCATTTCTTTATAGTTCACACACAAAAATGGAATATAAACTATTTACTTCCTAAATATCAAATCACTCATTAGGAAATAAATCAATTAATAAGTAGAATTCCTAATTTCTCCATGTGATTAAGGAAACTAAATTTAATTATTTCCTTGACTATAGTATACAGAAGTTAATAATAAAGCAATACATCATTTATAGTAATTAATTTATGTTAAGGGAGAAATTATCGGTGATTACAGGTGTTGCTCAACTATGGTCGATAGGCTACTATTGACATCTTGCTATTTTATAAAATGATAAAAAAATATAAAATAATATTTATCTTTACATAAATATATAATTTTGGTCTTATCATAATGTTACCATCATTAGAGCTTATGTTCAATAATTATTATAGCTATTATTATTATTAAATAGTTTTTTATATAATTAATATTAAAAAATTTAATGAATATTATTTGTAACTTATATCTTTTTGTCATATCTAACGACTAATCATCAAAGTGGTCTAAGACAATAGACATCTGGGGTATAAATTATAAAAAACTATTTATTATTTTTAATATGTATTATATTTTATATTGATCTTATAGTTATTAAAGTGGCTTGGATTAATAAGTTTATAAAATCATATGAAGGAATTGGTCTTGACCTTAAAAAAAATAATATTCATAATGGTATACATAATTAAAAGATTTAAATAATCTTAAAAAAATATTTTAAATAATTATGTAATAAAGTATGATAATACTATTTTGGATATACTTGTAGTTTAGGGTTATATTTTCAAAGATAATAACTTTGACTCATAAGGATAGTATTAGTTTTTTATAATTATAAAATTTTGAGTAAACATTTGGTATAGCAATATTTTACCCAAAGATATAATATAGATGATATCAACAATTAATTATATTTTAAAACTTAAAAATATTAATATTATATTTTCTTTGTTGCATTCTCATGTATTTAATATCTCTATAATCTCTAGATCAAATTACTTTAAATAACTTGAGCATATATAATTTACATTAAGTGTGTTAGACCTTATTCGAATTTATTGAAATGACCACAAACTTAATTTCTAAAAGTTCTATAGGATTAATAATTTAAAAAGATCTTATAGGTTTTTTTATAATTGATAATAATATTTATATTTTATTATAATTTATAACTAGTGCACTAAAATATTTAAAGATTGGTTTAAATATACTAATAAGTCATTAGCTAACACCTTGATTAAAGTACTAATTATAGCTTAATATGATGGTATTCGATAAATTTTGTATCATATCTTCAATATGATTGACAAAGTTATAAAACTTAAAATATTGGACATGACAAGTTATTATTATGTAATTTATTTTTAACTTTCTTCATTCTTGTTTTAGCTCATTTAAAATTTATTATGACATAAATAAAGGATAATTAAAATTTAAATGAGCTAACAAGGATGTATATTTAGGAAAAATTAAGATTAAAGCATAAAGGATCTTATAATATTTTGACTACTACTTAAGCAGTGGATAATAATAAAAGAAAGCTGAAACATAATCTACTATATAAGTTAATTGAGTTTGAAAATGATATACAAAATCATAAAAAAAAATTATATATTTCTTTGGAAAAAAAAATCATATGAAAAAGGACTATAAAGTTTGGTTGGAAAGAAAAAGTACAAACTTGAGTTTTATATATTTTGAATCAAATATTATATAAATTATTTTTAATACTTAATAGATTGACTTTGGTACTTCAACTGATATTACTAATAATAGATAGAGAATTATTTTAACTTGAAAATCAAAAGAGCATGAAAGATTTTCTATTATAAGTAATTATCTTAAAATAAAAGCAATAGTAGTAGGTACTAATCGCCTATGCATAGAAATGATTCATTTGATATATCTTGAAAACACATGCTATGTTACTATATTTCTAAAAATTTAATTATTTATCTAAAATTATTAGGATATTGACTT
This sequence comes from Musa itinerans, assembly GCA_001649415.1. Taxonomy (NCBI): domain Eukaryota; kingdom Viridiplantae; phylum Streptophyta; class Magnoliopsida; order Zingiberales; family Musaceae; genus Musa; species Musa itinerans. The sequence goes on from LVTN01000157.1 coordinate 415,653, forward strand.
TCTTTTAGTGATGATAAACTCAATATATTTATTATTTAATAAAAGTTGATTATAAAATCTGTATAATGGTTTATATAGAATTAATATGAATATTGAGTTTATAATAACTTTACAATCAAATATTAAAATGAAATGTAGTTTCGTTAATGAACCCCTTGAAATTATATATTTTTATATTTACAAAACATTTCATATTCTCTATTTTATAAAGAAAAATATTTAATCACCTCTATAGATGACCTATCGAGATATAAATATGTATATTTAATATATAAAAAGTCTCATATCGTTGACACTCTTAAGGTATACAAAAATAAAGTGGAGATATAATTAGATAGAAAGATTAAAACTATTAGATCTAAAAGAGATGGTGAATTTTATATAGATATAATAAGTTGGGTTAGAATCATAGCCTTTTAATTAGATTTATAAAAAACTAAGATATATATGCTCAGTATACCTTATCATATATACCACATAGAATTGTGTTATTGAAAAATGAAATCATATTCTTATGAATATTATTAAAAACATGATGAATTATTTCTTTATACTTAAGTGTGCCTTAAATAGGGTTCGTAGTTAGTCAGTTTCATCAATTCCATTCAGGTTATGGACTAGTAGAAAATTTATTTTAAGACGTTTATATATTTGGGGTTATCCTACAAAGATTAGAGTAAACAAAAATTATATCAAAGAACTATATTGAATTATTTTATTAGTTATCTAAAAAAAATCCAAGAGATATATATTTTATTACGATGATCATAATATGATAATTGTTGAATTTAATGCAAGTTTCAAAGAAAATAGTGAAATAAGTGAAAGTGAAAAATCTCAAAAATTTGATCTTGATATTAAAGAGATATGAGGTGATGCTCTTTTATTATTTTCTATTCAAGAAGTTATTATTCCTTAAATCATTGAATAATTTGATGATGATAAATAATAAAATAATATTAGTTATCCTACAAAATATTAATATCATTGTTGATGAACTTACAAAATAATCATAATTAGTAATTTTGATAAGATCACAAAAGGAAAGAAGACTTATCATTTTTTATGATTATATAGTATATCTAAAAAAATTAAATTATTTATAGGAATCAAAGGACCCCTTTGTTGAATCTCGAATTTTGATGATGAAATCAATTGATGGGTTAATTGATCTAATCCATATTATTGAGTTAAGCATGCAGGATTAACTACAAAATAAGCTTGATAGTCTTCAAACTCCTTCATGTTCTAAGTGTGAACACTTAGAAGCAATAAAAAATAAAAATTTGCTACTTAAAGAGACCTTAAACAAGTTTAAGGTCGGTAGCAAGGACTTGGACATGATCCTTGCAAACAAGGGTCACGTCGCAAATAGAAGTGGAATTGGTTTTGTGAGAAGATCTCACCAAAATCCTACCACTTTCATTAAATGACCCACATTACATGTTTCACCTTGCTTGAAATGTAATTTTTGTTGTAAATCCGGACATGTTGCTTACAAATGTCCATTTAGAAAGATTAGCCCACATAAGTTAATATGGGTTCCTAAAGGAACTATAAATAGTT
>LVTN01000157.1:420445-441726 GCA_001649415.1 Musa itinerans
CAAGTGGATGTAGATCATTTGATCGAACCACTTTAAATTGGCGTGTTCATTGAATTCATGAGTTCTTACCTTTCTGCAATCATTATCTACGCAACAGCAAATTTCCGGTTTTTACTTTACTCAAGCTACTATCAAAACGAAATCTCCTTGCATTTTACGGAATCATTTTCGAACTTATAAGTTTTAATCCACTGCACTAATTCACCCCCCCCTCTTAGTGCCGCTCCGATCCTAACACCCTTGTCATTTTCACAAGCTATAGAAAGTAATAATTTTGAAAAATAGTACAATACAAGGAAACAAAAGTTAAAATGAATAGATTCAAATGATATTTAGGAATACATTGAATTGCTTAATAATTAAAAAAGAGTCGATTGTAAATAACTCTTTTAAGTAAAATATGACTCAAAGGATAATATTGAATAATATAAAACCAAATTTATGACTAAAGAAAACAAGAGTTGAAATTAATAGATTCGAATGGTATTTAGGTACTCATTGAAGTACTTAATAATTACAAAAGAGTTCATTGTAAATGAGTCTTTTACATGAATCAAAAGATAATATCAAATAATATGAAACTAAACTTATCATTAAAGTTTTCTTTTAGAAAAGAAGCCATTAAGTATAACAAGATATTTTCTCTAATTTTTAAAAATATCTCATTAAGAATCATTATAATATTAGTAACTCATTATGATCTTAAGTTATATCAAATGGAAGTAAAAGTAACTTTTCTAAATGAAGATATAGATAAAGTAATTTATATGAACAATATGAAGGGTTCATACAGAAGGATAAAAAGATTTTGAGTGATAAATTAAAAAAATTCATTTACCATCTTAAACAAACTTATAGATAATGATATTTTAAGTTTCATGATATTATTACCTCCTTTAGATTAAAAAATATATTATTGATTAATATATATATTTGAAGGTCAATGAGAGATAATTTATTATATTAGCTCTATATATGGATGATATTTTGCTTACTAATAATGATCTTAATTTATTATACAAAACTAAAAAAAATCTAACTAAGAAATTTAAAATGGTTGATATGAATGAGAGAGTTTATACTATTGGCAGAAAGATATTTAAAAATAGATCTCTAGAATTATTAAGACCATATCAGAAAAGATATATTGAGTAAGTTTTGAAGAGATTTAGTATGCAGCTTGTTCATACACCTATAATAAAACATTAAAAATTCAATCAAGGTCTATATTTTAAAGATGACTTGGAAAATAATAAAAAACTATTTTTTTATATGTAATCAGAAGTCTATTATATGCTATGTTTATATCAAATCATATATCAAATTTACAATTAAAATACCCGATAGATATTAGAATTACATAGAAATATAATATTCAAAGGTTACAATTAAGATAGTGAGATATCTATAAGGAATGAACGATTATATGCTTATATATAGAAAATCAAATCAGCTTAAAATGATAGAATATGATTTTATAAATTACCTCAACATTAGAAATCCACTTTATAATTTATATTTATGTTAGATAGAGGGATAATTTATAAGAGAAGTATAATGTAAATTTTATTATCGATAATAGAAGCCAATTTTTGGACATGCTTTAAGGCTATTAATCAAGATTTGTGATTGTAAAATTTTATCTTAGGATTTTGTATGATTGAACACAATTATCAAGTCACTTAAGATTTTTTTTTATTATCATAATTATTTTTTTAAAGAATAATATGTACTCTAGCGATTCTAAAAATATCGATATAAAATACTCGATGGTTAGAATTTTTTTTAAAAAATAAATAATGTCAATTAAGAATTTAAGTTTTATTATATTGATTATTAATTTATTCACTAAAGCATTATAGCTTGAGATATTTAAGGAATATATTTATATGATTGAGTTTGTAAATAATCTTTAAAAGATATGATGATATATGTTTAAGTAAATATTTTAATTAATATTCTTACTTGTGTAATGAAAGTTAATTATTTTTATTATCCTATTTATATTTATGTATATAAATATTATGATATTATGATTAAATATAATAACTAGATTATCTTGACAAGATAAATTAAAGAAGTTATTTTATATTATATTAGAAAAGATAAATAGTATTATAATACATAGAAAAAAATATGATATTAATGACATACAACTATTATAACTAGCATTAAGAGTTAGATTTAGTGTAGTATTATTGTAATTATTAGATTTATTAGTCTATTTTTTAAAATTAGTGATCATGCATAAAATATTTTTAAAATTTCAAAATCCAATTAGATAAGATTATTTTTAAATAATTTTTTTTATTTTGATTTCGAACATTTGTTTTATATCTTACTAGTTAATGGGTCAAGTAAGAAAATGTTAAATTATGTGATCAAATTAATTTATTAAAAAATATATTAAAGATTTGATTAGATTCTGATTAAAATTATGATAAATAGAAGGAAAATCTTAAGAAATCTTAAAGGTAATCTTAATAGAGAGAGTCTACTAGTTATCTTTTTCTAGATGATTCTCTGATAAGACCTCGTGGATCTAAATATAGTTATCACAAATCACCTTTGAGATCTTTTTTTCTCTCCTATTTGATTTCTTCCTATTTCATTGATAACAATGATTTTTTTATAAGAGACAAAAAGAATCTACAGTGCTACTTCCTAGTTTAATCGATAGATCGATAATAAGTTACATTCCAAGTATCCTATTATAACCAAACTATGAAGTTATATCAAGTGAGATGGAGAATCTATATCTATATTTACTTTGTCCTATCAAACTGTCTAATTACTTTTGACGAAACTCGCTGTGGCTTTATGCACCTCCTCGGTACCACTGGCAAGATCTTGTATCAACTATTGAGAAGCAAAGGATGGATATAACGAGAAGCTATGGGCAAAACAAGGCAGAATGGGAAGCGTTGTTGCTTTTCTCACACTTTAATTGATCTCGTGAAGATTACATAAAATCGTTCGATCAGTAAATAGTCATCGAGTCAACACCTATGAATAAACAATATAGTGATGAAATATAAACGCGAATGCAATATGACAATCCTATATAAAAAAAAAGAAAAAAAAAGAGAGAGGATGGATACGTGCCACGTGTATCTCGTGAGAACAAACGTTTGACCATCGATGATGCAATATAATGGTATGGCGAGAACCATATATTGGATTGAGGAGTAGAGACTCCCCGTCCAATGGTATGGCGAGAACCAGCCATCTGATTCCAGCGTCAGGATTTTGTCCGGTGCAACATGGATGAACAAATCTGAAATAAGATATAACTTGGGGGGAGGATTACTAATTGGGCAACGTCGCTGCGGTCCGACGTCAAATCCAGTTTAGCTGGCGTGCAGTGTTCAACAGCGCCTCAAATCCAGGATGGGCCCAGGATCATCCTGCTCGCACAAGGCTTGGCATAGTAGGAAATTTCTGCATCTCCATTTTGTAACCTCACCACAATTATATATCTCAAACCTCAGAGGAACGGTTGGTTGCACCGAGCCACCGACGCCCAATGTTAAAAATGGCTATCAAATCGATGTTCCCTCGAGAACACCGTGCTGCGTATAGGCCCCAGCGCTTCTGATCTCCGCCTTTACGCAACATCACGCTAACATTCCTCCAGTATGCTCCTCGGAGCAGCGTACCGAAGCCAACCATCTCCTCTGTCTCCGGTCCCATCTTTAGCCCCGTGACTGAGCGTTTTACTTCTCTCTCTCTCTCTCTCTCTCTCTCTAACTTCCATCAGTAAGCCCGTTACCACAATGTTGTCTGCCGCACCCGCCCCGCCTCCCCTCCCCTCCCCATCTCCAATTCGCCTTCCTCCATCGTCCCTGCTGCCCCCGCCTCGGCAGCCCTGGTCGCCACCCCGGCTTTCCGCCTCTTCCTCTCCCGCCTTACAGACTCCGCCCGCCTCTCCCTCAACAACTGCCGCCCATGGTCGGAGCTCCATGACCGCTCTGCCTTCTCCCGCCCTGAGTCACTCGGCGACGCCGCCTCCCGCCTCCGGAATAACCTCGCCTACTTCCGCGTCAACTACGTGGCCGTCGTCGCCGCCGTCCTCGCCATCTCCCTCATTACGAACCCCTTTTCCCTCCTCGTCCTCCTCGCCCTTCTAGCCGGCTGGTGCCTCCTCTACCTTTTCCGCCCCTCCGATCCGCCGCTTGTTATCTTGGGCCGGACCTTTTCTGATCGCGAGACTCTTGGATTCCTCGGCCTCGCCACCATCTTCGTAGTTTTCCTCACTTCCATCGGATCGCTTCTGATCTCAGCCCTGGTCGCCGGTGCCGCTATCATCGGAGCCCATGGGGCTTTCCGTGTTCCGGAGGATCTTTTCCTGGATGAACAGGAGGCGGGCGCCGCCAGCGGGCTTCTATCCTTTCTTAGTGGAGCGGCCTCCACCGGACCTGTCGCCTTGCCGGCTGCTCGTGTCTGATCTACCAATCTACAACAGCTGAGGTTTTTATCGTCTTCTTCTTCCTTGCTATTGTTGTTAGGAAAAGTACTACTAAAATTCCATCTATTTGTTCTAGGGTTTCTTGTCAGCCGAGGTTTTTATTATCTTCTTCTTTCTTGCTATTGTTGTTAGGAAAAGGACTCCTAAAATTCCATACACAGACATCAGACTAGAAATTACGGTTACTCTTTTGGTTTGAATGCATGCAGTCTGTTATACCCAATCTCTATGGAAGAATCAAATGATGTATTATATGTTACATACCCAAATCCGTGCCGCAGCTTTAGCTTTTTTCCTTCGCCAATGTCCTGCTCCAATTATCACAATTTTTTTGTGTGGATTCCGAGCATACTAATTGAAAGTGATTAACCTAGTTTTTGGTGTCTATCATATTCTTCTTTGTACAATCATAAGGTTGCTGTTTGGCGACTTAGGAGACCAGCGTTCGAGTCATAGAAGCAACATTTCTTAAATTTATTAAGAGGTAAGACTGCATATATTGATTCTTTCCCAACTCTATTGGGTCTACCCTTTTAGCAGATTCTCCATTCTGGAGTTCATTTTTGGTGCAGTTAAGTTAGTTTCAGTTATCTCCGGATGTTATTATTGAAATGAAGAGTTGGAATATCAGATCTACTGTCAAAGAATATGTTGCTTCTGAAGTCTGAACTAAGGAATTTCAGTAGTTTGTTTATCTTTAAATCGATGGAGTGTTCATTTTTACAGGGACAGAGTGTTCATTTGGACACATAAATTTGTAGACCATTAATGAAATTGGAAATATAGATTATGCTTAGAAATTAGAATTACAATTTTGTTCTTTTGCCAACTTCAGAGCAAAAGCTGACTCATTTACCATGACGTATCATAGCGTATAATTTGTGAATATATTAAACAATATTGTACTGATTATGTCCTATTTCTTTTATCTGCTTCCTATCGTTGATTAAGCAGAAAAATTCTAGGAAAACACCCATTGGCATTCGGTTGAATGATAGCCTAATTCTTGTTATAATGTTGTATTCAAACACAAACTCTATATGTCCGATAAGGAGATCCTAGAAGGTGGTGTTTCATGCTTGTTTCATCTCTTGTTATATATTTGTTCCATTGAGTGTGCTCATGATATATGCCTTTTAATGATACTCTTGTGGCTACTTAGAAACTAATTGAGCTAGCATCTATAAACTAGTTTTCTGCAGTCACCTATGGTCTATGCACTTGCTTATCATTTTGCTGTGCCTGAAACACTTTGTCTCTATGCTTGGACATTAATGCATCTCCATTATCACAACACTTATTTTACCAATTGTAAGTGCATCTTCATTATGACACTCATATTTATCACCACAACATAATGTTTACAGTTATATTTTGCTTAACTACATGCCTTGGATCTTTTCTTTTGTGTGTGTGTGTGTGTGTTAATGATATGGAGCTCTTTTATGCCTAAGCTTATTGTGGAAATTAGGTTGAGACATCAAGCATTGATCCCAACTGTTTGGAATTGTTTTTTACAATTGAGCCCTATCATGTTGAATCATATTTTCTAATTGAATTTCACTAAAAGGAGTTCTACTGATTGTTTGTTGAGTTTGAAAGCTTGCAGATCAAGTTAATTTCCAATCACATTCTGACTTAATCATGTATACCTATGTATGGCATTGTACTAATATTTTTGGAAAGTCTGATACTAGCAAGGGTTAATTTATGAAGCTTCATTTTTATTACAAGATATTCCAAATAAATAGGAAGAACTTCTCTATTTAGATCTTTCTTAATGCTATAGAAACCCAGAATTGAACTTGAGTGTATAAGTTGCAGCAGGATGATTTTATCATGGCATTGGCAATTTTGCCTGGGAACATAAGGGATAACATGCATGAAATTTTTTCCCAAAAAAATTCAAAATAACTATCTGCGCCGAAGCTTCAATATAGAAATTTAGACAATTTTTTTTTTATTTTTTTCATTTTATTTTTTCAAAGATTTATATTCTAATTGGACTATCTGAGTGAGGAACAGACAGAATTCTGTGCTTAATCTTCCAGAACTAGGTTGGAAATTTTTTTTTAATCTTCCATCTACAGTCAAATGGCTGTTCTTTGCGTAACAAACAGCTGGATTGATTAAATATTTCTGTTAAGATGATCAGTAAATTGTCCTATTGTTTCCTGCTGCTATGTTATGGTTTGGAGTTTTTAAACAAGTCATTAAAGCTTTTATGGAGTTGTTAATAAGAATTTAAGTCATTTTCATTGTCAATTTAGTTGTAAGAGATTCAGGCTGCCTGTTAGTTTGTTGCTCTTTTATCAAAGCAGCTCCTACTTAAAAGAAAACATCATACAGTTAATTCTTCAATTACGCTGTTTGTCAATTTGGGCTTTGGGTCATGTTTGTCTATTAGACTTTAATCGCCTTTCTTAGTGCCATCTGTGGTTACAGTTACTAATTGGTTGCAGCTACTTGCTAGTGTTTAGCGCAGGTTTTTAGTGACCTGCTGATTGTGGTGAACTTTACGCTGCTCAAATTTGACTCTTTAAATGAAAACCAAACTAGCTCTATTTACATTTTCAAGATATGCTGCGTCTTAAGGAATGAGTACCAGTTTGTGTTCTATATTTGGAAATACTTTTTGGCAAGGATTAGTGACGTAACTACGTCTCGTCCTTTTAGCATATGTCTAGAACAATTTTACCGAGCACAAGATTTATGTGATTCCGTACATTCTTTGTTACAAGAGAAATATTAAAAGATAAAGATAATTGGGTAATTTATCAAAAAAAATCCTCAATAATGGGGTTTTAGGGGATGATGCACTCATGGGTAATTTATCAAAATCCTCATTTTTTTTGTTTTTCAATTAAACCAAATAAATTTTAAAAAAGACGTTTGATATCTTTTGACCTTAGTTGACTTTGGTTTAGGGCTTGAATCAATGTTATGGATTGAACCATATCAAATTTATTGAACTCGATCCATTTAATATAACATAAAGTATTTAATTTTTTGTTATTATGACCTAGATTGCCCTTTAATTTTTTTTTCCAAATCAACTCGTTGCCCGCCCCTATTCTAGCAACATTGCGATCTTCATCGCCAACACAAGGTAGGGCTAGTTGGAGCCCTAGTTGTCGGGTTGAGATTCTTGCTAATAAGGTGTTGGGTTCCTGTCAATGAGGTGTTAGTAGTGGCATCGTCGTCGTTGGGTTCTTGCTAACAAGGCATCGTCAGAGAGGAGAGGAAGAGGGGTTGTGGTCGTCATTGCCAACAGGACAGGAGGTGGATGAAAGTACATCAGATTTCTTGTTGTTCATCGTCGTTGAGGCTGTTGGTTGAGCATTGAGCTTTGTGTAGCCTCGATGATTAGCAATCCATCATCATGTAGGTTTTTTATAGCCTTGTTGTATCGTTATGTGACTTACCATAGTATTACCATAGTATTGGTGGAACATTTGTAGTGTTGTTGAATCGTCGAACCTTGGCAAGTTTATTGGCTATTGTTCAGTGCATCGTGAATCATTCACTACAATAATAAAAATAATTATATCTTTGTAGTTTGATACTATTAATTTTGAATGTCCAAGTATCGGCTACTTATAAGGATGCTTCTCTTTTGAATGAAATATTAAATTTTTTAGGTGAGATGGATGGTTTCAATGAAACAATATCTTTGTCAATATTGAAATTAGAAGTAATTTTTTTGAAGTAGTGATTCAATACCAGACCAAGTTGAAGGATCTTCTACATAACCTCAAACTTACAACTTCGATTTGAGCGAGGTATTTGTAATGGATAACAACGAAGATAGTTATGAGATATTTCAAGATTGGATTGAGCAGAGAATAGTATAAGAATTCAAAGAAGATATAGATCATAATACATTTGATGCCCATGATATTGTCAATGTGTTGATTGATTTCAATCTAGATATGTATATAAACATGTTGGAGGATAGGGTTGTAAAAGATGACTTCAACCTTAATGCTCTATCTTCGTATTTAGATAAAGATGAACTTATTATCAATGACCTATATATTGGATAGGTAATAATTTGTCACTGTTCATATTACAATATGAAATATGAAAATTTGTTGTGATATTTGACACTTGAGTTTTTCATGTTTTGTAGATATTTAAAGATATTCCAAAATTTAAAAGAGCTTTATAAGAATATTTCAGAAGGAGGAATCTTGAAATAAAAATTCAAGTATATAGAAGTTACAAGCTTATAGCACGATGTAAGGTTGAGCATTGTGGATGGATGATAATTGCTCGTAGAGGCAATCGATGTCGGATTATAAAGTTAATCGACGAGCACCAATATAATATGCTAAAAGGAAATCGAGATCATTCATCCGCTAGTAAATTTATGACTAAAGAAATCAAAGAATAAGTTCTTGTAAATGAATATTATATTTTGAAGATGATTATTACAAATATACAAAAAAAAGATTTGGAGTAGTAGTTTCATATATAAAAGTATATTTAACATGTGAAATCGCATTGAATGAAGTTTGTGGAGACTTTGATGGACTTTATAGTAAGTTAATGCCTTTCATAATAGAGTTGAAAGTTCGTGATTACGAAATGATTATTTCTTTAACAAGTATGAAGGAAGGGCATTTTGTTCGAATTTTTGGGCATTCGGTGCATGTTTATGTAGTTTTATTTAGTACATTCATCTAGTTATCGGCATAGATGCAACACATTTATCTGAAAATTCTCTTGGTATATTGATGACAGCGATTGCTGTTGATAGATCTAATAAGTTATATCCTGTTGTATTTGGAATAGTAGAGATTGAGGGGAGAGAGTCATGGGAATGATTTCCTTTTGAGTTGAAAAAACTTCTTTGGTGCATACTATGATTCTTTAAGCATCATTAGTGATAGAAATTTAGGAATTATTACAACAATGAAAGAAATATTTTCAGAGGCACATCATGGTTGCTTCATGGTTCATCCTTTGAATAATTTAGTAAGTGACGTACATGATAGGGAAGTGGCCAAGCTTTTTTGGGCTGTTGTGAGAGCACCTACTAAGTTCAAGTTTAATGAATGTATATGAAAATTGATGAAAAATTATATAGAAAGTTATTATTAGATTTTAGAAATAGATAAAGAGAAGTGGGCTATTTCATTTTTTCTAAGACGACGGTATGCAATGGTAACAACAAATAGTTCCGAAGTTATGAATTCAATACTAAAAGATGTTCATGGAATTTTAATAACATATATGATCGAGATGATATGGAGAAAAGTTATCGAGTGATTTTATTTGCATCGTCATCTGAAATGCTATCATCAGTACATTGACACCCCTGATGTATAAAGAAATACGGAAGTTAAAAGATAAGACAAGAGTCTATACTGTTCATATTTATTCGAGTAATATTTTTCAAAGTCCAAACACGGATCTGTTCATATTGACGTTTTGATATATTTGGCATTCCATGCTCTCATGCAATAGTTGTTATTAAGTTTTTGAATTTCAATCCATATGACTATTGTGAAAATTACTTTTTGAGAGAATATTTAAAGAAAACTTATTATGACACCATCTTCCCAACTAGAAGAAAGCAGTTTTGGATTAAAACATCTAACAATAAGATTATTTTACCTCTCAAGAATATAAAATAGTCAGAAGAAAGAAGACAAGGATAAATATGAGACACAATGGTAAAATCTCTAGAAAGTGTTTAAGGTGTCAATAGTTAAGTTATAATTGACGACATGCAAATTTCTGGTTGTATAAGTTGATGTTCTAAAATGTAAAATAGTATAGTTTCTTCAATCTTTTTATATTATCTCATTTTGGTTTATTTTTTATTATCTACATTGGTTTTCTATATATAGTATACTTATATAAGTATACAAATATATTTTTTTGACAAGTGCATTGTAATATTATGAGACATTATAAACTTGTGATAATTTTAAATATGAAGTTATCATTTTGTAATTGATATTACAATTGTTGTTGTAGAAATATTTTTGATGATATTTGTAGAGTGGATTTGTTGGTTGAGATACGTTTTGTTAGGAAGACCGCTTAATTTTAATAATTACACTAAAATCATCTAAAAAATATAAAATTGGTATTACTTAATTTAGAATCATGATAGTTTTAGAGAATTTAGTTTTGGTTTAGGTCAATTTTAACTCGAATTTGGTTTTAACATTGGATTATTACATACTAAAATTTATTAATTATATTAAAAATTTTGTTGTGAATGTCCAATCCTCTTGAGAGATATGTGGGACATATCAAGGGTGATGACATTAAGGATATTGATCCTCAGACCTATGAGGAGACTATTACGAGCATAGACTCGAAGAAGTGGTAAGATGTCATGAATTCCAAGATGGATTTCATATACTATAACAAGATTTGGAACCTAGTTAACACACATAAGGGTAATGTACCCATTGGTTGCAAGTAAATCTTTAAGAAGAAGATTAGAGTAGATGGAAATGTAGAAACCTATAAAGCAAGGTTGATAGCTAAAGGGTATCGTTAAAGACAAGATGTGGATTATGATGAAACCTTCTCACCTGTGGTTATGTTGAAATTCATCCAAATTTTATTGGTTATCACAACACTATGATTATGAGATATGACAAATAGATGTGAAAACAATATTCCTTAATGACAACCTCGAGGAGGAGGTGTACATGATACAACTCGAGGGATTTGTATCCAAGGAAAGTCCAAATAAGGTGTGTAGATTTCTTAGTCCATCTATGGACTAAAGTAGACTTCCCAAAGTTGGAACATAAGATTTGATGAGGTGATTAGGTCTTATGACTTTGTTAAGAACGAAGATGAGCGTTGTGTGTACAGGAAGGTAAGTGGGAGCGTTATCACTTTCTTGGTGCTATATGTGGATGACATCATGATAATTGAGAATGATGTAGGAATGCTTTTCACGGTTAAGGCTTAGTTGTCTAGACACTTCTCTATGAATGACTTAAGGGAAGCATCATGTTAGGATCGAGTCGACACTAAGAGAGGGGATGAATTAGTGCAGCGGATAAAAACGTCGATTTAAAAACTTCTTCGTACGATAAAAATTGATCTTAGAAGATAACTTGAAATTGAATGCTTGTTCGTAAGTATAGTGAAAGCAAAGTAAGGAGGAAGTGAAGCAATTGCAAAGTAAGTAAATGACAATAATATAAATACACACCAATTTATAGTGGTTCGGTCGTTGTGACCTACATCCACTCTTGATTCCTCTTCACTTGAGGCCACCAGCTTTCATTACTAATCTTCTTTTAACGGGCGAAGATCAACTACCCTTTTACACTCCATTCTCCTTTTGACAGGTTCAAGAGAGAACCTTTACACCCCAACTTATTCCTCTATTAAACCATACTAATACTTAGAGCTTGAGAGGAGTTTTCACAAGATTACAAAAGTGTTTTTCTACTTTTTTGCTCTCAATTCTTACGTGTTAACTAGGGATAAGAGAGGTATTTATATGCCTTAAGTGGATTCAAATTTAGAGCCTAAAAGTGTCTCATCCCTGATTTTCGGGATACTAGTGGTACCACCGCTTGTGTTGGGTGGTACCATCGCCTACAACACTGACACTAGACGGTACCACCGCCTAGTCTGGCGGTACCACTGCTTGATAGTCTCGGAGATTGAGTTTGGGTAGTGGTACTGCTTAGACTAGCGGTACCATCGCTTGATAGTCTCGGAGACTTGAGTTTGGGCGGTACCATCGCTTGACATAGTCTCGGAGATTATGCCACCGATGGTTCTATCTATTGGGTCATTGTTTGGGCTTGTTACTTGACCCAACACAGTCCAAACTTGGGCCCAATTGGCCCCTAATTGAGTTGGCTCAATTCAAACTCAATTACACATAAAACCTACTTCGATCTAAACCATTATTACAAAGCTAAATCAAATGTTGTCCGTCATGTCATTGGTTCATCGGTGCTTCGTCCGAATCTTCAATGCATCATCCTCTCTTGCGTCCTATTGCCTAATCGACCAGTTGACCTCCGTAACTCTGATTTCCTCGGCGTAATTTTTGCTTTTCTTGGCCCGATGCTCGAACTCATGGCTTGAAGCCTTCTGTCGATACGTCGATCGATCCTCCAACTCGACGTCAAATCTTCTAACATGTTCTACTCCTGCCCAACATGATTCTTTCTACTTTAATTGTCTTTCCTGATTGAAGTTAGTTCTGCATCACTCAAAACGCAGATTAGATCACAAACAATATTAATTGATTTCATCATCAAAATCTAAGATTCAAAAAATCTCCCCCTTTTTTATGATGACAACCAATTGATGACAGAGTTAACCTTAACTCCCCCTATCAATATGCCATATTGATAGAATCTTGAATTCAAATTGAATTCAAGTTGAAGCAAAATTTCATCATGAATATTTCATCGTTGCATGCATAATATCAAATCATCATGTATATTTTCAAAATATAAAATCATCATTACATGCATGATTCCAAATCATTATTCATCATGCCATGCATGATTATCATCATACATTCTCCCCCTTTGTTATCAACAAAAAGGAGAAGTGCAACTATCAAGTTTTAGAGATATGTAAGTTTTACAACATATAAGTTAGCAATATTTTGAGTTGTGCAAGTTTGTAAATTTTACTTCTTGAGATAGGTAAGATAGCACTTTTGCAAGCTAGCAATTCTTGGTAATGTTCAAGATAGCAAGTTCTTTCTTCTCTTTTGAGAAGTGCAAGCTAACAAGTTTTTCTCATTTCAATTTGTAAGCTAGCAAATTTATCTCCCCCTTTGTCATTGTCAAATAGAGAAGAATACAATGTTAATTTTTTTTCCTTTATATCAATTTTCAAATCATGACAAAAAGTAAAATATCAATTTTATTTCAATATATTTGTGCATCAGTATAGTTTCAAATTAAAACATACATAATTTTAAAACCTTACATTTCATCATTACTTCATGCATGATACCAAAAATAAATTATCACTATGGGCATATCATATATGATACTCAAGCATTCATGATACATCATTTTAGCAACAAATCATAATATTGCACGCATCATTCCAAATCATAAATATTTTAAATTATGATGGTATTAAAATGTCAAATTACATTACATCCTACCATGTATGATCACAACTTCTTATTTGTATGCATCAACATGATATCATGAGTATTTTATGCATAATTTCATATCATCACATGAAGAATATCAAAAAAATTAATTGGGTGATGAGATATACACTTCATGAATACAAGGGAGTCACGAACCAAATTTCAAGTTGTGAATATCGAAAAATCAAGGGAAAAATTATGATTCTTTTTTTATGACTCAAATAATGAAAAGAAGAATCATAGTAAATAATCTTGATTCATATAAAAAATCTCATGTTATAATTCCAAGAAAAATCATGATTCATTTGATAAAAATATTATCGATTCATACATTTGAATAAATATTCTTTAAACCATTATCACTTCAACTCATCATGCATAATATCAAAATGTAAAATCATCAAACATGGTACAAATATTTATTTTCAAAACATTCATCATTATTTTCAACTCATTCAATTTGCCAAATCAACAAAGTCACTAGATTCAAAATGAAATAAAGAGGTTTATCGATCTCTTGAAATATAAATGATTTCTTTTCTCCCTTTTGTGATTGTAAATAAGAAAGAAGAGGAGGGGAATAACAATACAGTAGTACAATTTATTTTCTTTTACATCAATTTTCATCACATAAAAGATAACAAGAAAAGTTTGGTGATGAGATATACTTGTATAGTAAAAATCATATCATGAAAGATAAGATCATATGAATATCAAAAGATATGATTCAAAATATTATCTTTAATAAAATGTAAGAAATCATTTGAGAATAAAAAGTGAGGGATCTCGATTCATATAAAGAAACTATCAAGTTTTGATTCCAAGAATTCAAGATCAATCATGATATAGATAAAACTTATTCAAATAATTAAATCATCAAAATTACTTTCAAGAGATTCAAAATGACATACATAGATTTATCATTTTCTTATTGGGAAAAAAAAGATAAGATAGAGATAGAGAAAATTTTAAAATGTATTTCCTTTTTAGTTGTTTCAATTCATATGATTGGTTTCATACAAGCATGCCTAAGTTTTGACGTCAAATCAAAACATGCATCATCGCTTAAAAGCAAAGTTTATCATCACAAAGATCATCATGCATAATTTCAAAATATAAACTCATTAAGCATGAGTTCAAATCATCATTACATTATTTCATCAAGCATGATTTCATAAAGCGTTTTTAATCAAAATCATTTTTTTTGTTGTAGTAATGTATTTTCCTTCTTTGCATCAATGATTCAATCAAATCATAAATACAAAGAAATCATGTCATGAAAGATATAAGATCAAAAGTATAGCACGTAGCACGTAATTCCAAAACATAAGATTTCAAATCATTATGTATCAATAAATCATCAAATATGATTTTATTAAACATAAAATATTTTTAAACGAAATCAAAAAATAATATGGAAATAATTAAAATACACATTATTACTTCTTAAAAACATACATAAGATTAATCTTATTAGATATACAAGCATTATATTTAACATTTTGTTCCTTTATCATAAAACATATAATTTTCATGATCATTTTCAAAATCACTAGAAAGATACGCATGGTCTTAATTTTTTAAAATATTTTTTAACAATTTATATATAATTTTTTAAATTAATTTAAAAATAACTCATGAAATGCATCAAGTAATTTTAAAATAAAGTAAAGGTGTTTTAGTTACCTCATTGTCGAAAGCCGTTAAGGCATAATTTGCCACCTCGCCTTTGTTGATTTGTTCTTCATCTTCGGATGAACTTGATTCATCCCAAGCCACATTGAGTATTTTTTTTTTCTTTTGTAGCTTCTTTCTTTTAGGTTCATTTTTATTTTTTGATTCTTATTTTAAGAATTTTTTTAGCTTTATTATGAGGAGTTCAAGGTCATTATCACTTGAGCTTTCGCTCGAGTGGTCTTCGAGTTTGAAGTGTTAAATCATTCATATTCTTTGGAAGGTTATTCTCAAGTTCGTCATGTGCCATATAAGTCATTTCATAGGTCACCCAATAAGTTCATCAAGTGAAAAATAGTTCAAATCCTTTGTTTCTTGTATTGCAGTTACTTTCGAATCCTAATTTTTAGAAAGAGATCTTAGAATCTTGTTTACAAGTTCAAGATTAGAAAAAGATTTACCTAAGTACTTTTAAATTATTGACAACATCCGTAAAATGGATGTACATATCAATAATAGTTTCACTTGGTTCCATTAAAAATAACTCAAAATTATATATCAAAAGATTTATTCTAGACTCTTTTACTCTATTCGTGCCTTCATGAGTTACTTCTAGTGTGTGCCAAATCTCATGTGCAGTTTCGCATAAAGAAACACGATTAAACTCATTTTTGCTCAAAGCACAAAATATAGTGTTTATAGCTCTAGCATTAAAAAAAGTTCTCTAAATCATTCAATTCGTTCATTGGAGTAAAAGACTTTTAAAAATCACTTTCAATAATTTTCATAAATTTAAATCTAAAGAAAGCAAGAAAACTTGCATTATGAGTTTTTCAATAAGTGTAGTCCGTTCCATTGAACATAGGAGGACGAATAATAGAGTGACCCTCTTGAAAGCCGAAAAGAGCTATTTCTCTTGGGTGTTTAACCATAGGAGAAAAACGTGGCTCTGATACCAACTGCTAGGATCTAGTCGATACTAAGAGGGGGGGTGAATTAGTGTAGCGGATAAAAACGTTGGTTTGAAAACTTCTTTGTATGATAAAAATCGATCTCGGAAGATAACTTGAAATTGAATACTTGTTCGTAAGTGTAGTGAAAGCAAAGTAAGGAGGAAGTGAAGCAATTGCAAAGTAAGTAAATGACAATAATAGAAATGCACATCGATTTATAGTGGTTCGATCGTCGTGACCTATATCCACTCCCGATTCCTCTTCACTCGAGGCCACCGGCTTCCACCCAGTCTAGTAGTACCACCGCTTGGGAGATTGTGTCTGGACGATACCACTGCCTAGACTAGTGGTACCACCGCCTTACAATCTCGAAGACTAAGTCTGGGTGGTGGTATCGCCCAAACACAGTCTCCCTAGCGGTGCCACCACTTGAATAGTCTCAGAGATTGTGCCATCGATGGTTCCATATGTTAGATCACTGTTTGGGCCTTTCACTTGGCCCAACACAACCCAAACTTGGGCCCAATTGGGTCTTAATTGAGTTGGCTCAATTCCAACCTAATTACACCTAAAACCTATTTCGATTTAGACAATTATTATAAAGCTAAATCAAATGTTGTCCGTTATGTCATTGGTTCATCGGCGCTTCGTTCGAATCTTCGGTGCATCATCCTCTCTTGCGACCTATTGCCCAATCAGCTGTTGACCTCCACAACTCTGATTTTCTTGGCGTAATATTCGCTCTTCGTGGCCCGATACTCGAACCCATGGCCCGAAGCCTTCTACCAATATGTTGATCGATCCTTCGGCTCGACGTCCAATCTTCTGACATGTTCCACTCTAGCCTAACATGATTCTTCATACTTTAATTGTTTTTCTTGATCGAAGCTAGTATTACGTCACTCAAAACGTAGATTAGATCACAAATAGTATCAATTGGTTTCATCATCAAAATCTGAGATTCAACACATCCTACATTTTGGAGATTCGAATCTATAGAGAAATCGAAGAGGATGCTTGGCTTGTCCTAGTCTAGGTACATAGACACCATTGTCAAAAGGTTTGATATGAAAAATTTTAAGAGCAGTTTCATACTAATAAGACATGAAATATCACTTTCCATGAGTATGTCCCTAAAGACTCTTATAGAAAGGGCATATATGGATAGGATACCCTATGTCTCTTTGATAGGATCTATCATGTATACTATGTTATGTACCAAGCTTGATATAGCACATACTATAAGTGTTACGAGGATGTATCAAGTGGATCTAGGTTTGGAATACTAGAAGACAGTAAAGTGTATCATTAAATGCTTGAGAAGGACTAAGGATTTTTTACTGATATATGGAGGAGGTAGCCTCAAGATTGAGGGCTATACGAACTCGAGTTTTTAATCCAATATCGATGATAGCAAGTCAAACTCAAGATATGTGTTTACCCTGAATGAAGGAGCAGTAAGCTGGAAGAGTTCCAAGCAAGACACTATTGCTGACTCGACCACTAAGGCAAAGTATATTGTTGTGGTAGAAGCAATAAATGAGGCAGTTTGAATGAAGAAGTTCATCGCAGATTTAGGAGTTGTGCTGGGCAGCGAGGAGCCTATTCCCTTATATTGTGACAACAACGGGGCCATTGCTTAAGCGAAGGAACCCGTGTCTCATCAGAAGTTCAAGCACGTTCTAAAGAGGTTCCATTCGATCAGAGAGATCGTAGCCTATTGTGATGTAGCATTGGAAAGAGTTCTGTTTGAAGATAACATTATAGATCCATTGACAAAGTCGTTGTCTCAATTTATTTTTTAACGTCATTGGGACCTAATGGAGATCAGACATATGGGTGATTGACTTTAGGTCAAGTGGGAGATTGATAGTTACAAGTACCCTACTAGCCAATCACGTGAGTGATGACACGTATGATACGCTGTACGATATTTTTTGGTTATTGTTATTATGACATTTTCTTATTTTATATTGGATGATGAATATATATAGTGATATCCTTGGAACTCTAATGAGATCATGATAATGAGACTAATTCACATTTAAACATGGATCGTTAAATATTCTCGATCATAGGTTATTTGAGAGGAACATCAAGATAATCGAATAGGCCGATGTGCTATATACCAATCCATATGATGAAGGCAGTTGGTCTCATAATTGCTTGTGTGGACACTAGGGATATGGTGCAAGTGCTCATTGGAGAATGAGTTCACTGAATGATCTGCTTATGGAATGCTAGATGATTAATGATACCTCAACATTAGACAACAATTTCGTAGTCTCAATTTTGTATCTAGTCCTTAGACTTGAGACACTAAGGATATCTTATTTGAGTACTCTATTCTTTGATACTAGATTTATAGGTTTGAAAGCTTCGGATCTAGTATAGACGGTCATTGAGAATGACAGCCAACTTTACGAAGATAATTGGGTGTCAACAAAGGATCATCCAATCTCAGTATAATGAGAGGAATATCTCGTGTATTCTCACTCAAGCACATCCTTGACTAGGGTTTATCGGATCGTGATGAATCCGATAAGCATGAGATTCAGATTGAGAGAGGAGTTTTCCAAGAGAATTCGATTAGAGTGAGGCTTAGATAAATTTCATATGGGCTTGACAACACCATGCCCGATATGCGATCTCTGGGATATTAGATGGATGAGGGACTATAGATATACAGTAACTAATGATAGATAGGTCCAATGGATTAGATCCCCTTGTATCGTTTAGAGATTATAGTGTAGTGGCCTAGTACATCCTTAGTCGATGAGTTAAGTGAATTATTATAGGGTTAATAATTCATTGAGTCAGAAGGAGTTCTGAGTCAAAAAGAATTTTGACAAGTGCAACTCATGGCTAGCTCGATATTGGGCCTAGAGGGTCACACATATATGGTACATAACACGATAAATAGAGGATCAGATATGAGATATCTAATAAGCCTATGTTTTAATGGATTCTGAGGAGAGACCTAATAGAGCTTACAATGGTTATTAAATGGGGATCCAATACCCATTAAATAATGGGTAATTGGATAAAGATCTAATACTCAATAAGAAGGATCCATTACGGTTAGTTAAAGGAGGCTCTATATAAATAGGAGTTGGGACTAAAAGGATCATAAGCTAGACCCCTATTGCCATCAACCTCCTCATCTCCTCCCCCCTTCTTCCTCCAATCGATTGCCCCCTCTCTGGTGCGAGAGGACAATAAGAGGGACTGATCCCTCCTTGTGTACTATTGCATGGTAGTGCGCGATCACGAGGAAAGAACATGTTGTGTGATGAGGTATGTCATCGCTGTATCCATCATGTGGATCACCACTATAGAGGAGTTTACAAGAGCTCCTTCATTCACAGACTAGGATTTGCAAAAAATATAAAATAAAACTGTTTTCCCAAAAGAGGCCATAATGTTTGGAGGCCGAATAGGACGAGAATCATGTGGAGTTGTAATTGGCAAGAGTTGCTTACCTTTTGAGCTTAAGTGTGATTGATCGAGTTCGTCAAGGTCATACTATGATGTCAATTGGATCCCGATCCATACTAGAAATCTGTTGAAGATTTTCGATTTATATGCCGGAGGGTGTCGTGTGTTTCACGAGAAAGTAGTGGGAGTAGATTAAGATAAAATTTCATGTCTTAATTATTTTTTCACAAAATCTATATGTAATTTAGTTTCTATTACATCTTTTTAAAAATATGGCGCTTGTAAATCCCTTATGTGACATACTCGATGTCAACTGTCTCATTGGTTCAAATTATACGGATTGGCTCCGCAACTTGAGAATTGTTCTCACGACGGAGAAATTCATGTATTTCTTTAACATAGTTGTACCTATGCTTGCGGATGGGCAGGTGAGGATGAGATTACTCGCTACGTAAAGTATATAGATGATTCCACTCTTGCTTAGTATTACAAGTTAGACTCTATGACTCCCGAGTTATAGAGGCAGCATGAAAAGATGGATGTCGAATCCATCCTCCATCTCTATAAATTATTTGAGGAACAAGAAATGACTCAACGATATGAGATATCCAAGAGTCTCTTCCGCACAAGGATAATTAAAGGGACATCGATTCAGAATCATATCCTTAAGATGATTAAGTGGACAGAGAAGCTCACAAGTCTATGAATGGTTCTAGAGGATAATATATGTTGATTTTATACTTCGATTGCTCGCTACGTAAAGTATATAGATGATTCCACTCTTGCTTAGTGTTACAAGTTAGACTCTATGACTCCCGAGTTATAGAGGCAGCATGAAAAGATGGATGTCGAATCTATCCTCCATCTCTATAAATTATTTGAGGAATAAGAAAGGACTCAACGATATGAGATATCCAAGAGTCTCTTCCGCACAAGGATAATTAAGGGGACATCGATTCAGAGTCATATCCTTAAGATGATTAAGTGGGCAGAGAAGCTCACAAGTCTATGAATGGTTCTAGAGGATAATCTATGTTGATTTTATACTTCAGTCCCCCTCAGATTCTTTTTTATAGTTCATAATGAATTTTAACATAAACAAGCTTGAGATAACTCTCTCTAAGCTCTTCAATATGTTGAGAGAAGTTGTGAGTACCATTAAGAAAGAGAAGTCAGTTATCTATGTTGGTGAGATCCAAAATAAAAGGCAAGTAGAGAAGTCCCTTAAGAAGGGCAAGGGCAAGGGCAGGCCGGGAAAGACAAATGTTGCTAAAAAAGACCTAGCAAAGGACAAAGGATAATGCTTCTACTATGGTAAAGACGGGCAGTAGAAGAGGAATTGAATTGCAAGGAGTACCTTATAGAAAAGGTGCAACAAAAGCTTGGAGAAGCTTCAAGTACATTCATGATCGATCTTCATTTGTTAGAAAGTTATAATAATGTATGAGTATTGGATACTGACAGTGCATCTCATATCTGCAATTCGTTACAGGTTATGGCAAGGGCTATGTAACATCTCCCATTTTTGAAAATTTAGTAAATGCTTGTTTGTAAATATGAGGATTATTTAATAATTTTTTTATATTAAATGATATTATATTAAAAGTTTATGGCTAGGGACCTAAGA
>LVTN01000157.1:443261-460426 GCA_001649415.1 Musa itinerans
AGAGCTTTGGTTATGTATTTCTATATGCGCTTTGGATAAGAATGATATGAATGCAACGTCAAATGCAACGTTTGAGCTTCTATTTTGTATTTGTTCTTTGATATATTCTGAAATGCTTCTTATGCTTCTGAAACATTTACATATGCCATTGATACGTTCTGAAGCATTTCATCCGCCATTGATATGTTCCGAACTATTTCATATGTCATTGATATCCGAAATGCTCCTTACGACTTTGATATACTTTGAAATCTATCATATGCCATGGATATGCTCATTCTGCCAATGATATGCTCCAATTAGCCCTTACTCCATTGTTATTAACAAAATATGCTTCGAATAAAATGACATTGTAACTCTGTATTTGTCGAGTGTGAGTTTTGTAAATGTTTGAAAAGTACCTCTCATGTCAGGATTTTGGGAATGTAAAGTTTAAATTGTGAAATGATATAAACCTATGGTACATGTTGGTTTTATGATTGTATATATTGCCAGGCTTATGGATTTATGATGTGTTTATGGTTTAGTTGAGTTTGCTTTGGATTTTGTGAATCATTAAGTGATATGATAGTATGATTATAAACTGCACAGATTTTATGAATTGTGGATTATATAAGTGAATTTTGACTTGAGTGTTTTCTTAGTGGCCTCAAATGTATGATTGGATCCTGGAATGTATTGTTGAATTATAATATTATCAATTTTGAGTTAGGTTCACACCTCCTGAATAGGGGGGGTGTGACAGGCTAGGAGATTAGCGAGAGTCGAGGTAGACATCAAGATGGAAAATGACGCAAAAGTTGCTACTATTGCCATTAGCGAGGTTATCCTACCGTTGCCTGGTAGAGCTATTCTTGCATTAGATACATGCTATTTTGTTCCTTTGATCCTTAAAAATATTATTTTTATTTTTTATTTGACAAATAATGAATATAAATTAGTTTTTGAGAACAATGCTTATTTATTAATTTTAAATAATGAGATCATCAATAGAGGAATATTAAATAATGATTTATTTGTGTTAGATGTTGCTCCGTATGTTATGAATGTTGGTGTGTCTAAGAAGAACTGGGATGAGGTGAATGATGCATACTCGTGGCACTGTATGTTAGGTCATATCAATGAGGGAAGAATTCAAAGGCTGCTATAGGATGAATACTTAGATATATTCGATTATGAATCAAATGCAACCTATGAGTCTTGTTTTTAAGGGAAATTGATCAACTCACCGTTTAGTGGAACTAAAGAGAGAGAGAGAGCCACTGAGTTGTTAGGGCTCGTATATATTGATGTATATGGTTCTGTGTCAACTAAGGCCATAGATGGTTATTCATACTTCATTATATTCACTGATAATTTCTCTAGGTATGGACATGTGTACTTAATGAAGTACTAACTTCGAAGCCTCCGAGAAATTCAGAGAATACAAGAATGAGGTAGAATACCAGATTGGAAAGAATCTCAAGACTCTTCGATTAAATCAAGGAGGAGAGTACTTGAGTACAAAGTTCATCTAATTCCTCAAAGACCATGAAACCCTAACCTAATGGACTCCTCCTTATACACCACAACTCAATAGTATATTAGAAAGGAGGAACCACATACTGTTGGACATGGTGTCGTCCATGATGAGTTTCGTCGACCTACCCGTCTCTTTCTAGGGCTATGCTCTAGAATTTGTAACTTACCTTCTGAACAAAGTTTCATCTAAAATAGTAGTGTCTATACCATATGAGATATGAAAAGGGAAGAAATATGATCTTAAGGTTGTTAAGATTTGGGGCTGCCCTACCCACGTTAGGAGACACAATCCCGATAAGTTGGAATCAAGGATAAAACGACACAAATTCGTGGGATACCCCAAGGAGACTTGTGGATTTTACTTTTATCACCCCGAGGACCAAAAGGTCTTTGTTGCTAAGAGGGCGGTATTCCTTGAGAAGGAACACATTTTTGGTGGAAATAATAAAAGCGTGATAGAGTTGAGCGAGGTTGGAAAACTTAGTTCAAGCACTATTCCGTAAGACGAGTTTGTTCAGGTACCTAACACACAAGTTTCGACTTTGCATTACTTCGGTGGAGTGTCTAACTCTCCTGAGAGATATATGGGACATATCAAGGGTGATGATATTGAGAATATCAATCCTCAGACCTATGAGAAGACTATTACGAGCATAGACTCCAGGAAGTAACAAGAGGCCATGAATTCCGAGATAGATTCCATATACTCTAACAAGGTTTGAAACCTAGTTGATGCACATGAGAGTATTGTACTTATAGGTTGCAAGTGGATCTTCCAAAAGAATATCAGAGTAGATGGAAAGGTGGACTTATAAGATAAGGTTGGTGGCTAAAGGGTATCGTCAAAGACAAAGTGCTAACTATGACGAATAGATACAAGATGATGCTTAGCTTGTCCCAATTCAAGTGTATTGACATCATTGTCAAAAAGTTTGGTATAGAAAATTTGAAGAGATGTTTCATACCAATGAGACATAAAATATCACTTTCCAGATGTATGTCCCCAAAGATTCTTGTAAAAGGATAGACATGGATATAATACCCTATGCCTCTGCGATAGGATATATCATGTATGCTAAGCTATGTATTAGGTTTGATATAGCGGATGCTTTAAGTGTTACAAGCATGTATCAGGCGGATCCAGGTTTGGAACACTAGAAGACAGTAAAGTGTATCCTTAAGTATTTAAGAAGGACCAAGGATCTTTTACTGGTATACGGATGAGGTAACCTCAAGGTTGAGGGCTACAAAACTCAAGTTTTCAATCAGATGTCGATGATAGTAAGTTAAACTCAAGGTATGTGTTTACCATGAATGGAGGAGCAATAAGCTAGAAGAGTTCCAAGCAAGATACTACTGCTAACTCGACCATTGAGGCAGAGTATATTGCTGAGGCAAAAGCAGCAAAGGAGGCAAATCTGGATAAAAATGTTCATTGCAGGTTTGGGAGTCGTGCTAGGTAGCAAGGAATCGATTCCCTTATATTGCGACAACGAGGCGATTACTTAAGCGAAGAAACCTAGGTCTCATCAGAAGTCCAAGCACATTCTGAGGAGGTTCTACTTAATCAGAGAGATCATAGTCTATGATGATATAGCATTGGAAAGAGTTCCATCTGAAGATAACATTGTAGATTCACTAACAAAGTCGTTGTCTTATATTATATTCAAGCATCACTAGGACCTGATGGGGATCGGGCATGTGGGTGATTGACTTTAGGTCAAGTGGGAGATTGCTAGTTATAGGTGCCTTACAAGTCAATCATGTGAGTGATGACACTTGTGATATGCTGCACAATCTATTTTGGTTATTATTATTATTATTATGACATTTTCTCACTTTATATTAGATGATGAATATATATATTGTTATGTCCTTAGATTTGTACAATGAAAATTTGATCATGATGAGATTATGATAATAAGATCAATTCGCCTTTAAACATAGATCTTAGATATTCCTAATCATATATTACTCGAGAGGAAAATCGAGATAATCAGACAAATCGATATACTATATACCCGTCTATGTGATAGACGCAATTGGTCTTATAGCTACCTGTGTGGGGACACTAGGAATATAGTATAAGTGCTCATTGGAGAATGAGTTCATTGAATGATCCACATATGTAATGTTAGATGGTTAATAATACCTCATTTGTCAGAAAGTGATTTCATAGTCTAAGTTATGTATTTGGTCCTTAGACTTGTGACACCGAGGATGTCTTGTTTGAGTACTATATTATTTGATATTAGATTTATAAGTCTGGAAGTTCTGGATCTAGTACAAACGGTCATTGGGAATGACAACTAATCTTACGAAGACAATTGAGTGTCAATAGAGGATTTTCCGCTCTCGGTATCATGAGATGAATATTTCGTGTATTCTCACTTAAGTAAATCCATGATTAGGGTCAATCGGATCGTGATGAATCCGATAAGCATAAGATTCGGATCGAGAGAGTTCACTGGGAGAATCCGATTAGAGTGAGACTCAAATAGATTTCGTATGGACTTGATAACACTATATCTGGTATATGATTTTTGTGGCATTAGATGAATGATGGACTATAGATACACGATAATTGAGGGCAGATAGGTCTAATGGATTAGATTTCCTTATATCGTCTGGGGACTATGATATAGTGGCATAGTATGTCCATAGTTGATGAGTTGAGTGATTTATTATGAGGATAATAATTCATCAAGTTAGAAAGAGTTTTGAGTCAAAATGAGTTCTAATAGGTGTAACTAATGGCTAGCTCGGTATTGGACCTAGAGGGTCACACATTTGGTGGACAACGCGATGAATAGAGGATTAAATATGAGATATCCGATAAGCTCATGTTTTAATGGATTCTTGGGAGAGATCCAATAGAGCTTAGAATAGTTATTAGATGAGGATTCAATATCCATTAAACTAGGGGTAATTGGATGGAGATCCAATACCCAATAAAAAAAGATCCATTAGGGTTAGTTAAAGGAGGCTCTTTATAAATAGGAGTTGAGACTAAAAGGGTTATATACTAGACTTCTATTACCGCCAACCTCCTCATCTCCTCCCCCCTTCTTCCTCCAATCGATTGCCCCCTCTTTGGTGTGAGAGGACACTAAGAGGGACCGATCACTCCTTGTGTGTTGTTGCATGGTGGTGTGCGATCGTGAGGAAAGAACTTGTTGTGCAAGGAGGTGCGTCGTCGTTGTGTTCATTGTGTGGATCACCACTAGAGAGGAGTTGGTGAGAGCTTCTTCATCTATGGACTAGGATCTATGATCTTAGGGGATATACGAGTTCCCCTAGGTGAGAACGTCTCGATCACTTTTTTGTAGTTTTTCGATTTCACGAGTTTTACGCTCTCGATCTTCGCACGATGATTCAATAAGATTATTTTAGAAAATTAGTTTTTGTTTACTTTCCGCTGCCCGCTCTCCAAGGTTTCATAACAAACCCAATATATGCCTTATCTTGTGTTTTAGTAGTGTGAAGGACAAGATCTAGTGCTTGCTAAAAGATGGTAAGATCCAACGCTATCTAACGGATCTAAGGGTCTTTGCACAATGAGACTGGGGAGGGTTTGGGGAAGATGAGTGTAGTGATAAAATAGTCTTACAATTTAGTTCTTACTAAGTATATATATATATATATATATATATATGAACTCTCACACTCCCTTCAAAGAAGGAAAAATCCTTATCAAATAAGCCATATCATAGGTGAAGATTTTTTTTATAAAAGAAGCAATTTTTTTATGATGTGCAACCAAATGCATAGAATGGAGTCAACGCTAATGTAATTTAAATACAGTTTAGTTGTGTTTGAGTTAATTATATATTATCCCTTGTGCAGTTAGTCCTGTTTAGCATTTTGATCCATATACTTTAAAAGGTTAAATTAGGATTATTGTACTTACGTTAAGTGAAATATTTAACCTAATTTTTCCTCACGTCGTGCATTCTACCTAATTTCTCCTCACGTCATCCATTCTATTGAGGAAAGTTAACCCTGTACTTACTGCACTTGCAGTCACATGTAGTTTCTGACACTAAAACAAGAATAAAATGATAATTTCACAATCTTTTTGAAATATTAATTTCACAATTGTTATTTACCCTTCTCACTTTCCTTCTTCTACTTCTTGCCCTCCTCCATCTTTGCCTACCCTTCGACAACTTATCCAACGACGGCGTGTGACAATGATTACGATTTGATATGCGAGGAGAGAAGAGGAGACGAGCAGTTCAATAATATTTTCATCATAAATCCACGACCAGAGAGATGCTACACTTTCCTTTGCCTTCCGTCACCCCCCCCTTCTTGTTCCATTGGATCTTCTTGAGGAGCTTTTGTTCCCATCGAGCCACAAAAATTATCATCACATAAATTATCAAAGATTGCATCTTATTTGAACCCGAAATTAACAAGAAGAGTTCTTACAGATGAATCAAAAGGACGGGACTACACTAAAGCTTGAATCAGCAAAAACCCGCAGTAGAGAACATCTGATCCACTTCAAGCTCTGCATTCGATTTCTTTGCAAAACGACCTTTTATCCGAGGCTTGGTTTTAGCATATGCCTTTTTCGAGGCATATCTTATGGTCTTCTCAAACTTCCTCGTCTTACTCTTCTCCGTATACCTCGTGACCGTGGCTTCTCTATCCATGGGATTGAACTATGGTGGAACTTGGAAAGGATGATGGCCTGAGAAGAGATCTATGGTTCCTTTGGATGCTCGAATGTGAGATGTGTTGGATGTATCCGACACAACACTTGCATCCATTGATGACAAGGAAACCTAGAAGATGTAGATCGGAGAAGAGAGAAGAAAGAGAAAGATCTTAGTCAAATCGATAATATTTTTTTCACTAAAAATAGCAATGAAATCTCATGAACATTTAGTATAATCTAAAATAGATGTGGTTTAGATACTGTCATATAATTGGGATAATAATGAAATCAATCTAAGTTTTGGTGCAAGAAGCAACTTACAAGGTAATTGAGCCCATTGGAGGCATCATGCTCCATCTGCAAGCTCTGTTGTTGTTGGCTCGTTTGCACTAAACACTTTTCTCACACTTCTTATGATTGTACTATAATTACTACTATTGCTTGGACCATTATAACACTCTAATCCTTGATTCTCACTGACATCGTATCCAATAAGATCTAATAACTTATCGACCATGACGAATGGTGGGAGAACCATGATGCCCATTGTCGTTGCCCTTCACATAATCGAGCAACAACCAAGAGGCAACCTCCTCCTCTTCATTGTCCTCATGCTTTAATTCGTTAAGATCCATCAGAACATTGATGTGATAGGGGAGGGTGACACTAGAGCGCACGACAAGGTCATCATCGACCAGAACGGGGATGACAAGGACACTAAAATTAATATTTTAGTGAGACTATAAAATTATTATTTTATTCTTATTTTACCGTCAGAAATTATACATTGACAGCATGTGCAATAATTTTCATTAGCTAAGTAAACGTTGTAAAGAGAAATAAAATTAAATATTTAAATAAAAAATTCTAATATAATTTTTTAAAATATATAAATTGAGATGCTAAACAGAATTAATTAATCTCTCGTTTCCGAGCGACTCGCATGTCGACAGAAAAAAAAACAAGGGGGGTGGGGGGGGATAGATGAGCGTTGCTATAAGAAACAGAAAGCACTCAGCAACTCTTAAATCAAACTAAACTAAAAATAAATTAATAAAAAAAGAACACCGACCTCCGGTTGGAGGGGAGGGGAAACCGCTTTCGACGTCAATCTCCAACCTGCCGCCCCCTTGATCCCAGCATTAGCAGTCTTTCTCTCTCTTCCGATCGACATGACCGCCGCCTCCGACGGCAGCGTCCACCCGCTGTTTTCGAAGATCTCGATCTCCGGCCCAGCCCTCGCCTCCGTCATCCAACGATTCGCTTCCTCCCCCGCCGATGTTCACGGCCTCCTCTTTGGCCACGTCACTCGGCTCCTCCCTCCCGACCCTCGCGACGACGACGCCCACGGCCACGGCTCCCCCTCCTCCTCGGCCGCTTACGCCGCCGCCTCCAACTCGCCCCTTGCCGCCACCGTGACTGGTCACCTGTTCCTCGCCTCTCCCGCCTCCTTCAACGATGCCCTCGGCCGCCTCAACCTCCCCTCCCTTCGCCACGCCGCCGCCTCCTCCGGCCGTCCCGCCGCCTCCCTCCTTGGATGGTTCTCCGGCCGACGCCGATCTCCCCTCCGCCCCTCCATACGGGACCGCGCCATCTCCCACTCCCTCTTTCGAACCCTAGATATCCTCGATGTCTCCGATGAAGCTCCGCCCGATTGCTCGTCGGAATCCCCCGATCTTCCCCTTCGGCCTTCCATCTTTCTCCTCCTGTCGTCTTCCACTACCGGAAACCAGGCCGTCCATACCCACGAGTACAAGGCCTTCATTCTCTGCCCGAGGGCCAGCGGCGGCGTTCTTGAACCGAAGTCCCTGCATATCGTCAACGTGGGGCCAGCTTTTACGGCACGGTACGGCTCCTTCTCGTCAGTGACGGCGTTCCCATGGATACCGTCCCAGTTGAGGGGGTTTGAGGAGGGGGAGCGTGAGTTGGGGAACAAGAGAGGAGAGGGGAAGAGCTTGAACCATCTCCGGCAGTTGGCAACGCAGCAGCAGGATTTGCCAGCGGAGGGGTTCGGTTTGGACAGATTAGGGAAGTTAGTTTGTCCTGCAGTCACCGAGTACGCCTCAGAATTGGAAGATCTGTATGGAAAGATGCTGCTTAGGTTAGAGAATTTGTCTAGGCTTGTGGAAGAGAGTTCTTCCAGGGTTCTTGAGCAGGTTGTTATTATATCTTTCTTCTAAAACTTCTTGAGCAATTTCGATTGATATCTCTCAGTTGGTATCTTAAATCGATAGATCATAGTTAGTTATTTTATGTGCAAGCTGTTTTCCTACAATGCAAGTTCAAAGAAATTATAGTGATTTGTTGAGTAGCACTTGTCTCTGAATTTGCTGTTGTTGTACTCTCTCTCCTAGTGACATACATATAACCCATCATACAAATGGACAGGGAGAGAAAAAAAAAAAAAAATCAAAAGATGAGGATACAACAAGAGTAATTGTAGCAAATGGACAGGGAGCATAAAGCCATAGAAGAATAGAATGAGAGTGGTAGTTGATACAGAAGTAGGAAAAGAGGGATGAGTAACACTGACAACAATAAAGAAGAGTAAGGAGACTCCAGATAGCAGAAGAGGACAGAGGAATAGACTAGCAATAGGACTCCATTCATAACTGAAGAAATATCAGTAGTGCAGTTAAATTAACTTGGTAGGTTTTCTCTACCGTGTGGTGTACCTGGACTCATGGACTCCATTGCTCTCTTATCACTGTTTAGATAAATTGAAGTAGGGCCTTAGTCATGTTAATTACCTCGTTTATTTGCGAAATAAGTATTTCTGGGAGAGGATGGTTGTAGCCTGTGCCAGTCCATCACTCAGAATCATGGTTTTGATGGATTGGTTGATCCTAATATAGGTGGACATCAAAAGAATTTTTTAGCTGAGATAGGATAAGAGGACTCCTAGAAATCAGAAACAGGTCAATTCCAAAGGGGAATTGACTTCATGCGCCGAGGTATAATATTACAAGTTTGTTGGATTAAACAGGATGCTTTAAGTAACCTATGTTTAGGTTTTGTTGTACTGTAATAGTAACTGGTTCTTAATTTACTAAATATTGTTATTTTATGAAGGTTTTACAAGTTAGAAATATATTGATAATCCTTGTTATCTGAGATGAGGATGCTCGAGTTGGATGGGGTTATTGCATTAGAAGAGATTTGATGAGAAATGGTTGCACAATTGTTAAGTTGGAAGTAGCTCCAATCAATGTTAATTTTTAAGGGAAAATATGATTTGGGCAATTCTGGCAAAGACAATTTTGTTGCCATTTAAGAAAAGAACAATTACCTTATGTTCAAGGTGTAATGACAAGGGATGAAGAATAGTGAAATTAACAGATGCAATTATTTTCAGACTTTGTCGTTATTGCTTTTATAGTTATTGAGATTCTTTATTGTTATCATCATCCTCATTTTAGGTTTCATATATGTCATCCTCATTTACTTCTTCGTGCATATGGCCAACATGATTAAATTCCCTCTATAGGGATTGAAATGTCTTCTGTTAAAGGTGCTTACTTTGTGATTTGACAGGAAAACTGGATTTCTGAATTACAAAGCAGAATGGAAGGATTAAAATGAGAAATTTTCAGTTGAAGTCTGTCCATGTGGTATGTTGTTACATTTTATTGGTTTTGCTGTTGATTCATATCTTTTTTGGTATTTCCTATAGTTATTAGTGACCTATTCTTACAAAGTTAACTCTTGTATCTGGGAAGAACGTTCATCACTTGTTAGTTACTGGTTCAATTTTACATATATGTTGATCACAATACCATTGTTCTAATTTGTCAATATGATGTTATTTTTCTCTTCAAGGATATGTTGGAATATTCTATCAGAAAGTAGCTATGTCATTATAGGATAGATGACTAGAGATAGGAACAGTATAGGTTTACAATATAATCAAGTTTTTCTAGTAAGATTCAGCTGATAATATCTTCTTTGAATGGGAAGAATGTTCATCTCTTGTTAGTTACTGGTTCAATTTTACATTCTGTTATTATATGTTGATCACAATGCCATTGTTCTAATTTGTCAATATGATGTTATTTTTCTCTTTAAGGATATGTTGGAATATTCTATCAGAAAGTAGCTATGTCATTATAGGATAGATGACTAGAGATAGGAACAGTATAGGTTTACAATATAATCAAGTTTTTCTAGTAAGATTCAGCTGATCATATCTTCTTTGAATGTGATCTTGCTCTTGAACTTTGGAATCCTATTGGAAACCATCTCATAGTTGATTTCCCCAACTTTGATAGTTGGCATCTCGGCTCTTGGCTTTTCCAAACCTCCTCCTCCCCCTTCATTGACCCTGCTCTACTAAAGAGACATCATTGCAATCTCATTATGGCATCTTTGGCCAAACCAAAATGATTCATGCTTTCACAACCACCAGGCTAGGGCTCTCACCATATAGAGAAATGTGGTTACATCCATCGATGACCTCATCCAATACGGAACAAAATATGAGGAGACTCATCTTCCCATCCAAAACCTGTATGCCCTAAATCATCTAGCCAATAATCAACTGTCTAACTATAACCTATATGGCTCATTTAATTCTGATCTGGATTGTGCGTGCAGGTTTTGGTAAAACGGCTTGCAGAAGGTGCCTCGACCTGCTACGCCTCTATCCCTCTTCATGCTAAAAGCTATGCAATAATCAAAGGACTTAAAAGCTCGGGGGCTCCAACAAATTTTGCTTTAAATAGACTTCGTACCTTCACTCTTTGTTTCCGGATATTTTTAGTTTGTTCACTAAAGTTGTTAAGGCTGTTCATATTCCTAGAAATGTTGATAGGGAGGTGCATCTTCTCTTCTGGTCAAGAGGGGCTTCAACTCCTCTAACAACAGCATCCGGAGGGGTCATCACTCTCTGGCTGATCCTTTTTGTAAACAGCTCTTTTGATTATTTAGGTAGCATACTTTTTGTAAACAACTTCAAGTATGTATCATACCAAAGAGGAATTGATGTGGGGCATATTTCCCATCGTTGATGGTGCATATTTAGGTAGCATCGTTGTAAATTAAAAGGTCTTTTGCCACTATCTTCGTTTTTTGCTTGATACAAGAGAAGACTCGGCACCCACAAACTTCAGCATAGACAGCTCGATTCTGATCCAACTGATATAAATAATGGGTTGAGTTGGGTGGGATTGCTTCGTCTAGATATTGCTTTCATTGCTTTTAGCCACATTAGATGACCAAATCGATTTGGTCTGATAGAACTATGCTATGCTACTACGCAGGTCAAGGAAATAGAGCTAACAAGATGGGCGTGGGCGGAGAGTCGCGGTCCCCTACTGCTTAATCATTTTGCCCAAGAAACTATAGATACTAATAAGAGAATAGAGCTTATCTCACCCATCAGTATTGTATCTATCTATTTATTTTCTCCGGTTAATTTCTTTTTTTCTTGTCAAAATCACTCGTTTCCTTTGGGAGCATCGGAAGCTACTTTTTGGAAACGCCAAAAAAATAGACCGATTCAATAAAAAGAATTCTTTTCTTCCGCGGGCTGGAGATGGAAATGAAAGCATTGTAAAAGGGGGCAGCCACATTTGAGGGAAACAGATTAAAAGGAAAAGAGCACAATAGAGCAATTGCAGGATAACAGGACGTTAAAAGCCATATGAAAGAAAGATGATACACGGCGTCATTACACGTTGATGATGCACGCTTAAGAGATGACCATCTTTTAGACAAATATTACAGTATAATATGAATGATTGAAATTGCTGAAATGCTTGTATGTACTGCTGAAATTTTTGTAGCAAAAGATGTAGAAAATTCAAAAAATTTCTGCTTTCCAAATATGATTCTAATTTCTAACACAAAAATATGAAATATTTTTTCCAAAGAAATCAAATTTCTTATTGGATCCAAAAAAGACCATTGGAATCTGCGATTATTCCCCGTCACCTGCAAAATAAAAAAGACCCAATTCAGACAACACCAAATGTATTTTAATCCTAAAAATTAGAAAAAGTAAATAATCTACGAACTGATCTGCTTAGACCTCAATGATATGCAATGGACAAATGGAACCAACATAAAAAAATCGACCAAAAAGAAGGTTCCTTTCTAAAAGGAAACAAAATACGCAAAGAATTCCATAAAAGAACCTCAAAAATAGACATCACTCTCGACAAATTCCATCCACTTTCTCTCACCGGCAAAAGGAAAAAATGTTAAATTCAGACAAGATTTTGTTTAATCCTCCAACTAAGAACACCAAATTTTTTGTTTATAAAAAAAAATATATAAAAAAATTATAGGAACCGATTTACCAAATCCCATAACAAAAATCTAATCAGAGATTTGTGGGGAGAGTATAATCAAATCCTCACTTTAGCGTGTAACTATTTGACGTAAAAAGTATAGCTATCAACCAAGTTGGGATAGGTGTTAACCATATGACTCATAACCTAATTAATAAGGTGTATTAAAAATAATAATTGAATTCTAATCAAAGATTTAAATATCGATATTTATGTGCATCCCAATCTTTGATATTCATCGGATGCCTTTCTATACTTTATCCTCTTTCTTATAAGAGGCTAATTCTTGGTGGAGAGATAGTAATATCAAGATATTTCCATTTAACATAAGCATAAACATATTATGTAAGATATATTAAATTTTAATCCATGACATAATTAATTTTCACATTACAAATATTTTTTAACAATTGGTATCATAGTCAAAAATTAATGAACTATAATTATCTTAGATCAAAAAAAAAAAAAAAGCTCTATTTACGTAATTAGATCTATTCATCATTTTAATTCCTATTATGTCAGTCATGTTTTGAAATAAAATTAACTCAAATCATTATAAAAGTATTCGGATCTATTTTTGTATTAGGTCAGTATCTTTGTCATAGCTCCCGTCTACTTGTATATAATATAATTTTCCTCGTATGCATAAGTCGAATGACGGAAGGGTGTTGCCCAATTCATGTCTAGGATGTCATGTTTGGCTTACTATCCAACATAGGATGCTATCACACTTAATGTTATTTATTTTTATTACCATGTTTATATTTATATATATGTATATTATAATTGAATGTGATAATAGAATTATTTTGATAAGATAAATTAGAGAGGTTATTATGGATTATATTAGAAAAGACTAATAGTGTTGTGGCACATATAAGGGAATATAATATTAATGGCGTATAACCGTTATGACTCACATTTGTAGTCGAATTTAATGTAATATTATTATATTTATTGGACTTATTGACTTATTTTATAAAATTCATGACCATGTATAAAATACTTTTCAAAACTTTTAGATACCAATTAAGTAATATTATTTTTAAAATAAAATTTTATTTTATTTATTTTGATCTTAAATTCTTTTATATCTTATCAATTAATAGATTAAGCAAGAGACTATTAATTTATGTGGTATTATTTAATTGGGTAAGATATATTATAGATCTAATTGAATTCTGATTATGATTATCAACCATTAATAAGGAAGTCCAATTATAATTAGATTACTTAGGAGATGACTTTGATAGGAGGGACTATCTTAATTACTTATTCTAGGCCCTCTACTTTCCTCTATAAATAGATATAACCTTCTTAGGACTCAACACGTAACAAAATATAGAAGAAAGATTACATATCTACTTTCATCTTCTTTTAGTCCATATTCTATCTCTTATAGTACTCCTACGAAGAATGAGAAGAAAAAAAAAATCTAGTTTATTTTATAAATATGTACTATTATTGCCTCCTGATTAGATTAAGATCAAATAAAAGTTTTCTGAATAAAAATGAAAGGTACATAATTTTGATCTTGATATATTATTATATAATTTTAGTTCTTGATATTAAATTTTTTTATAAAACAGTAGCATAATTATAATTTTATGCTTACATTTATAACATATATACAGCTATCAAACACCTTTGTGTAGTAGAGGTCATGTGATGTCATTTTATTTGGAAAGTAAACAGTTCAAACTTGCCCCTTTTTTTTGCTATATTATTATTGATAGCATAAGTAAATAAAAAGATGATATTCTATTCTAGTTATACATATATGATATGAGTATTATTATAAGTAGGGTGTTATAAGAAAGTTCATTGTAGTCATTATCCATTGACTTTAGTCATTCTTCTTCTTTTTTTACAAAGGGTTCTGAGTGAACCTTCTAGTACTTCTTTCTTATGTTATGTAATTTTATAATAATTATAGAAGAAGTTACTTCTCTTAAGTCAGAACAATTCTCACAATTCTTAAAAATTTTCTTGGCCTTCGAATAGTTCTCTTAATCCTTCTTCATAGTCCTCTTGTCGTGGGTTATGTTTTTCTTTTTGATCGGCTGTCTTACTCGAGATACTGTGAACCTTGAAAAGGCTCAATTTACTATTGATTTGGGCATGCAAACTAATGATAAACTTCTTCACCATCAATTTGCTATCGAGGGAGACTCTTAGTGCCATTGCTTATCATCAAAATCTGATGGTATAGTCTTGCATCAATGGTCTCATCCTTAGTGCAAGCTATGTCATCTTTTTTGTCGATCTTCAAGATAACCCATCAGATAAAATTCTTATCGGATAAGTCTTTTAAATTGCCCCTATGTCATCTCTTCATCATCATAGGCTTGTAGTTAGGCATTTCATCATGCTAGAGCATGACTTATCAACTTGAGTTGCATAAGAATGACTTAGTATTTGCTACTATACCAACATCAAGTAGGTGTCAAGTTGATTGAGCCACATATCTAATATCTTTACATTGATGGAGCCATTATAGGAGAAGGTCGTTGTGGTGCATCTTTGGCAAACCAATTTTGGTATTTGATGAAGATGGCTCCATTTTTCTTTGTTGTGATGTGCTATCTCTATCATCTTTCATTGATATATTGGCTTGAGATTGGATCCAACTCATCACGTCCTCCATATTTTGTGATCAATGTGACTTAAGTAGCATGATCTAATGATGTTGCTAGAGTACTTTCTGCTATCATATTGTTATCTCTTTTCATTAGTGATCAATATTGAATTTTTTCATTAGTCTTAATATTGAATCTCCAACTCACGAGGTTCTTCATTTGAACTTTTATATCCTTGCCTAGTGGTAATAATCCACAGGTGAGGATTGTTGCTTTGATGACACATGATTCGTTTAAGAGAAGAATTCAGTGGTCTTGATCCTTCCTCTAAGTGGATTTATACTTTGTGGGAGGATTAATAGAGATGTTCGAAGAAGAAAAATATGAAAGAGAAAAAGGATCTATATTACTTGTTGAGGCTTTTATTTATAGTTGTACAGGGGACAAACTCGTAATTAGAGGACTCTTGATCGAAGTTCAACTTTTAATCCTATGCAAGGGACTACTAGACTTGTAACCAGAGGACTTTCAATTAGAGTCTAGCTCTTAATCCCACGAACTTGGACTTGAGCTGAGTTCATCGTCCTTATCAATCAATCTATATATATATATATATATATATGTAACTAATTTTTAATTATTCTTTGCTGAATCCATCATTCTTTAAGCAATATAACTCCCTTTTACTTTAACAGATAAGAGTAAATATTATTTTGTGCATACCTATATTAATTTAATGAGCAGTCTAAAACTTGCCAGATGATCATTGTTTAAAAGAAAAAGTGTTTGACATAGTAGATAATCCTTAACAAAGCTGATTTTCAATTAGAATATTCGATGATTAATTTGAGGTAGTTGGATTACCATTCACTTTAACTTCAACATTAATTCAGTCTATTTTTTGGGACTATTTTGGATTTTTATTGTTTGGAGTATCATTGTTCTAAGATCGTAACTGCCCACTAGACGATGTTGGTTAGTATCATTATATGCATGACTCGTTTTTTTTTCTTTGTTTTGGGTATAGAATTAAGCAGGAAAACTTTTAACCATGTCTCTAAAAATATGTCTGCATCGCCTTAATAATCATGATCATGTCTCATTTCAGTAGAGCTTTATAATGTTTACCATACATTGCCTAAAATGTTCATCAAGTCAAGTCAATACAAAAGCAACGAAAACAAAGCAACCGACAAATGGAAAAATAAATAAATAATGTACTAGAAATACAATCACTGATGTCTTTGATAATTGAAGGCGCAAAAGAAAGTGTGTTCTACGATGCCAAACATTTTTTTGTTGGCTTCACGAGGCATTGCCATCCCCCAGCTTATTTGTACGCAAGATGAGCTTACAAGAGTGCTGATCAATGCTTGACCTCGTCTTTGCAACGGGGGCCAGAGGTCGATTCCATGTGTGTGCCACCCAATCTAAACATGGGGACGAGGAAGAGCTTTTTATTCCTGGACTTGAAGAACTTGTGTCGAATAGTTCTTATGCAGCCCTAACGGTGCCTACAACCAGAAGAGGTCATCCGTATTTTATTTGAAGTTAATGAAAGAAGTAGTGTCGAATATATCAGTGGTTGTTGCCTCGCATGCAAGATCCTACGATGGGACCACTAATAGCCACCCTTCAAAAGGATGTTATGGAATACGTGTATAACGATACAACTGATGCTAATGAAATGCTCAAATCTAGTGATTGCTTACAGTAGAGCCACCCCAATCGGTTGTGCTCGGCCTTTGTGAAATGTGAAATTGATGCCACTTTCCTTCAACTTCTAGGCAATAAAAGTTCTTGATCGTTAGAATAAATTATTTCACAAGTAGGCAGAATCAAACTCTTGAGAATCATAACAAAAAAAATAAGTAGAAATATTCAACTAAAAAAACATAATCTCTTGATTCGACATT
This sequence comes from Musa itinerans, assembly GCA_001649415.1. Taxonomy (NCBI): domain Eukaryota; kingdom Viridiplantae; phylum Streptophyta; class Magnoliopsida; order Zingiberales; family Musaceae; genus Musa; species Musa itinerans. The sequence continues at coordinate 460,234 of LVTN01000157.1, forward strand.
CTAAAGGCTTTCATTGACAATAGAACGTACTTTAATAATACTTAATTTAAAGAATTGAACGACTCCTTTGACATATCATTACATTTCAGGTCATTATAGAAGGATTAAAGTAAAGGACGGTCATCCTTTGACATAATCTCTGTTTTTTTGTATTGTGAAACAGAGGTAATTATATATATATATATATATATAT
>LVTN01000158.1:2500-12871 GCA_001649415.1 Musa itinerans
TGAGGATTTGACATCTTGGTATGCATCTCTAACTTGGCAAGAGACTTGAGGTTTACATCCTCGATGACCATGTTTCATTGTTGTGGGATGATGAAAGTGATGAACATTCTTAAGTCCGCTGACGTGTGCAATAGGTGGGCTATCTACCGAGATGTGGGAAATGCTACGTGGTTTCTTTAGAAACAAAGAAGATCTTCCAAAAGTGACAGAGCACAGCTGTCAAGCTATTGCAGAAGACAAAAGAAGAATTAGAAAGATAGCGACTTTCCCATACGATAAAAAATCAACCCTTCTTGTCAGCGGTATGTTTTAAATATGTTTGATTAATTTTTTTTCAAATCATATCTAATCTGGATATTATATTGAAAATGTTCCAATATTGATATTTGCCAAGCTAGATATCTCAAACCTTATAAAATTAAGTCGGGGAACAATCCCAACAATACTTTTTTGACGCTCAAGTCAGTACTCAAAGTTGGGTGAGTCGGACTAATCAAATAGGTCGGACAAACTATTTGTTATGTGTTGAGTATACCAATGCAATTTTTTTTTATAGTGGATACTTACGAGAGATGTTACATAATTTGTTAGCATGAACTAGTTGTAATCATCTTTACCGACTTTGGACAATTGTGCTTATTTGTTAGACTAATTGGAATTACCCTTGATGGGCGTAGGACTATTTACCTGCTTTCTTTTCTGGGTATGTGTCAATCAATGATTCATACATATGACAAGAAAGTCATGTCCCAATAGGGTATCACAAATGCAACCACATTAGATGTTGATATGTCAACCAAGTCATATCCACTATAACACGTGTCCCCCACTTCCTCGGTCGAAAAGTATCATGAAGTCGAGTCAAAAAGTATTTAAGGTCCTTTGCTTGTAAAGAAATATGAAATATTGAAATATTTGATCCCGAGTTTCCCACGAAGTTGGCATAAGTTAATATGCCCAATTTGACTTATTGAATTTGATTGGTTTGACTCAATTTTCCTAACTTGGTTGGTCCCACTTAGTCCTCTAAATATGTTTTGTGTCAATTCGGGGCACCCAAGGTAGTAGTGAAGCGGAAGGGTACAACTAGTCATGGTGGCGTGATGAGGTATAGCATATAAGCCTTTTTACGATAATATTACAATTCCGATGATGGCTGGAGTCCTATGCGAGGATCGAAAAGTTAGAGCTTGGATGGATAATAGTATAATGGTTTAGGAAGGTCAAGGACAAATACGTAAAGAGGATTAAAAATTATGTTGGATGGTGTGTTATAAGTTAAAAGACCAGACGCATTGATTAGCCAAGAGCCAGAAGACCAAGTGCGATGACACAATAAGTGTTGAAGACCGAGTACGATGGCGCACAAAGAGTCATAAGGCTGGGAGTGGTAATGCGATAAGAGTAGTGACTAGTTGCAATGACACACAAAGAGCCAAAAGGCTGAGTGTGATAGTGTGATACGGGGCAGCAACCGAGCACAGTGGTGCACAAAGAGCAAGAAGATCAGGTGTGGTGGTTCAATAAGGGTCGAATGATTGGGTGGCGCACAAAGAACCAGAAGGCTAGTTGTGGTGACACGATAAGGGTTAATAATCGAGCATGGTGGTGCACAAAGAGCTAGTAGGTTGGGTGTTGTGGTGCTATAGGGGTCAACACTACCACTAACTATATGGCCATGTAGGAGCCTGGCTAGAGCATGTGCTGGGCACATCCCTTTTTGACAAATAGGAGAATCTAGGTGAATATAATTTATGACCTGACAGCTACACATATCATACCCACTTATAATGGAAGGGATCATTGCAAAAGCTGCACGTGTTGGACTCGAATTGATTGTCATCCCCATCACCACAGCTTAGTGTCAGTTACAGAAGCTTTGGTCTTAGAAGGAGCCAAGTCGACCACCCCAATGAAAGCTAACCCCTCCAGGAGAGGTGAATTCATTTGGTGGTATGGCTTTGCTATTATAGATGAGTCCTTTGACTTGAATTCTATAGTATCGACCTTCGACATGGAGATGTTCTAGGAGTTCTATCACATACTCATCGAGTTTGAGCTAGTGTCTACTTGGTCAGGTGACCGACCTTTTGCATTACACATGTTCTACACCAGTATATATGCGCTTGAGGTGTGATTTCATTTCCCCCTTTATCCCCTTTTTATTGAGGCTTTTAATTATTAGAAGTTTTCGCCTACCAGATGGTGTCAAATTCTTGATGCTTTCTTGCAGCGTTTGTTGGGGAGTGTGTAAGAAACCTAATCTCCCCATTGTCGACCCTCCTATTCGCTAGCTATAGCTTGTGCTTTTGGGGGTCGACATATTTTCTCTCCATTAGACTTGGTTGCTGGATAAAGGATGCTTCTACCTCTAAGGGTTAGAAGAGGAGATATTTTTTTGTTCTTTCCTGAAATGATTGATCGATCAACTTAGGTTGGTCCAATCAGGAGTTTTCTAATGTTGTCTCGAGATTGCATGAGACAAAAATATGATAGTTTAAAAGATCATATGTAGCCCTATTCGAGTCCATTGCAATCCTATGAATAAGTGAACAGTGACTCATCAATGCAGGCCTAACCCTAGCTCCTTGGGATAAGGAATCAAAATATTTATTACATAAGAATATATTTAAGTTGTTTGACACTTAATCTTTTTTATATAGATATAGACCTTCAAAGGAGCATTCTTAAATATAATACTCGCTATTAGGGTGTGTAGACAAAGAGTGTTGTCTCCCGTCCTAAGTCAGCTTGGGCTTGTAAGGAGAAAGAGGTTGGTAGGAAATACTATTGGCCAATCAATGAAGGAAGAGGGCCTATGCAAATTGAGCCTTCTTGGAGGTCCAACTCCCTCACTCGAAAGAGTGGTGGGATGAAGAGTGGGCTAAGACACATGGCCCTGAGCAACAACAATCTCTAGTCCCCTGATTTTTAGCGATTTTAGGATAGGACCCTCGGCTATCCTATATGGCACATTGCCCTCATCAATGATGAGAATTTTTCCTATTCGATGGAGGTCCTATCGCTGCGAGTCAATGATAGGATGGCCGCTGGGTGATGGGATCTATTTTTTCAACTATAACTTAACTAGTTCCAATCAACCATGAGAAGTTCCGAGTGAGGCCACCACTTGGAATCGATGTCTAATGCAACCTTCCCTAACCAAAGGGCCTCTATTTGAGGTTTATTGAGGACCTCTTATTAGGTACCCATAAGCAAATGATCATGGTATGCATTATCTTTTCTTTCCTATAAGTATTTTATTTTTATGAGTTTCCTAACTTGTGATGCTTCTTATGGCAGAATCAACACCTCATGATTGCACTTTTTAACCATGCCCGATACTCCTTGGCAACCGTCGATTAGCTCCTACAAGAGGTTGAGGTCTTGAAAAAGGAGCAGGATGATATAGTCATCAAGAAGTCTCGATAGGAGGAGGGGTTGGCCTAGCTTCAAGCCTAGGTCACTGAGCTAGAGAGGCGTGCGAGCAGAGGAGGTCACCCAACGTCGAGCTCAAGTTAATGGGCTAGAAGGGGCAATGGTGGTGATGGAAGTAGCGACGATAAATGTAAAGGATGTCAAGTCATTAAAGAAGTTAGTAAAGGTGGTGAGGATTGACAGAAAATATAAAAGAGCATTGGAAGCCGAAACCAATGTAGACTTGCTTTAGACTTAGGAGTTAAACCTAAAGATGGAGGTGACGAATCTCATCACTATCCCAATAGTTGGAGGATATGAAAGAGAGGGGGTGGCCAAGTATAAAGTCTCTCAGGGGTTTAAAAAGGGACTAATCAAGCAAGGACATTGGTCCTTCACCTATGGTTATAAATTAGTTATCTCCAAAGCCAAGCATGACAACTCTTCTCTGCTTCTTTCGGGTGATTTCACTAGTATCTATCTCACTGATGGGAAGGTGATCATGATTAGCTCAATAGGTATGATGATCGCAACAAGATGATAGACTACACAGAGGAGGATCAATTGAAATTGATGATGATCTAGAGACGATGTCGACTGCAGGAGGGGACGCAAAGGGGTTGCCTCTAAAGGCTAGGGAGCTACATTTAGAAGATTGGATCTTGTCAACTAATCCTGCTCCTCCCACCTATCCAGTCCCTTATGAAATTATAGAGATTCTAGAAGAATGATCGAGCTGACCATCCCTCCTTTTTCTACTCCCTCTTTTTATTTTTGTTGTTTGTTTATTTATTTTTATTGAGAGATCTATTTTGACATGTAAAAACTCTCAACAGTACAATAGCCTTTTTATGAATGAAAACTTATTTTCATATGTTTTATTATAGTTAAATAGAGTTACATCTTTAGATTTTGCCATTATAGGTAGAGTTATAAATTCTATTATAATTGTGCTAAAGAGTACAACATCAAGTGTAATATTTCCTAAGGTTTTAAATGTGCCAAGTTATAAGAATATCCAACTTGTTAAGTGTTTAGATTTAGTGAGTTCCTGGCTTGAATTGGGTCACTAACTTTGGTTCTTCTTAAAACTAAGTGCTCTTCTTTCATTGACGAGGACAAACTTTGGTATTGAAGGTTTTAGCAATCACCATTTTGTGTGCCAAGCTCCTAAGGTATCCCTGGGCTCTAACTTTATCGATGAGGTCTAGATTTACTCTAAGCCTGAACTCTATTTCTTCCTCGATAAAGTGCTGAGTCTAAATAATTGACAATGCCATCTTAATTGGGAGTACTACTTTGGTTCCATATACTAGGCAAAAAGATGATTCCCAAGTGGAAACCTTCGACATAGTCTGATACCCTCATAATATGCTTGAGAGTTCATCCACCCATGCTCCTTAGCTCTTGAGACTCTTTTTTTTAGGCCATATAACATGGCTTGATTAATTATTTTGTCTAGATCATTAGCTTGTGGATGGGTCACTAAGTTGAACTTTAAGCAAATTATAAAGGAATCACATAATTTTTTAAACTTAGCATTGTTGAATTATGTATATTATCTATGATTAGCACTCACGATATTGTCTGCTATTATTAGTCTTGCCTCTATAAGGTATAACGTCATAATGGAGTCATGAGCGTCATATGCATCATTGATTTAGCTAACAATTAGCTGGGGTCATTTTATACCTTTAGGTTTAGTATTCCCATGCCTTTGGTGAGCTTTAGTCTTAATAAAAGAGCTTCATATTTTTCTTCATTATTAGTAACATAAAAGTTAAAATAGAGTGCATTCTCATAGACTTCCCTTGTGGACTTTTCTAGACAAGAGTCATGCCTTCGTTCATCTACATAGCCAACTTTTCTACATGCATCATCCACTATTTAGCATCCTTAGACACCTCTTCGGTGAAGGTCATTTTTGTCACAAAGTCGATGAGGCCTTTGCCACGGTCCTCAGCTTATAAGAAATGTTAAGTTCGTTGAGCTCAATTACCTATTTAAGGAGCCTTATCATGGTCTCAAGTTTCAAAAAAATATGATGCCTTGGCTTATCCATCATGATGATGATATGATAAGCTTGGAAGTAGGGACGAAGTTTCTCAATAACTAGGATCAGCCCATAGGCCAGCTTTTCAAAATTGGGATATTGAGTTTTTGTATCATCGAGTATATAGCTAGTGTAATATACAGGCCTTTGGATTTGTTGCTTTTCCCGAAATAGAACTGAGCTTATAGCCATCGTGATTATGGATATGTATAAGTATAAATCTTCCTCTATATGAGAGCTAAATAGTTGTAGAGTTGTCATATATCTTTTGAGTATATCAAATGCTTAACACTATTCAGTCTATTAGAAATCCTTTAGGTGCTTTAAGATTTTGAAGAATGGTAGACATCGATCGCTCGTCCTAGATAAAAACTGGCTAAGAACGATGATTCAATTTGTTAACTACTGAACTTCTTTAGTGGACCTTGGGGGTTTTATATTGATAATAGTTTGGACCTTCTTCGGGTTTGAATTTATTTCTCATTGGTGTATCACGAAGCCCAAGAACTTTTTTGAACTTACACTAAATGCACATTTGATCGGGTTTAGCTGCATTCAAAATTTTTTCATGGTGACAAACATTTCTCCAAGGTCGGCTAAGTGCGTATTGGTAGTGTGACTCTTTACCATCATGTCATCCACATAAACCTCTATATTCCTCCTAACTTGCTATTGGAATATTTTATTTACCATTCTTTGATATGTTGCTCCTATGTTTTTGTAGGAAATTCTGGGGGCGACATCACATGCGTAGCGGAAGAACAGAAAACAAAAATTTCTAGATTTTTCATAAATTGTGTTCATCGTCGTGTGAAGATTGATGCACAAAATCCGTAAAACTAAAAATTACATATATGAAATATTATTATGTTACCTAGGGAGATTGTATATCCTTGAATCCTTGTAGACCTATAGGAGAGGGTGAATGAGGTCAAGCGTCCTCCTCTCTAGCAGTGATCCACACAATAGGGCTGCGACGACGCTCCTTAAATCTCCAAGCCTACTATCTAAGGAGGAAAAGGGGAGAGGAGAATAAGAGGTGGTAACCAAAAACCTCTAGCCTATGAGCCTTTAGTTCCATCCTATTTATAGAGGTTCCCTATCAACTTAACCATAATGGACTATATTAGGTACTCGATCTCTATCAAACTACCTAAGCCTCTTAGATTAGTGGATCTTTATCCAATAATCTCTTATTGGCTCTTATTGGATCTCATCCATAGGATCCAATAATTTAGGGGCTTATTGGATATTCAATAAGATAGGGGCTCCAGCGGATATCTTATATCTGAACCTTTACTCGTCACAATGTGTATCATATGTGTATGACCCTATAGGCTCAATATTGAGCTGGTCGTGAGTCATACCTATCAGAACTATTTTTGGCTCAATAAATTATTATATTCATAATAATTCACTCGACTCATCGACTGTAGACGTACTAAGCCACTACGTCATAGTCCCTAGACGATACAGGGGAATCCAATCCATTGGAGATGTTTATCCTTAGTTATTGTGTACCTATAGTCCCTCATCCATCTAATATCCCAAAGACCGTATACCGAGCATTGTGTTGTCAGACATATACGGTTTCTACTCGAGTCTCGCTCTAATCGGATTTTCCCAGAGAACTCTTTCTCTCTCAATCTGAATAACCCTCGCTAAAGATTTGTCTGAGTAAGAACACGAGATATTCTTCTCATGACACTGAGAGTGGATGATCCTCTATCGACACTCAATAGTCCTCGTAAGGTTAGTTGTCACTCCCGATGATCGACTATGCTAGATTTGGAACCTACAAACCTATAAGTCCAGTATGAAAGAGTGGAGTACTCATACATGACAACCTTGGTGTCTCAAGTCTAAGGATCAAATACACCACTAGGACTACGGAATCACTGTCTAACAATAAGGCATCATCAACTATCCAACATTCTGTGAACAGATCAATCAGTGAACTTATTCTCCAATGAGCACCTGCACTATAGCCCTAGTATCCCCACACGAGCAACTACAAGATCAACCACCTCCATCATATGTACGGGTATATAGTACACTAGTCTGTCCGGTTATCTCGATGTCCCTCTTAAGTAACCTATGATCAGGATTATTTAGGATTTATGTATAAAGGCGAATTGATCTCATTATCATGATCTCATCACGATCCGATTCTCATTACACAAATCCATGAACATCATATTGCACTGTGTGATATGATCGTTCTAGATTTATAAGAAATTTTTTCATAGGTTCCCCTATCATAAGATGTAGGGTTAATACTGAGAGATCTTGTGAGTCCATTTGTTGAATCGACAATGTTCCTTTCTCTAGAAGGGTGACCGATGTCAAGTAACATCAAGAGGATTCTTTAGAATTGGTAAAAAATTTGAGTGTCATATAATAGGTCGACACTACTGCTTATATTCAGTTGAGAGTAGGTCGCCCAATAATAGTGTTATAGGTTGAAAAAGTATCAACTATTAGAAACTTAGTTTTTATTGTCGTTGTGCAGTCGTCGACCCTAAAGGTTACATAGATGTCGACAATCCCCATTGGGATAATAAAATCTCCTATAAAGCCGATAATAATAAAGGAGATGGGTTAGAGGTCCTTGGTCGATAAATCAATTTTCTAAAAGGCATCATAGTATAATTATTTGTCAAGTTCCTTATATCAATTAGAATCCTTTTAACCAATGCGTTTGCGATCCTGAAAGATACTACTAACCATCATCGTGCTTTGGGTCTAGTGCTCAGCCTCTTCTTCCCATAATACAGTGGACTGGACCCCCTTGAGTGAAACCTTTTTAACTATAGTTCCCTTGCATATATATTTCTAGCGGAGGAGTAGCTAGCCTTAGTTGCCAATTTGTCAACTATCATATCCATTCGTCGGTCAATCGAGTTAGTCTTCCCTTAGTAAATGTCCAACATAGGAAATCTAAAGCTACGAGGAATTAGCTTCTTGTTTATATATTTTATAAAAGGAGATTGCAAATTAAGATCTATTTCTAATCGCTTTCCTTACTTTATTTCCCTATAAATATTCGTCAATTGTTGGTCTGTAGATGGTCTTTGACTTTGGTTGGAAGGTCAATCAACTAGCCGATAGATTCATTCATAAATTTTGATATTAGTAACGAGATTTGGCTTTGAATTACTAGAGGAGAGGAGAACTGGACTGTGCTTAAGTTAGTTGCTTGGCTCGAGAGGGGTGTAGATGGCAAAGTAGGAGCAAGAATAAGGAGAACAAAAGTAGGCAGAGTTTGTTGAGCTAGTTGGGTGATTTGAGGTAGCTACAAAGGTATGGTTTAGACTATCTCTATTACAACTTGCATTTGTTGATGTAAAATATGGAAAGTTTCCATAAGGATAAACATAGTCGTAGTAGGAGAGGGTTGGGTAAAAACTAGCTCTTGACAAAGTTGACAAAAGAGATTGGAGTATAGAACAAGAAGTGAGTTTGACCTAGTTGAGACTCCCATTGACCCTTGATTTGGGAGCACCGAAATTGATCGATTCAGATCGAAAGCATTTATGGTGATCGGGGTCGAGGAGGCATGAAAGTATAGGATGTTCAAGTCCTCAGGTTCATCTGAGATAGTCTTAAGGGATTCTTTTAAGATATAACGATTGACCCACCTTTTAACGTCAAACTGTTATAGTCGATTTTTGGTTATAATCGATTTTAGGTTGCATAAGCAGGAGGCCTGTTGAATCTCGGATTTTGATGATGAAGTCAATTGTCATTTGTTATCTAATCCATATGCTAAGATAAGTGTGCAGGATTAACTACGATGAAAGTAAGACATGTAGCAGGAGTTGCGCTGGAGTCAAGACTATGATCACGTTTGGAGTTCCAAAGTTCGACGGAAGTCCGGACGGTCGTCGGAGGTTCTGCGAGAACAAATCCGAGAAGTCCAGGAGCTTGCCAAAGAAGCTCGTTGGAACTCGCCAAGTGGATTGTCGCAAGTCCAGGAGTTTGCCGGAAGTCCGCAGAAGCATTACCGAGGGTTCATCGGATGATCGACGGAAGTTCGCCGGAAGCTCGCCAGAAGAAGCGATTGACGCACCGGAGCAAGTTGTAGTAAATGTCTTAAGAAATGTCGTAGTTAGCACAATGATTAAGTTAGAAATGGGAGGTGATCCCACTAACTTAATCTTGGGGCAATTGGGCCCCTGAAAGACACAAATTGGGCCGAAAGTATCATAGGTTCTGGTTTCCTCCCTTTCTCCAGCGGTGGCACCGCCTGGGTGGGCGGTGGCACCACCCGAGCTCAGTTTCCGAGCTCTGGCTGGGCGGTGCAACCGCCCCTGACAAGAGGTTGAACCGCCTGAGCTCGGTCTCCGAGCTCTGGCTGGGCAGTGCAACCGCCCCTGTCAGGAGGTTCAACCGCCTGAGCTCGGTCTCCGAGCTCTGGCTGGGCAGTGCAACCGCCCCTGTCAGGAGGTTGAACCGCCTGAGCTCGGTCTCCGAGCTCTGGCTGGGCGGTGCAACCGCCCATGTCAGGAGGTTGAACCGCCCAGGGCTCAGTCTTCGAGCTCTGCCAGGCGGTGCAACCGCTACAGTCAGGCGGTGCAACCGCCTGATCCCGGAATTCCGGGATTTGATCGTTTTGAGCTCCAAATTTGAACTGGGTTGGGGCCTATAAATACCCCACCCATTCAGCACTGAAAAGTAAGAGACATACACCGAATTCTTGATCTTTTCTGTGATTCCAAAGAGCTCAAATTTGTGTTAAGTTCAAAAGTTCTCCTCTTTCTGTTCTTCAAGTCTTGAGTTGTAAAAAGAGGAGAGAAAGGTTCTGTAAGGGTTGTCTCCTGAGCCCGTCCAAAAGGAGTGAAACTGTAAAAGGGCAGTTGGCCTTCGCCTATTGAAGGAAGGCCTCTAATTGACGTCGG
>LVTN01000158.1:16536-132545 GCA_001649415.1 Musa itinerans
CGTCAAAAGGAGTGAAACTGTAAAAGGGTGGTTGGCCTTCGCCTATTGAAGGAAGGCCTCTAGGGGACGCCGGTATCCTCATCGGAGGAGGAAGCCGAAAGTGGACGTTGGTCAAGATTGACCGAACCACTCTAAATCTCGGTTTGCATTTACTTTGAGCATTTTATCTTTACTGCAAACCTCCTCAATAGCTTACTGCCTTCTGCTCATTTACAAACGTGTTCATAGTTAAAGTATTTTCCGAATCGGCGTTAAGACGAAAATCGATTTTATCGTACGAACATCATATTTCAGTTTGCGCTTACATTCTGATTTTCATCATAACTGCAAACTGTCTTTATATCTTTACTTTAACTGCATCTCGCTTGATCTCAAGTTAAAGTGGTTTACGAATCGGCTTTCATACCGAAATCGCTTTTAACGTACGAACGTCGTATTCCAGTTTGCTATTACATTCTGTTGTCTATATTAACTGCAAACTGTCTCTATATATTTGCTTTAACTGCATCTCGCTTGATCACAAGTTAAAGTGATTTACGAATCAGCTTTCTTACCGAAATTGCTTTTATCGTACGAACGCAGTTTTAATCGTCAAAAGTTTTTCGCTGCACTAATTCACAACCCCCCCTCTTAGTGCTCTTGATCCTAACAAGGCCAACTCAGATCCAACCTAATTCTATTTTGCGTCGATCTCTAGAAAATTTGTCAAGCTGGACATCTCAAACCCTACAAAACTAAGTCGGGGATTAATTTAACAATGTCCCTTCAACGGTCAAGTTAGTATTCAAAGTCAAGTGAGTCAAACTAGTCCGACAAATCAGATAAGTTGAATTTAGCTATTTATTGTATGTGAGACAAATTATAGTAGATGTCTACGAGGGATATTATATAATTTGTTAGTATAAATAAATTATAACAATCTTTATTAATTCTGGACGGTTGGACTTGTCTGTTAGACTGATTGAAACTGCCCTTAATAGGCATGAGACAGTTTATCTGCTTTTTTTATGCTGGACATGTGTTAAACAATGGTTCAGTTCAATACACATGGGACAGTTTATCTGCTTTTTTTTTTGGCTGGACATGGGACAGTTCATACACATGACAAAGCAATTGTGTCCCAATAGAATATCACAAATATAGCCACATAGGATGTTAATGTATTAGTCAAGTCGTAACCACTACAACAAAAAGAAATTTTGATCAACCGTAGTTGATAATAAGAACAGGATAAAAGAATGATAAGTTGTATACTTCTAATTAATTTGAGAACTATTTTTCCCGTGCTTATCTCAACATGTATATCGTCTCTCCCCATATCTCAATAATTCGTAGCCTCATAAATAAATCAAGTCTGGCAGATGAGATGCTTCTGTAAAGCAGTCACATGATCACATATGTACGTGAATCATATTTCACTACCAGAGATAATAATAGCCATATAACATGTAAAAAAAGAACACTGAGTTCAACATTCTCAGATTATTCCACAACTTTTGGCTTCACAACTAATAACATTAACCTCAAATTACAAATAATAATAAGTCTGTGGATCCTTGAATCGCTTCGACAGTTAAACTAGGAGCACTGCAGGAACCACCGGAAATTTGTTCGAAACGAGTGCAGAAATTTATTTGTTGCTGCTGATACCTCCCATAAGCTTTCAGATTCAAGAGAACCAGGATGGCACAATTTCATCAGGTAGCAAACAGAATTTTTTTAAAGCTTCGGTGAGAAAACTAAGAGGGGAAAAAAAAACCATTTTAGTTCTCAGGAATCTTGTATAAAACATACAATTAGCACATCATAACAAACAGTATGAAGCAAAAGCATGTTGCATTTGGACAGGCTTCAATAAAAAATTAAAACTGGAAATGCTTCGGAGATCCCATTGCTGTTGTGACATTTAGTCGTCTGCTGGGGGAATCTCACTCAAGTCCAGGCCCTCGGCAGGCAAGTCCGATGTAAGGGGGCCCAAAATGCCCTCAGAATTCAGGGTCAAGCCACTCTGCCAAAATGAAGAAACATTCGCTATCAGTCCAACTATTCCAATTTCAACAATCTCTATACGTAATAAGGTTGTCAACCATCACATCAAAATCACACAATAATATGATAAATTACGTGACGCTGTGGATTCTCTTGGTAAAATATTTACACTATGTAAACACAAAATTTCTCCTGTAAAATTATTTAAGTGCATATTATGTTTTTAAGATGATGTCAAGTACCTCAGGCTGGAACCTTAGCATGTCAGCACGAGCCATCGCCTCAGCTTGGGCTATCCTTTGCCTGAATATCTGAGCCATCTCATCTGCCTGATATTAAAAAACAAAATTATCAGACCAGAGACTAAATTACTATTTAATAGTATAACATGAAGCAAATAAATATCCTTGCATAAATTATACCTTCTCAAATACAAGCTTAGGATTCCGAATCATGTCACCGGGAGTTGGTTCCAGCTTTTTGGTAGAAAGACTTACTCGTCCCCTTTCGCGGTCATGACTCAGTATCATAACCTTTACATGAAAATTTTCGTTATGACAGGTTCAGAAGAAGGCTGCACTAGTAAAAGAAATACAATAACTTAACAGAGTACCTTAAGGGTGTCACCAGGTTGTAGGACTGTTGAGATATCAGAGACACGATCATGACTAATCTGGCTAACATGGAGAAGGCCATTGATTCCACCAATGTCAACAAAGGCACCATACGGTTTAAGACTTTGAACAGTTCCCAAGACCACCGATCCAATTCCAAGTTGAGCCTGACTATCTGCCATGGCCTTGCGATTACTGAGAACAAGCCTAGATTGTTCCTCGTCAACCTCCACAAACTTCAGTGGTAGTTCCTTGTCAATGAGTTCTTCTGCTGTTGATTTCTGGTCGAACATTGAGAAAATTCATTGACAAAATATTCGAGATCATTTCAAGCTCACATGTCAAATCCAATAAAAAAAAAAATTGTAATCTGCCATATAATAGGAATGGTGTGAACTTGCAAAGTTAGGCATGAAGGAAAATCTTGGACAAATGAAGCAGCTAAAATGGATCAATTGACATATGGTACAGCATAGTTGATAACAGACACTGTTGTGTACAATTAAAAAAAAAATTAAGTATTTTAACGTAAGCATGATAGTGAGGTGACAAAATAAGACAGATGCTCTATATCATAACAGTTAATATTTGAATCAGCTGGGAAAGTTAAGTTTCGGCTCTCAACATAATAGTTGGCAAGAAGCATGAAAATAATTCAACTTGAAGGCCAAGAAAACAGAAAAATGTTAAAACATGCTAAAGTCAAATACAAAGGACAAACCACTGATATCTGTGAAAATGGAACAAAACCACGAAGGCCCTCCACGATTGCTACAACACCTCCTTTGTTTCCACCCACAACCTGTTGACAATAAAACTCAGTAAATTACAACAAATGCCAAAATAGGAGAACAAAATTATAAAAGACAAAAGCTGATCAAAGTCTAGTAAATCTAAAAAAGTTCAAGATACATATAATTAACATAAAAGTTGAATGATACATTGACAACAAGAAGATGAAGGCTCAAACTATCTAGATTGGTTACATGGATTCTTTTCTGCCAGTGAGCTCTGTTGAGAGCACTATAACTAGTAAGTTTAAGAAAGGTCAAATTTCCTTTTACTGATTAATATAACTATTTCCATAGAATGATTCATATGAAAACAAAAAAATAAAAAAAATAATATAATTATATGTATATATGTATGTATATGAGCCATGGCTACTTTAGTCAATTTATGTTAAATAAACATACCTTTCTATACAAAACCAAGAACGCCATAAGTTTACTTTGCAACACATCCAACTGAATATATTTGTCTTAATAAAAGATAGTGGTGCATGTGATGCTGACTTGAACAGTAAGTTATGCAGGAACAATTGGTTTTGCATGACTTTTAGGAGAAATAGAACTATATAAGTACAGCTCCTGTCCAAATTATTCTATTTGTGCAGTAGATGAATAAATTTTATGATAAGAATAAAAGATCTGGAGAGAGAGAGAGAGAGAGAGTGGTTAATGAAGTGAATGCAAGGAAAAGAGTATCTCATAAAAAACAAGTAAATGCATTAATATTAATAAATAACAAGAAGATTTATCTAAAAGTATGTGTGTGGCTAATTAGCAACTATGATAGTTAACAACTAATGGCATAAAAAATGTTGAAGATTGGCATAATTAAGGAGAACAAGGAAACCATCAACGAGTTCATAATCCATACAAATTTCTCCAAGGATGAAAGCAAAATAGTTGAAGGCATACCAAAGTATATGAATGGAATACAAGACTCTCACCTTACCCTTGACAATAACATCTTCGGCCTGAAGCTGCCTACACCTTTCCCATGCAAGATCATACTGAATTGACCGTAAACTCAAAATTAAGCTATCGTCTGCATTCATCTCACCAATTATGACAAACTCTTCAACCAATCCTGGATATATTCCTGCCTCTGAAACATGCTTAATTTTGTGAATACATGCTTCTTGGACAGGTAAGTATGCAGAAGACTTGGCTGTTATGTCAACAAGTGCCCCATTCATATCTGTCATGAAAACTGTTCCCTTTACCTGGGAACAAAGAAAAGGGAATGAGGTTAGCAAATCCATATCTGCAAACAAAAGCACAAGGGCCCACCAATCTTGCTTATCATGCTTGAAGGTAAGGCGATTCAGGTATATGGTAGAATCAGGTAATATAAAATCAACACAAGTTCAAAATGCAGGAGAGAAAGAAAAAATTCTTCCCAATCACACTCAAAGATGAACCGTAAACAAACACTAGCCTGTTTCCATGAGTCATGTAATTCGGCAAGTTACATGACATCTATCAGATTCAGCACATACAAGAGTTCCAGCCAATGTACAGTTTTTGCATCATTAAGGTAAAACGAACCAGTTATTCCAAGAAAAATAGGTCAAATATTTACTGAATAATAAACTACAGCAACTGCCAAATGCAAACTAATAGCAACTAACAAACTTGCCAACTTTATGTTTCTCTTGTTAATTATAAAAGAAAATGAAAAGAAAAGAAGAGAGTGACCTAATCGAGCAACCATTGTAGACATCCCATAGCACTGGTTTATACTATTTTTATGCAAAAATTACAAAAGAAATAAAAAGGAATATTACCATTATTCAAGCTCTTACTTAATTGACCACAACTAGATGGGGGACAGGTTTCGAATTGGCATATGAATTCTAGGATTCATCAGGCATCCAAAATTACCATCATACTTAGCAGCAACATCCAATTATTCTCGAAAACCGTTTCAATTAAGCCATATCATATTGCCAGTCATATTTGCAGGATAAACCATAGACTTTCTAATCTCTAAGAAGCTGAAGCTTCGAGCCTTCTTCAAATGGGAATCAAACCGAAAAGAAACTCGCGCCCCAAACATTACAGAGACACACAGCAGGCGATAAGAGAAAGGCGAGACCTTGGTGCCGATTTCGGAGTCGAAGTCGTACTTCTCGAGGGCGGCATGGAAGTCCTCGACGGTGAAGGCGACGCCTTCCATGGGGGCGGTGCGGCAGCGGTCATAGGCCTCCTCGAAGACCTCCTTCAGCTTCTGCCGCTCCCTCTGGGCCGAGGTAAGGGCGTAGGTGCCGGCGATGACGGCGGCGGAGCAGAAGGAGGGCCTGGCCGGCGCCTTGGAGGAGGCGGCGGAGGAAGGCTTCGAAAGAGGGGAGGAGGAGAGCGGGGGGCACCGAAGGCCGGCGAACTGGTGGTTCACTAAGCTCGCCATTGGCAAACGCTTTGGAGTCTCTCTCTATCGCCTCTCTAATCCAATTCCAATGGCGATAAAGAGAAAAGAGAATGGGATGCGGTGGCGGACACGACGGTTTTGTGGTGCGGGGAGAGGTGTTTGGGTTTGGGTGCAATTTGAGTGGACTTGCGGGATTGGGCCGAGCCCAAATCAGCTTCTGTGGGATCCAACTCATACCACTAATGAGATCATGGTACGCGAAGTTAACACCTCAAAGGTTTTATTTCAATTGTAAAATTCAGTATGATTCTAAATTTTATGTATAATTTTCTTTCTTTTATAAAAAAATAAATAAATTATCATGATATCTATTATCTAATATATTTCTCAAATTAACGTATATAGTGTTTCTTATTTTTATACTTTAAAATTTATTTTCTTTGTAAAAAATAAATTATATTTTAAAAAAGGTAATCGATCTGTATTAAACTGATCTAATATTTCTATATTACAGTGTTTTGGATCTATATTTTTTTGATAGAATTACTATATTATTTAATTACTAAACAAAAAACACTGTCACTTCATTGAGAAATACTATAAGTAGATAATATCTCATTATTTTTATTATCATTCCTTCATAATAAATTATTATAAATATTATAATATTTTTTTTAATATTTAGAATCAAATTTAAATCAAAGCGAAAAAAATAGAATCTTTATCATGGTTTGGTTTCAAATATGTAAAGGCATTCATAATTTTGTATTATCATTCCTTTTAATAAAAAAAATTTATAAGATTTTTAAAAATTATAGGCTTAAATTTAAGGTTACATTAAAAAAAAGAACTTCTTTATTTTGAATAACATCAAAATAGTTTCAATGTTCATTTAAAATCACTTAAAAATTCTCAAATAAAATATCTTATATAAAATTTAATATATATATATATATATATAATAAGGTTAATAATTAATGTTTATGAGAATTTGAATTAATCAAGACTAAGTTATACTGTTTTTGGTTCAATAACAGAAAAAACACTCAATAAGATTTTTATTTTAATATCAAAGAGACCAAAATCTCTCATCAAATGTTTATGAATGATCTAATGATTATTTTTGGAGTTGATAAGAGAAAGATTAGCAATATCGTGGGAGCCTTAGATCTATATTCCAACTCATACCAAGCTAAAGGTTGAGTTTGTCACCGATGAGAGATGATGCTTAAATTCAACAATTTGGTGGTAGCATTTTTAGGAGTATTCAAGAAAATATCATATAAAATTGATTAGGGTAAATATCACGTGAACAATAATGACGTGCTTTATCTTATGAAAAATATACTTATGAATGATAAACATGTGAATAAACTTGAAATATATTTATCATATTCAAAAAGTATGCATGCTAATGCATATCTACTTTGTCCAACATATCTATGTAGATTTACAACATATCAAGAAAGAACAGCAAACAAAATTAGTGTTTATCGTAACAATGTAAATTATATCTATGACAATTATTATAGCAAACATCAGCATGATTTTTTAGAGTGCATGCTTGGGATTGGCTCATGGGGATAGAGAAGTTCCATGTTAGGCTTTAAATGGTGCTGCACTTACTTACCACTTTGCTCCAATGAAGCTGAAGAATGCAACTAAAGAAGAAAATAAAAGGAATCCCAAGTTAAATGGGTTACATAGTTATGAATGTAGTATATATGGGGTTGCACGCTTGGGTTAGTGAGTGAAAAGTTTAGAGAATTCCTTGGAAATAAATGCATGGTTGATGAAGCACAAGGATCAAAGAGAATAAGGATTTAATTCAAGATTTAGTAAAATTTTAATTACTTTTTTAAACACCAAAAATGAGGTGATTTATATATGGAACATGATGATATCTACGGTTCTATGGTTTGCATCATAGTGTGTTCTTGTAGTATGATTAGTCCTCGTTTTAGTTATGATATAGTGTTTTATGAGAAGGTGTGTGGTGTAACGATTGACATGAAATATTAATGAGTAGATATTATATATGATGAATATATTACTTGTATATACTTATATATGATCCATAAAGGAATGATGCTCAAGTTCACCAATACAAAGACAGCCCAAGTGGTATTTGATAGCAATCTTTTTAAGAATATCCAAAATAATATCATATAAAATTAATTTGTATAAATATTATGTCAACAATTGTGATAAATATATCTACGGAAGATAAATCTATGACTCGACATAGAAATATATGTATATAAGTATATTTGGTAGTCGCTTTTTTGTGTAAATATTATGTGAACAATAAATTGAGGTGCTTCATCTCATGAGAAATATATTTATGAATGGTAAAACTGTGACTCCACATGTGGATAAATATGAAATATATTTATCATATTCAAAAGTATGTATACTAATATATAGATTTAAAACATGTCAAAGAAAACATCAAATTATTGTCTGATGTAAACAATGGAAATTATATGTATAACAATTATTAGAGCAAACAGCATGTTTGGCGATGTTGAATTGTATTGTGTCATCAGACTTATTTACGCATAGCACTTTTAGATATCTGATAGCTATAGTGTTTTCTTGGTTCCATACGTCACTTCATCTTCCTCGTCTGACTAGCTGCGGTTGCTTGATGAACATACGTGGCTTAAGGTTGGCCAGGTTGGGCCTCATGCATAGGACTGGCAAACACGGGGGGACTCGGGAACATGGTCAGACCAACAGCTGCAATGGCTCCTTCCTCCTGCTCTGCTTCGGTCTCCTTTCCACCTGCATCTCTCGTCTTCTTCGTCTCCCTCCCCTTGCCCCATAGGACCAAGTAAAGCCCTCCAACTATGACGACAGACCCCGCGACACTGCAATCCAAAGGATAGATGAGTTGCGATCGGGACCGAGCAATTGATCCAATAGCTGATATGCGACTCATGGTGTGAGATAATTCATAGACGGATCACTTCCAAGACCAGTTTACCTTCCAACATACAGCTTCTCGTCGAGGATCGCCCACCCGAGGACGGCGACGACAACCAGCAGCAGTGGGCTGAACATTGAGACGAAGAGGGGACCTCTCTTCTGTAAGCACCATGACATCAGTGCGAAAGCCAGACCTGAGCCTACCAAGCCCTGAGAGGTTGAAGCGTAGCATTTAGATGCTAAGTCACGTCCAGATTTCAATGAGCAGTCAATCGGTGTTCGCAATAAGCTCACAATGTAGAGGGACGCAGCAAGCCGGATGTTCCAACCGAGCGCCCACGCCGAGAGCCTCCTCCTCTCCACCGCGGCCGCAACGATGATGCATTGGACGCTGGCCATGAAGCACATGATGGCGGAGCTCGTGTAGGGAGACGAGAAGCTCTGGCTCATCTTTGCCTGTTATGACGCGGTGGATCGAAAAGGTAATGATCAGCAGCATCGACAGCTTTGAAGAGGCGTTTGGAGATCAGAGGAGATTCCATTACCTGGATGATGAACCAGATGGCCCAGGCGAAGCAACTGGCGATGACGAGGACGGCGCCGAAACCCATTCTCTGGTAATCGGAGCCGGCCTCGCCGGTCGTCATCCTCTCGGCGTATCTCCAGTGGAGGGGGGATTGCCACATCTTGATGAGGCCGCCTCTGTAGAACGTCATCAGCATGGAGCCACCCACGCAGAGAACCGTGCCTAGCACCTTGGCCTGACCGGCCACCGTTCTGATCCCCACCGTTTCCATCCTGCGATCGAGTCAGCTAACGCTCACGACGTGCGAAAGAAGAAGTAATCGGGTGCTCCTTTCTGTCAAGTACCTGAACGGCACTGCCATGACGAAGGTGATGGCCGGTAGCATGTTACTGAGGGCGCACGCTATCGTCGGCGAGGAAAACTTGAGCCCCACAAAATACAAGATCTGGTTGGACGTGGCGCTGCGTGACATGCAACACCGTCAGATACGAGAGCTTCGAGCTCCGCAACTGTGGCAGGCGCTGCTTACCCGAAAACTGAGCACAGGAATATTTGGAAAAGGACTTTGCCAGTGATCTCCTCGGAAGCTTTTCTGCGCCCACAGCGGTCGACAAAAACACGCTCAGATGATGCCAAAGAAGAGGAGAGTTCGATGATATCTGCACTACCGCTCGAGGAAGAAGGCGATGGGGGAGAGGAAGATGGTGGCGACGATCTGCCGGTAAGCGATCATGACGAAGGGGCTCATGCCGTCGTCCATCGCCAGCTTCGACAGCACATTCAGGCCGGCGAATCCCACTTGGACGAAGACCATGGCCAACGTCGGGGTGCAGTCGCCTCCCATGCTCCCTCCCTCCTATGATCCTCCTCTTCTTTCTCCGTCGTCCTTCCTTCCACACAACGATTCAGCCAGAGGAGACAGGAGCTTTATACAACGAGATCGATCATGGAGCAGTCCCTGACGTGCTGCAGCAATATCCGCTTTCGAACAGTGAGTGATGGTATCTTCTTGCGTGGTTTCTGTGGGACTACGACGAGCTCTGGGCCATGGCGTCTCTTTCCGCTGAATCTTTGGTGTGGGACAAGCAGCATGACCTCGGTGACGTTGCTTGGGAGTGGATGAATACGCGGAGAAAAGCAATGAACGGCTTGCTTGCTCGCTTGCACTGCCTCTTCTTCCACGCCAGGACAGGGATGAGGGAGGTGGAGGACCCGCAGTGGGTCCGATCGAGTTTGACCATCTTTGACTAGGAAATGGACCGATTATTGAGGTGTAATTTACACAAAACCCTCATCCCATTTCGTCCATCAAAAGAAAGTCTAATATGTTTTTTGTGTAAATTGTTGGGGAAAAAAATGCTTGATTAATTATTTGGAAGCAAAAAAGATTCCTTTTTTTTTTGTAGACCTAAATAATGAGACAAGAGATTTACAAGGAAAATAAAATTTGTAAGTGTTTTTGTGGAAAAATCATGAATAAAAATCAGATGAAATTGATGGCATTATAAGAGCTCTTTCTAATCAACTATTAAGACCAATTATTGGTTCACTAAATAATAAATCAAATGAGATTATCAAAGAGAATATTTATATCTCACATAAAGAATTATCAGAAAATTAAATGAAAGAATCCTTTATCTTTTATTTTGTAGAGAATAATGATAATGGAATTTATTTTTTTTTTTCTTTATCTTTTATTTTGCTCGGTGACGCATGCATGCAATTCAACGTATTGAAAATTAAAGATCTTATATGATTACATTGTCACAATGTTCTAATTGTATTATCATTACAAGCAACAAAGGGAGACATGGAGAGATTTAAGTTGGTAGCATCTTACCACAAAAGATACAAATATAAAATGTTAGTTGAATCTAAACTTGTTCCAAAAGCTTGACCAACTTATATCCAACTCATCTTTACTGCTAATGCATTGGCATGGCAGCAACTCATTAGATAGGAGACATGATCTTTGTCTCAAAATAAAATAATTATATCTTGAAGTATCTCAGGAGATTTCTCCATTCCAAAGGCATTATGTATCATTTTACACTCCCCACAATTTGATGAAGAAAGAAAATGTTGATTTATTTCCCCCTTTTATTATAGTAAGAAGAAGGAGACCTCAGAAAGATACAAACAGACAAGATTGTTGAAATGGAAGGCTCAAATCAAAATAGTAGTACCTGAATGGATGCAACACTTTGAGGAGAGTTTTCCTGTGTTCTTAGCTCTCCCTGAGCTGCAGCAAGATGCATGCTGTACTTCTTTGTATCAGTCAAGTGTATCATATTACTTGCAAGCAGTAAAAGTGCAAAGTAGATCACCTGTGGAGTTCACCTGCACTGTTCTTTGCTTGCAAGCGTCGCTGGTTTGAACCACATACAAGAAAACATTCTAAGCAATACTCTTTGCTGCGTTCAGGCATCTGTGATGATTATACGAAAGATGCATGCCACTGCAGTACAGCACCAGTGGAATCTTTCTCCGAGCTCCCGAGGAACACACAGGAGAGAAAGAGCACTGGTTGGGACAGGAAAAAGCATGGCCAGGTCCACAACAGTCATCCATCATCTGTGACATGGGAATACTTTGAGGTGTCCCAAAATGCGGGGCAACCAAGGCGAAGCCCACCGCAATAATGCATGCCTGCCTCCGCCTTCTACTCTCCATGATCCACTAACAAAGAACACGAGGGGTTTCGAGAGGAACCTAATAATAGTGGGAGGGTGCAAATGGATGGGGTTTAAAGCATGCACCGGCGCGCACAAGCCTCCTACCACCATTCCCATCGTTGTTGCTGCCCATCGCGCAAGAGAGAGAGAGAGAGAGAGAGAGAGAGAGAGATCGCTTTCTGTTCGTCAAAAAGGACTTTTCTTTTTGCCTCGCCCTCACCACTCCCGTGAGTTAAGAAGCTGCTGCTCACTGATGATTGATGTATCGGTTCATGAACTTCTTCAGGTGCAAATAGCTTTATCTCACGCGCCCACAGCCACACTAAAAGCGGTTCCTTTTGCTCAAGAACAAGGTGGAATATCTCTGAACCTGGAAATGCCATTTGAACTTTCACTGAAATATGATGTTAATTGGTCCAATCAGAAGCAGTTCACCTTTGAGCTTTGCACGTTTGACTCTTTTTCCATTTCATTGGGAGAATGTGCTAATTACACATAGCTAACTTCCAATAACTTCACTTACTGTTACATTGAGTATGATTCTTCGTGCTCCATTTAACTTCCTCGATCGCACTTATCTGAATCAATGTCCATAATCGATTGAGGTAAGCCCTCCGACAAGCACGACACCGGAGGAATCGTCAGCGTCTCTGTCGCGCCGTAGGCATTCCAGCAGAATGGATCGGAGATGAAGTCTCCTTGGGCAGGAAGCAGCTCCACCTCCGATAGAGTGATGTTGGTGCAGGGAACAGAGTCGCTGCATCCGAAGTGGATGGGCGGACTCCTAACATCGTATGTTCCCCTGATGCCGGTGTAGGATACATCTGATACGTAGACCGCAGAAGTCTGGTTCAGGCATGACTTGCTGAGGCAGTAGTACTGGTCGATGATGATGGGGTTCCTCACGGTGTCCATGCGTATGTTTTCGAAGCTGATGGATGAGACTGACCCCGATCCACCTTGCCATGTCTTGATCCTGACGCCATTGTCCGAATGCTTGATGACTGCGTTCCTCACTGTTATGTTTGCCACGCAGGCCCGAGTGTTCTGCTTTCCAAGGCTCCCGATGCTGAAGGAGGGAGACAAAGCAGCTCAAGCTTGCTTAGGGAGAAGATGAGTGGGTGTAAGTGATGATAGAAGGTCTCGAGAGTACCTGATACCATGGCTTGGTCCACAGGTTACGTTTACGATGCTTATGCTGACGCTACCAGCTCCGATGGACACACAGTCATCCCCTGTTCATCGGCAAAATGCAGCGTACATAAGGATTCCTATGATGTGGAAGTGGAAGCAACTTTGAGATGATGAGCTCACCAGTAGAGATGACAGAGTTGTAGATTCCGACCAGCTCGGTGTTCTCCACATGGATGCCATCGGTGTTGGGGCTAAGAGCAGGTGAGCTTATACAGATTGTGTCGATGGTGACGTTCCTGCAGTTGTCGAACCGGAAGTGGAACTGAGGGCTGTTTTGGATTTTGATCTCGCGTACCGTGAGATTTGAGCTCATGAAGAACCTCAGAGCCTGAGAAAACGAAAGCTTAGTTTGCAGCATTCATTGGCTTTGCTGAAACGAGAGGTAAATCCAGTTGAGGTTACCACAGGACTATCACAAGTTCCAGGCAATGTCGTGCCATTTGGCCCCTGCAATGTCATAGGAATAGTGAGATTAGATTCTTGGCATCGAGTTCCTCTGTTCTTCAAGCTCGGGAAAAGGAAACAGGATCTCTCTCTGTTCCTACTTCTTTTGTGTCTCACAGGTGTTCGTTCATGTATACCTTGTGAGGTTTGCACGGAAGGTTCCACCACTTCTCTCCTCTTCCATCAATGAGTCCACCTCCTTGTAGCTTCATCCCGTTGACTCTGTAGAACACAAGCCACTGCCGCCGGCTAATGCTCTGAGGCCATTCGTCCGGACCATCGGGTGGCGTAATCGTTCCATCGACCTTGTTGTAGACGAGCGTCGGCTTCATTATTAGAATCGAAGGGAACCAGGGAAGAATTAAGATGAACTGAGAAACCATGGCGTACCTGAAACGTGAGCTCACTCCGACAAGGCCCGGCGAAGATGGTCGACTGGATCTTGAAGGTGTAGCCCTGCGGAAGAAGGATGAGTCCTGGCCCTCCTTGGCAAGCAGCCTCCCACGCGCTCTTTAATGCTTCGGTGTCGTCGGAGACTCCATCGCCTATTGCTCCGAGGGCACGCACGTCAAGAACAGCGGTGGAGTTGGTGGAATTCCAACCGTGGTTGCCATCGATAGGCTCTGGAGGAGGAGGAGGACGAGGAGGCTGTGCACTAGTGCAGTTTGTAGAGCTCAGCTCAGAATTCCCGCGGATGGCAGGCTCAGGAGCAAGTGCAGGAAGACGACGGATGAAACTTGGAGAGGGAGGCTCCGCCATTGGAGGTAGAGCAATGCTGTACCTCGGACGCTTCTTATGAAGACGAGCTCTTCCATGTGCAGGAGTGCAGCAGAAGGTAGAGGAGATGAAGACGAGAAGTAGGAGAATCCTCGTTACTTCCATTTGTGGGTTTAGCCTACGAACAGTGACAAATGGACAGGAACAAATCGAAGATCTCGTGGCTATATATACACAAAGCCACGCTCTCACTGTCCAAGCAGACGACTCGAATCCACTTGTTGACGAGATGAAGCTCCGTGACCTGAATGAGGCCTACTCGGAGATCCTACGGCGGCGGGACGTTGTCGCCGTCTTAGCAGCCGCATGCGCCTAATGCGGGGAGATTGCACGCGAGCAAAGACTTGGAAATGGGCTTAAAGTGGATCGGTGAGGTGAGGGATCGAGAGACGTGATGAAAAGGATAATAAACTCAAAAAAGTATGATCATAAAAAAGTATGATATAGGTCTAAAAATCCCACTCAAGTTGTCAAGAATGGGATTCGAACCCATGCCCTTTCGGACTAGTACCTGAAACTAGCGCCTTAGACCAACTCGGCCATCTTGACTTGGTATTCGTTTAGCCTATCTAAAGTAGATTAGTGAAGTGAGGGATTGAGAAACGTGATGAAAACGATGATAAACTCAAAACAGTATGATCATAAAAACGTATGACATAGGTCTAAAGAGCCAACTCAAGCTGTCAAGAATGGGATTCGAACCCATGCCCTTTCGGACTAGTACCTGAAACTAGCGCCTTAGACCAACTCGGCCATCTTGACATTGTGTTTGTATAGTCGACACTTTTTTATATAACCTAAATATAATATTCATATCATCCACGAATTATAGTGCATTACATTAACCTGTGATTACAAAATCTATAATTCTAAAAGATTGTCGGGCTATATGAGTAATCAAGAACACATCAACTCTCTACCACATGATATTATTATTATTATCTATAATCTAGAGTCTGATAAAACCCTAGACGTGGCCTTTTATAGTTCTCTTCTTCTTGATCATGTTTCCATTTGGCTTTGAGCAGAGAGAATGAATCAGCAATCATTGTGTCATCCTTGAGATTTTGATTTGTGTCAAACTCGGTCTCAATCCAGATTTTGATTTGTGTCAAACTCGGTCTCAATCCGAGAGTAGTATAGAAGGAAACAAGCTGCACTGCACTGCACATTCATGCAAAAGAATGAAAATAGGAAACAAGCTGCACTGCACATTCATGCAAAAGAATGAAAATGGTAGGTTAAAGATACATGAGACTTGTAGAACCTGATATCGGAACCTCAGATGAGCACTGCACTACTTGCTTGCTTCAACATTCTTCAAACAGATGGCAATGGTAACCAAGGCTGGGGGAGATTAAGGAACACTGAATCAGTAGCACCACAAAATTCATCAGGAAAACTTCCCCTTGAATGTTTCAAACTGTGACTCGAATCATGCTGTTCATCCCATTCCTCACAAAGTCTTTCCTGCAGGGGTGAAAAAGAGGAAATTACAAATTGTGTTTATCAAAATACTATGTGAATATTGAAGTGTAGATAAAAGGATATTTGCAGAAATTGTGTTTCGTCTTCTGCAGGATGAAGTAATAGACAATGCATTCACCAGAGCTGGTATCATGCAGATAAAGAAATACTGAACAACTTCAAGGTATTTTTGGAGTCGCTGAGCTTTGTGCTAAGTTTAATATGTTTGGACCCTTGACGGAGGATGAAAAACTGTCAACCAAGCAAAATTAATGAATCTATTGAACCAAAAGGGCAACTTCTAACTTAAGAAAATATCGAATCAGTTCCACATCCAGAACGAATACATCATGGGTTGCCCAGATTTATCAAAAGAATACAAAAGAATCTGACAAAAGTCTAAAAAATCTAATATGACACTATTTTTTCATTTTCCGAGTCAGAGACATCTGATGAGATTAGGCCCTTGTTTCCAGCCTTGACAAAAATCCAAAACTCCGTCAAGGATTTACACAAGAAGGGCAATGCGTCACTAGAGAGAAAAAGTCAAATTCGAACATGAATACTGACATCCATTTTTTTAAAACAAGAAAAAAGAAGATTAATGAAAAATAGAGAAGCAACTAAATTTACTACATAAAAAGCATAGAGAAACCGTGGGTTGGAGATTATTGTTAAGAGAATATTCCCTATAAAATAC
The DNA here is from genome assembly GCA_001649415.1 of Musa itinerans. Classification (NCBI taxonomy): domain Eukaryota; kingdom Viridiplantae; phylum Streptophyta; class Magnoliopsida; order Zingiberales; family Musaceae; genus Musa; species Musa itinerans. Next base: position 33,010 of record LVTN01000158.1, read on the forward strand.
TTCAAGTCTTCAACAAATAACTTACATGATGCGCATTGTCACGAACGGTCGTCGCGCACCCACAACAACTCTGTTCAACGAACCGTTCGTCGCTGCCATCTACATGTATAGCTGCTTGGCAGCATGTTTTGTCTTGGTTTTGAGTCATTTTGCTTGTAAAAATGTAAGTTCGAACAAGTTGCAACGTTACAAACCGATCGCTCACCGAACCGAGCAAAAACAGCCCAAAACAGCTCCGTTTTCGTGTGCCACGGGCTGTTTTCTGCAGCCCGCTTCCACTCACCAAAACGTCTGCCATCTCAGCCCCTTGGAACCACCTGAGTGGCACAGGGCTGGATGGGGCTTCGGTATAGTGTCGGGCATTGAACAACCTTTCGCAAGTTCGCACGTTACCTTGACGGGAACTTGTTGTCACGCCCGGCACCCGGTGAAAAGCTGTTTGTGGACTTGCAGCTGTTCGTTCAACCCTCTAAAGTCTTTGTTTTCCTCCTCTCCCTCTTTTCTCTTGTGCACGCAAGGTGCTCGCTGAATTGCTTGTAAAGCTTCCCCTTTCGCAAGACGTCGGGACTTGTCCGTCGCTCGTTCTTCGAACTAATCAACTTTCTCTTTTTACAGGTCCTTCGGGACCTGCAAGAGGTTACAAGTGGGCTGATCTTTGCGGAGCAATATCGCAAGGGCGAAGCGCGACTTAGGCAACGCAAGCTAAGTTCGCGTCTTGGCCGTAAGGGTGCTTCACACCTTCGGCAATTCCAGCTAAGGCCGTGACAGCATGTCAAGAAGTATAATTCTGAAAAACATAATAGTGTCTTACTGGATTAACAAGTGTTGCAAACAAAACAAGGAAACAAAAATTCCTCACTTTCTGGTTTCTCAAAAGAAAGAAGATTTTGTACAATAAATGGCAATTTCATTCAAGAGATATGTAAATGCATCTTTATAACTTTGTTGATGCAGCGGTTATTTTGTTGCTTGATCTTGTCATTGGTTACTTGAGAACTTTTAAGAGGTTACCTCATGATGCCTAAAAAGTATTCACATCAAGTAGTGCCATACTGAGGTCCCTCAATATTGCTATAGATATGCCTTCAAGCTTGATGAAAGCAACTTCATTTCTAGTCACAGCCATGGAAGTGGCGACAATTCGCTTCGCACTGACTCCAAATTGTTGAAGTGTTGCTTGTAGTAATCATTTCTCCATTTTGGGGAGAAACAATTCCCGAGCAATCATATGGAGAAATAAACTACCAAAGTAACTTTAGTGCATAGTGAGTAGAAAGTATCCAAGCATCCAAGTAACAACTCAATATATATATTCTACAAAGAAGCTTGTCACAACCTGTTCAACATATGCGACAAGTATATCAAGGCTCTTAGACACCGAATAAGCACATAATTGAACTCTAATGACTACCTATAGCATGAACTGAAGATAGTGATGAAAATACATCATAAATTTATAATCATCTAGTAAGGAAACTGGATTTGTTGGCTTCCTTCTTAAATGGGCTGAGAAGGGAAAAACTGACCTTGCAGGATTAGATAACTCGCTTTGCCATGGATGCTTTTTGTTTGTGAAATTTGAATGTGTAAACATGGCGAGATGATCCCGCAGCCCGAGCAAGAGAGGCCGTGAGTGGATCCACTCCCCATGCCGGGTTTTCATTCCCCCGCTTGATAAATAGTTTACATGACAGCATTTTCTTACTAAATCATTGCCTAAAATGACATCAAGAAATAACTGATGGTGCAAAATACTATCAACTATTTTGCACATCTCTGCTTTTTTTTTTTATGACTTTTCTACTATAACTAATTTCCACAGGAAAATCACCAAATATGATTAAAGAGATGAGATTCTTAAAAATCAGTTTGGTTTTCTGTCCAAAAATCATATCATAAAATTATTTACTTAGTAAAGATATCAATGAAATTTTATATATCAAGGCAAGATTCATAAGATTCATATATGGTTTTTATTGATTTATAAAATTCACAAAATTTTGGCAAGATAAGTTTTTGAAGAGAAATGAGTATCCGGTAATTATATTTACTAATATTAGACAAACATATATCATTATTCAAGAAAAATTGATGATAATATTATTAAAAAAAGAGATGGATAAAGTGATGAGGAGGTAATGCAGTGTGATTGCCATACAAGCTTTAAATTTAAATAATATGAAGTTAGTTATGCTTTACGGATCGAGATATTCTATTATTATGAATATTTAGCGTATAGCCATTAGGAAAAGAAATATTTTTTTCTACAAACAACTAAGTATTACCCCAACTAATAATACAATGAAAGAACAAAATGTTTAACATGAGTATAGAAGGTTAGAAAATTTCAGCTGATCAGAATTAGGAGGAAAATATACAAGAAACAATAGAATTGGATTGAAAGGATCATGATCTGACTAGAATTTTGCTCTACCCTGAGGTTAGTGATGAGAAATATAATACATATAGCCGATTCAAGGTTACGAAATGTGTCTCTGCAGAACCATTGCTCGGTAACCATTCGACAAAATGCCTTTGGAGAACAAGCGACCACACACAACAGTTTTCGAAGCAAACAATTCAGACTACCAAATGTATCATAATCCATCATTCTCCTCGAAAACAAACGTAATTAAAACCTAAAACCAGGTCATTTGTCCTCAACACATTAATTGACCACATAAAACTAAATCCAAACTAGGAGATCACAATCTTTTCAGCTCGCTAGTTATGGACTCTAAATCAAGAAAGCGATCGATAGTTGACTCACCTTGCGCCTTCTGGTAGACGTAGGTGAGGCCTCACTTGCCGCAGTAGTGGCGGTCAAAGTGGTTGGCCATGAAGGTGCCGGCTCCACACTCAGCGTCGGGGCACTCCTTGCGGAGGCGGGTGACCTTTCCGGTGGCATCGTCCACCTTATAGAACTGGAGCACCGCGAACTTGACCTTCTTCTTCTTGTGCTTGATCTTATTCGGCGTGGTGTAGGTCTTCTTCTTGCGCTTCTTAGCACCGCCGCGGAGGCGGAGGACAAGGTGGAGAGTGGACTCCTTCTGGATGTTGTAGTCGGCGAGCGTGCGGCCGTCCTCGATCTCCCCGCGAAGATGAGACGCGGCTGGTCCGGCTGGATGCCCTCCTCCTCCTGGATCTTGGCCTTCACGTTGTCGATCGTGTCCGACGACTCCACCTCGAGGGTGATCGTCTTGCCCGTGAGGGTCTTCACAAAGATTTGCATCTTGCCGGCGCCACCCGACGCAAGGATTAGTGGTGTCGCGAATAGGAGATGGAGCTGAGTGGACGACGAGAGATGGCATTCACGGTTTCGATCTTAGAGGATCGATCTTAAATATGTCGGAGACTACGATGTGCTGCCTCGGGAGGCATTATATTAAGATATTATCAAAGATTTGGATCGTTGATTTGGTAATCATCACACATCAGCACAGGATTTACACGGGGAGAGTATCGGACTTAAGTTGGAATGCGGGTACATGATACAAGTCGAATGAGACAAAGAATTTGATCCCGATTCGAATCGGGCCGGCCGGTTCAATTTCTATCGATCAGTTTATAGCGAGCCGAATCCCACCCGTTTCTGACCTCAACCATTTCGCCGCGGCCACAGACTCCGATGCTCCTTTCCTCTCCAACGACATTGCGATCGCCACCGAGACCGGCCGCTCGACCTCGCCGGAGTCAGCCGCCTCTCGCGATTAGGCTTTCTCTGGACTCCCAAGATGGTGGTCGCGCTCTCGTTTCGTCGGGTTCAAGTCCCGTGCTCGTTGCGCAGTCCGGTTCTCCGTCCCTTCCTATAATTCTAGGGCTTAGCCGCGAGCCCGAATTGGGGCTCTTCTCTATCCTCTTCGTCATATCCATGGTAACTTCCGTCTTTCTCTTCGAGGCACTCACTGAAATCCAATCTCTCTTCCCTTTGATCGATTCGATGCATATCTAGCTATCAGATTTGAGACCGTCTAGCGAAAAGGCGCCGCCTTTGTGGTAACTGCTTTCTTTTTTGTGTTTCTTACTTTTATGTTTTTATCGCAGGTCGTTGGTTCGTTCTTCTCTTTGGCAATGATTTCTCTCCCTGCCTTGAATGTGAGAATAGTTGTTCTCGTTTGGCCGCCTTTAATCTTTCTATTCATCGGCTACGAGATTTTGTATTTCTGATTGGTCCAAGTTCAGGCTTTTAAGAAGCTAGCGGTCTCCGCGGATAAATTGTCGAAGGTGGTGTCGGAGGAAGTACCTGGAACCTTGTCTTCACTGAAGCTCTCTGGTTTGGAGATCAATGATTTGACTTTCCAACTTAACATTCTTAAGTAAGCTGCTTGGTGCATGATTTGGTAGTTTGTGTCCAGTTATATGTGATTGATTCGAGGATTGATGTTTTATTTCCGTTTTTGAAGGCAGAGGATATCAGGAAAACAGCATGGAGCGAAACAGCCCAAAAGACGAAGCTCTCGGGTAAGAAGAGGCAACACAGGCACAAACTAGTTTTGTTTACTAGGTTCACGAAATGGAGTTTGTAAATGCTACAGATATGAAGCGGTAACCGTGACAAAGAAAAGCTTCTGGTGAATGTGTTTTCCATACACTGCACTCTGGATGATTATTAATATGAGCTACACTTGTTTTGTGATTGATTGAAATCCAAGCACAAGAGTAGAATTTTCGGGTGAAATTATGGTGTCTAGTTATTTTACCATGCTAATGATATTATAAAGCGACAAATGTATTGCTCTTGAAGTTCAAGAGAAGATCACACGTGACTATTAAAAGTTGTAAGTATCAGATGAAGAGAACAAATGAGACTAGTGTTCCATCATGGAATGTTGAACTATTGTAAGGAAGATGTTCGACTCGTTTCAGATTTATAAGGTGAGTGATGCCTCCACCGACTTGATGAGCTTATGGATAATGGTCGGTCATAGATACCAGAGAGCATGTAGTAATACTAGTGAATTTTAGATTGAGGAGCCTATATTAGCTTTAGCAGCTGCCTCTTTGTCAGGCAACTCTGTTGTAATATCTTTAGATGCTAAAGTCCTTTATATTATGTCCTTCATTGTTCATGTGGCTTTATCTTTCTAGGTGATAAGGCAACAAATATCATATGAATTCCCCATTCTAAATGATGTACCAATGGTTACCAGGAATTTTATTATTATTATTTTTTTGTTCAGGAGTAGAAACTTCTTCGATCATAAGATTCTAGATTGGAAATTCTTTTGACATCAGAATTTTGAATTGCTACCTCTCGTTTATTTGCAGAGGTTGCAACTAGACATGCAAGATGTTGACCGTAAAGGTATTGCTTCTGCAAGTTACTGTGTGGAAGATTATGTTGTAAATTTGGCAGAAGGTTTGAAATTAGGGTTAATGGCAATGAAAAGGTTCTCAAGATCTTTTCTTTTGGTTGTGGGACATGCTGAGTCCAGATGCATGTATCTTGATTGCTGCTTGAGAAGGCTGAGTAGAGTAACCAATATTGAGTAGGATGTGATTTGGATAATCTGCACCTTTTCTGGGCATTGGCAAGCAATGCACATCAGCCAAAAATTCCACTCTCTCAGTTTGCATATTAGTAGTATTGTGGTTATGTTCTGTGTTTTGCATTCTAACCTCATTTTTGAGCCTCATGAAAAATAGAAGTAACGAATCTGCGACTAAATGTATTGGGATACATTTCAGGATTTCGCTACTTTGATGTTCATTTTAGGTTTTGGGGAAAATCTTTTTATTATTTTCCACACTAAGAATTACTTTGATTATTTGAACTAAGAATCATGTAGAAGATACCTCGATGATATTAATCAATCGTAATCTATGAACATTTGTTTTTTTTGTTCTTGATATGGACAACTTTTTTTTCCATTTGGAGTAAACTATTTCTGTTAAGTTTTGACATTAACTAGAAAAAAAACTTATCTTAAAAAAAAGCAGCTGTAACTTTTCACATTTATAATAGAAATCTCTGTGGGCAAAAAGTCTTATTAGTATATTAAACATTTCCAAAAACTACGCTTAAATATAGTCGCCTATATTAAATCAAGTATGCTGGTCTAACTTAAAAAGAGTTTATTATGGCATTTTAAGTAGAAACAAAGTGTATAAAACACAATAACGAAAATGATTACATGCAACCATCTTGGATTTGGTTATATATATATAAAAAAATGAGACCAAACATACCATAAATCATTATTTTTTTATACATACATACATACATACATATATGGAAAACAAAAACATTCATTTCAGGGTTCAAATACATATATGGAAAACAAAAACATTCATTTCAGGGTTCAAAGGTAGCTAAACATTCTTCTGCCTACTGCTAGAAGAAACATTGGTCTATCATCACATGATATATAGGTCACTCACTAAAATGATTCGTGGATTTAATCTACAGTGAGATAACACAATCAATCCATGGTGAAACGGTGTTCTCATTTGAGAATCAAGATCATCAAAGAAGTAACAATCTGTGATCTCATGGTGCCAGCCTGATGGTCAAATCATAATCAATCAAATTAGTTACTCATGTTTTTACATGATGAAGTAGACTATAATGATCGCATTAACAAATCATAGTAATTGGTTCATGCTACAGATATATAACAGGAAACGTTGATATAAGCCAGGATGCAACATTTCATCCTATAGAGGACAACAATATTGTGTTATGGACACACTACCCTGACTGAAATGCTACTAGGGTTGCATAAAACCCATCTTTAATGTTGATCAGATCTTCATGTTTGCCCATCTCCACGATCGTGCCATCTTGGAGTACTGCAATCATATCGGCACCTTTAATGGTTGACAATCTATGTGCAACTATGATTGTGGTGCGGTTGATCATCACCCTTTCAAGTGCTTCTTGAACTGCACGCTCAGACTCTGTGTCGAGTGCACTGGTAGCCTCATCGAACAGCAGGATCTTCGGGTCCTTTATAATGGCACGTGCTATCGCCAATCGTTGCTTCTGCCCACCTGATAATTGGGCACCACGTTCCCCAACTAAAGTGTCGTAGCCCTGCACAAATTCAAGAGTTTGTGATTTTATCTTTTGACAGCTCATGCTTGTTTAGGTAATGTACATAATGTGCTCTAACCTGCTGCAATCCACTTATGAACTGGTGCGCATTCGCCGACTCAGCAGCAGCTAATATCTCTGACTCGGTGGCGCCTCCTCCTTTTCCATATGCAATGTTGGCCCAAACAGTATCATTGAACAATACAGGCTCTTGACTAACCAGACCCATTTGTTGTCTCAACCACCTGAGCTTAAGTTTTTGTATCTCTACTCCATCTAGCAATATATGACCTGAGTCAAGGTCATAAAATCTCTGGAGCAGTGAGAGCAAGGTGGATTTCCCACTTCCACTTTCGCCAACAATAGCAACAGTCTAGAGAAAAGGTTGCAGTAGGTAATTCGATCATCAACTAGTTCAGGACAATGACAATCAGGATACAAGGCATACATCCAAATCACACACGCATACGTGAAAATATCAAAGAACCATTTAATTCCTCAATAAGTTGTTAAGCTCTCTCATAAAAAAAATGAAGAAAACTAAGAATTTATTCAGGCTTATTTTTCAGAATGCAATGTACCATCTCATACTCCTCAGGCATTTTGAATTACTTGTCTGACAGCCTCTGTGGAACAATTGGATGGATAAAGTTAACTAAGAACATTTCTATATGAAAATATTCAACAAGAAACAGGAAATTAATGATATCTCGACTGCCTAAATAGTTCATGAGGAAGACAAAGTATAAAATTTTATCCATATAAAGTTAAGGTTTAAAATTTCTGGCTGAAAATTTTATCTGTAGACTTTTCACCAAATAGTTCCTGAGGTTTAAAAATATTAAATATTATAACCACAAAATCTTTATCCATAGAGTATAATGAGGAAGACATGAATTTAGGCTTCATTACTTGCTCTGGAATTCATTATGTAAACTAGGACCACAGTCCTTGCCTGAAATTCTAGAGTAAAAGACAGCATAAACAGCAGTTATTTAACATATGATACACATACATGTTCCATTGCAGAAGTGTTAGTCATGTACTCCTATTCAGAGCATAATGAATGAGCTACTTGTGAATGGATCTGCATCTAATAAAACCTAAACTGATAGACACTAATTTGTGTAATTTTATCGATAAAAACAAGAATTTAGAATGGAGATTATTAGGTTACCTTTCCTGACTGAACAGCAAAGCATAAGTCATGAAAGATCCGGACATCAGGCCTTGTGGGGTATCTGAAGCTGACATGATCAAATACAATATTTCCCTCCACTAAATCTAATGTTGTGCCAGAATCATCACTGGAGTCAATCTTGGACTTGCGATCAAGTATTGCAAATACTGAAGCTGTAGCAGATTTTGCTTTTGCAGAATCAGGTGCTAGGGAGCTATACTGGGTAATTCCTACTGCCGCAAAGTTGAGAGCAAAGAAGACCTACAAGGCATATAAAACATAGTACTTTATTAGGAGAGGAAAGGAGCTGCATCTGTATGTCCAATTGTAACTCGATTATAAGGGTATATTACATGAAAGTATATATTAACTAGCATTCATCATCTTGTATCTGCTTGACATGTTGAAAAAAGAAAGAAAACCTTTTCTTCATCAGAGAGTTGCCACATGATGGTTTCTGTCAAACTTAAAAAAAAATGGAAATACTCATCCTCAGCAAAATCAAATATTATTTTAGTTTTGCATTAGTTTACTTGAATCAAGGTTGAACTCTTACATGTCTCCAATTCAGTTTGACATAAACAAAAGTCCCCATTTTGAAATGGTACATAACACACCAGAATCTTAAATAATTAATAATATCACACTGATCAGATGTAATAAACAACCACCTGCTAACTTAAGGTAGAATTGGCAGTTTTTACAGTCATTAGCAGAACCATAACCAGAACTGGCTTCAGTTTATAACAGAAATTAAATTGGAGGATGACATCCTTCAGGAATAAGATTCCAGAACAGCATTTAGATATCTAGAGCAAAACACACATTAATTAGGGTTGTCAGGAGCAACTAGTTTAGAAAACAAAGAAAAATACTCACGTACACGAAAAACATTTGCAAATGTAGTCTCGCCATCCTTTACGAGCCTAGCACCAGCATAGAAGCCAGTTGCATATACACAAAACAGCAAGATGTTGGAGAGACCAAAACCAAGTCCACCAATCAATCCTTGCTTTATGATAGAATTCATAGGACCTTTATATTTCCTCCTATAAAGTTCTATCACCTTCTCTTCAGCAGTGAAAGAGGAAACCGTTCTTATATTTCTAATTGCATCACTGGCAACCTGACTTGCCTCCTCAAACATCATCTGCAGGAAAGTTATTTATGGTGAATCACAGTTTCCTTAGAAGAACAATTAGGTGGTGCAGAACATATTAGTTAAAGTCAATATGTTCCTGAGATAAGCATATTCTAAATCTTCTTATTGTTATCTTATTTTTTATGAGAATTTGCATCTTGCTTTTGAATAAAAAAACAAAAATATCATAAAATGGCACCAATACACCTATGGGGGATCTAAGAACCATCCAATTGTTTTATATAAATCACAGAAAAATACTTGAAATTGATCTCACTAGATTGCAGAACGCACCTTTGCATCTGCATTCAATCCCTTCATGAATTTTAATTGAATCCATCCATTTAGACCTACCAAAGGTGCCAATGCCAGTATTATTAGAGCCAGCTGCCAACATGCAGAAAAGGCAATTGCCAAACCTGCAACTAATGTTGCAGCATTCTGAACAGCAAGTGCCAATGTATCACCAACAAGAGTCCTCACTGTTGCTGCATCTGCTGAAAGCCTTGCTCCAATTGCTCCACTTGAGTTTTCAAGTTTGTCAAACCACCCAACCTCCATATGAACAATTTTGTCAAATGACATTGCTCTGATTCTTTCTATTAACTTGGACCCAGCAATAGCAAACAAATAAGCTCTTGCTGGAATCGACAGCAAGGTTGCCAAACCAAGGAAAGTCAACATCAATGTCCAAAATTTTGAATCCTTACGAAGCTTTGTTGGTGGCTCATACAAGGTACGTATTATACTTGACAAGAGAGCTCCAAAAATAGGCAGCAATATTCCACTGATTATAGCAGCAATTGCACCTAATAGTAACAGAGGAATCTCCGGTTTATTTAGAGATGCAAGGCGGCTAACAGGTACTTGAATTTTCTCTAATGACCCTTCACACTGCGAAGTCTCCACGGGAGCTTCTAAGAGTCCAACAGGCACCCTAGAAGATTCTGATAATGGGTGAAAACTGTCACTTCCAACAGATGACCATCTATTGGTTGATAGCTGGGAAGATGTTTGAATCAACTGTTGGCCAATAGTTGCATATATGTTGTCCTGGTCAACTGGAATATGTTGATCAGAATCTTGTTTCACTTCCTGTAACCTTACAAGTTGGTAATAAGCTCCATTTGGAATCTTAATGAGCTCATCATGGGATCCTATTTGATCCAGGAAAAGGAACATTAGATATCAATTACACTTAAAAGACACATAATGTGATCAGAGAATTTCTTGTAAAACTAGAACATTCTGTCAAAAATATAAAAACTAAATCGACATTATATAAAAGACAATGTTATCAGAGAATTTCTTGTAAAAACTAGAACATTCTCTCAAAAATAAAAAAAACTAAATTGATATTATACAAAAGGCAAAAGTTCAAAGTAACAATTTAAGAACTTGAGGACTGAAGCATAATCTGTATGCAAGATGCACCTTTTTCAGCTATTGACCCTTGATGAACTACAGTGATCATATTTGCATTCCTCACTGTTGTCAACCGATGAGCAACAATAACAGTGGTTCTGTTTTTCATGGCGTGGTCAAGTGCCTCCTGCAAAATACTTTCAGACTCTGCATCAAGAGCGCTGGTGGCTTCATCTAGCAGTAGGATTCTTGGGTCCTTGAGAACAGCTCTAGCTATTGCAACTCTTTGTTTCTGACCCCCAGAGAGCTGAATTCCATGCTCTCCAACCAAGGTGTCAAGACCCTTTTATAAAATCATTGCTGTTATTTTGCATATCATTGAATTCAAATTCAAAATTATGACATGAATAGAAATTTGAACACCCAGCACTGTAGTAGAGCATCACATCTACTATTCTTTTACCCTATATGAAGACATTAAAATTTGAGGATTGAGTTCGGTTGCAATGAATACTATGCATGAATGTTTAATAATTAAGAAATCCTGAATATCAAAAGAGCATATACCTGAGGCAATTTATCAATAAATTTGGAAGCACTGGCTAGATCAGCAGCTGCTTTAATTTCATCAATGGTAGCATCATCCTTTCCATAAGCAATGTTTTCCCTTATCGTAGATGCCAAGAGGACTGGTTCCTGGCTAACAAGTCCAATTTTCCCTCTGATCCATCTCAGCTTGAATTCCTTCAGATTTATTCCATCTATAAGAATCTCACCAGTTTGTGGATCGTAAAATCTCTCTAATAGACTGATGATAGTTGACTTTCCACTTCCACTTTCTCCAACCAAGGCAACAGATGTTCCACCTTGAACGACCAAAGATAACCCTTTGAGTATTTGCTCATGAGGTCTAGCTGGATAGCTAAAGCACACATCCTTTAATTCAATATCTCCACGAATGTCATCCAAAGTTGTTCCAGTGGTATCGTAAGCATCTATCTCAGGCTTCCTGTTGATTGTCTCAAACATCTTGAAAGCTGCCACTTGTCCTGCTGCAAAAGCACTTGTACATGGGGAGGCCTGGCCTAGGGACCTGAAAGATGCTTGCCAATTGATTAGTAGAATGTTTCCTTCTCGACAATCATTATCATATGACTAGGATATGTCAGTGCAGATATACATTGTATATAACTATATATATATGTGCTCTTAATAAGATATGCTTAATTACATATAAATGGATGGTAATACAAGATAAGCCAAAGAAAATGTGTGAACAATAACTAGTCTGGACACAGTTCGGGTGTACATCATGAACTGGTCAACACACAAGATACTCTAAGAATTCATATGTTTTAGCAAACTAAATAACAATTGTGGTGATTGATTATCATGTTTTCCCATAGCCATCTATCCATAAGAATAATAATCATTTTTGTTAAGGAGGATGCTGATGGTCCTAGCATGGAATCTGCAAATTTTAAATATACCATGTATTTCAATAATATTTCTCATGTTATTGATCTATAAAAGATAGCTAGCATATCCATGCATTTTGCATCTCTTAACTTTTTGCACCCAAGTTTGCAACAAGAGTTTATATGAACACCAATGTTCATAATAGTAACAAAAAACAAAATGATGTCCATGATGGGTTAGCAATAGAATCTAAGAGTAATTCAAAGTGCTAAGAGTAATTTAAATATCACGAGTTAAACCCATCATTAAATTGACTTAATACATTTGCTGTCGACAGTCTTAAGTGTCATATGTCTTGGACATATAGATTTCTACTTGGGTTCATGTACTATGGGTTATGATTCCATCATGGATATTTTGGTCCTGTCAACGCAGTGTGTCTTGGGTTCAACTGATGTTAATGAATTCTCAGGAGTCAGATACATTGGTATTGTAATGGTCAATATTCAACAATTGTACATATTCTTACTATAATGTTGGAAGATAGCGAGTGCAATAACAACCTAAACATGGCCAACAATCTACGGTATGCTACACGAACGCACTAACAATAGAAGAAGATCATGTATAACAAGCTGGAGAATTTACTTTAGTCCACATTACCTACCACAAGAACAGCATAGGCTACAGATCAGGAAAGCACACAGACACTAGAAGTAATCATCCATACCTATAAACTGGGAGCATTGCATAGGAGATGACATCATCTAGAAAAGTCATAATGTTTAATCCTATACACCCAAGCACAACAGGATCATCAGAACTCTAATTATTAGCATGAACTGTGAGCTAACCTCTGAAGCATCTTACTAGCAACAGCATATCACAACTTGAAAAGCATTTATACAACTAGATCCTCGTTGTCAACAATCTATGGTTTCTTCTTCTCTCGGTTTGCAGATAACAATAAGATTGGACACGAATTGCCAAACTATGTACAATTCAACAATTACCCAAAACCCTCCAAAAGTATCTATAGGTGTGAAAAAAGTATTTTGAACATGCTCCTGATACGGCAGTAAGATTCTGTACAAAAGTGAAACATTTAAAATAAATACCTATAAGACCAGGTCCTTACCGAGGAATTTGAACAACAAATAGCAGGTCAACTCTAAAAATATCCTACATTAAGATATAAAGATTGATATGGGAAATAGGAACTCACATGGAGCCTGTAATGACTGCAAAAATCACATTGATGACATCTCCACCAGTGTAGTTTTTCTTCAATATCATTTTAGATCCAAACCATATTCCTAAACCATAGCCAAAGAACACAATACCAAAAGTTGCACCCAAGCCTACTCCTGCAGACAAGCCTTCCAGAACACTGGCCTTGTAAGCGCTCTTAAGACTTTTGTTGTATTTCTTTATAGCATGTTCCTCTCCGGTAAAAGATACAACCTAAGAATGAATTAGACTGTTTTATTTAGGAAAGGAAAACAAGAAGTTAATTTCAACTTTTGCATGCACAAGAACTAAATATGTCCATACTGTCCGAATTGAGCCAATTGTTTGTTCAACAGTGGCTGCTGCTTCTGAATAAGCTGTCTGCCCACGGGCTGCCATCTTGGTCAACACAGTGGCCATGACTGCAGCAGCAAGCACCATAGGAGGAATGGTGGACAACATAACAAGTGTAAGTTGCCATCCCTGGACAAATGCTACTATAAACCCTCCTACGAATGATGATACCAATTGAATGAATTTTCCAGCCTGGGAATTGATATATCAAAGTCTATAAGAAATGAGTAGAAGACTTGCATCTTTGAAATTTATTGAAACTTAACTGAAGCAACATAGCATATTCTTATGTCCCAAGAAATTTAGATGCAGAGGCATCGGAACAGCTAGAGGGAAAAGATATGACATAAGCAAAATTAAGTGTGTAAATTTTAAGAGGTAACTGAGACTACAATGAACGAGTATGGAATTGCATCTATTTGACCAAACAGAAAATTGACTAAAGCAGACAGAAGTATGTGCACAAACAGTTTTTAATCAATTAAGAAACATAAAAATTGTTGGCATGACATGTATGATAGATAGACATAGGATAAGGCATGTTTCTGGTACCTTTTCACCCATGGCATCCTGAATTAGAAAAGTGTCACCTGATATCTTTGCAATAACCTCTCCTGTGTTAGCTTCCTTGTCGAAGAATGCAATATCTTGTCTAAGTATGGCTTTCAAGTACAGGTTTCTAATATGTGCAGCTTGTCTTTCCCCAGTAATCGTCCAGCAAGCAACCTCTAACAATAAATGACAATTTCACTATAAGTTCAAGCATCTTAGCCATGCAAATAACTAAACAATTCACTATATTATTATGTATATCTTCTTACGAAGGAATGAAGCTATGCCATTTGCGATGCCTAAATATACAAACTTCAGAGCGACCTGGAGACACAAGAAAAATGCAGTATTAAAATGCAATTTGCAAAACACTAAGCACTGAGAATGCTTTGATGCCATGATAAGCCAGAAAGAAGAAAACACATGTAGGAATTCTGTGATCAACTTCAATGAGCAAAGGGTAAAAGAGCTAATAGCTGTAGTTAAAATGCTGAGTGTAAATTCTTTTCTTGGATGAATGTGATAACCGTAAGATTAAGGAAAGTTGTCAAATAGGTTACCCACCTTAGAAACCTCATGAACAATATAGTTTATGTCTCTAGTTTTCCCAAAAGTGTTGATCATATCTCCGAAAAGAACTGTTGTCAAAGGTAATGAGACCCCATCAGAAATAGCTGCAACTGTGCCCACAACCATTAAAGCAAGATCTGCTGTGTCAGCCAAGGAAAAAAGCTTGTGATAAGGCATGCTATTATTCCTCTTCTTCAGGTCTTGCTGTTTACTTTTGCTCTGAAAATCATTGTTCTCCTCTTGTTCGTGGGAGCTTGCATCAGTTGAATTAGATATTTTCATCCCTCCTTTTGGTACCATCTTAGCAAAAACTTTCAAGAATGTCACCTGATTATTCTGCAATGTAACATATCAGGCACTTGAAAAAAGATCAAAAAGAAACTCGTAGAATTCAATGATCTTTCTCGAATTAATAAAAATGGAAGAAAGGTCATCAAAGTATAGTGTTTGGTTCCGAAATCATTCTTCTTGAATCCTCCAAATCCAAAAGATCTCTCCCAATAAAAAATAACAAATAGAAAGAAAACCCTGACTACTTCATTTACAATATACAAAAGCACAGTGGTGCTAACAATATTCAAGAAACCCACAACCAGAAAATCAAATCATTAACACTCTAATGCAGATATGGGTTAAGGGGGTAGACTATCAGGATTCAACCATAAATAACTGACCATGGCAGTCCAATAGTAGCTACCAACAATTCCAACTTAATTGCCCGGTTTATTCACCTTCTACCTTCTTTCATGAAGATTTGACAAAACATAAAGTAGGAGAAATAGATGTAAACTGCAAAGTAAGGCCCAGATCTCCATGAGAAAATGCAGAATTACAAGTACAGGTACTTCCCAGAGCCACAGTGCACTGTTCTCAAATGTAACTGTCATCTTCTTATTAAACATGTAGCCATCTTCACAAATAGGCATCTCTATAAAGGTGTAAGACAGACTGGAATCTGCCTGTGTACCAGGCATAAAAGGGGTAGCTGTCCAGAATCCTCCAACCAAACTGATAATCCGGCTGCCTCAAAGTTACTGATAATCACTATTAATATGATCATATACCAAGGAAAGTTGCTAGTTCTATTACTCTGTTTTTATAAGTTTGCATTTTTTTTAAACTAAGATTCAGAACTTAATTTTAACAGTCCTAGATTTGCACTGTCGAGAAATTAAATAAGACAGAAACAACAAAAGGAAGAAATCAACTCAAAAGGATCAAAAAATAGTCTCAGTATAGTTGATCATACTATTTAGGGGCCAATTGCATCAACATACAATTCCAGTATAAACTCCAAAAGCATTCCAGAAACAGCAACACTGCTAATAGATGAATCTTACATGGCATCAATAAGTATTTGAAGACCCTTCAGTAGTTAGATTGAAATAGATTATAGAACATCAGAAGTAGGAAATCAACAATGAATCAACTCCTAATTTTTGAAGGCTTCAGTACTAACTGGGCATTTGGTGGTCCAAAGATGGGAGTCCTTCCGGTTCCTTCTTCCACTTCTTTGGATGTTTGAGATGACCCTATTAATTTGTAGTCTAAGTGCCAAAGCTCGGGGGAGAAGTAGTGAGGCGAGAAAGAACAGTAGAGTGACTTGTTCCCATGTCCTACTCTTAAGTAGCAGAGAGTATATGCATTCCACCGATTCCTTATTCCCTACAGCGTGGCAGTGAGCATCAGTGTTGATGGAATACTACTGAAATCAACGACAAAACCATCTGGAGATACCAAAACTTGTCGTATTACACAGAAAGCGACCCTTGGAACGATTCCCCTCAACACTCGAGTAGCAGTTAGAGGTCAGAAATAACTAAGTTCATCATCTCTTTGACTACATACCCGGAATCATGGATTCCTTCCATGAAGTTGGACAAGGACAAGAATCCAAAGATTGAATCTTTTTGAGAAATTGGCCGCGAATATTGCATTTCCAAAGAGAAAAGCAATTGCTTGGCATCCACTTGACGGAAAAAGTAGAGCAATAATTCACCTTTCTTTGCGTGGGTTGGGAGGCAGCTGGTTGCGGTTGCGTACTGATGTGACCCCGAATGGCTTCCACCTGTGCTTGGAGAAGCTGGACACAAAAGGGCAGTGACCGGACACGGAGAAGTGGTTGTTGCAACGGGGGATGGTGGTCATGTTTGGTAGTGGAAGGGATCGGCCGATGGAAGACGAGGAGGAGGACGACGCCGAGGGTTTCGCAGCGGAAGTATCGGTGGATTTATCGAGCGAGGGAACGCCACAACATGGTTACTTATCACTAAGATAAATGTAGTTAGTAGTAATAGGATATATATATATATAGGTAATTTTCAAGATAAAAAACCTTATATTTTGGATAAAGATACTAGGAGAAAAAAATAATTATTTTTAGTATTTATGCAAAGAAAATGTGTAAAAGATATTTTGAGGTTTAAGTTTGGATTAACTAGAGAGATTTTTTTATCTTTTTTTATTTCTAGAATTACTAAAAATATTGAGGAGAAAAAAATTTAGTATTTATATAAAAAATAAGTGTAAAAATGATTTTGAGGATTAAGTTTAGGTTAACTTAAGAAAATATTTTGAATAATTTACTAAAAAAAGCCCTTGGGCTTTTAGTAGATGACACCCACCTAATTAAATTTTAACCAAGGATGTCTTTTTTTTA
Organism: Musa itinerans; assembly: GCA_001649415.1. Lineage (NCBI taxonomy): Eukaryota > Viridiplantae > Streptophyta > Magnoliopsida > Zingiberales > Musaceae > Musa > Musa itinerans. Next base: position 50,516 of record LVTN01000158.1, read on the forward strand.
ATTTCAATAATACTCTTGAATTGAGCTGTTTGATAAAATTATAGATCGGTTCAGTTGGTCTAACCAACATGGTTCAGGATAGGTTACTTAAGATTGGATTATGTCAAATTTTATTGAATATATAAACGAGTGTAACCCAAGTATCATGCGAGTGTAACTCAAGTGCAATTAATATATTTTTATCAAATTAATCTAAATTTCTTCATAATTACTACACATGATCCTAAGATGTTTAGTATTATTTTTTTCTAATTTTTTATGACCTTATGATAAATAAATTTTTAAATATGATATTTTTGGGTTGAATCGATGATTGAGTATAACTGGTTGAATCTTCACCAAATCTTTCTAAACTTCTCTAGAATTATTAGGGTGAGATAATAATATGTTTAGTATCTTTTTTTTATTTCTGTATGAATTTAGGATGATTGATTTTTAAAATAAGATGGCTTTGAGTTGAATATATGATAAGTAAAACTCGAGTGTAACATAATTGTAACTCAAGTTTAACCCTTTAAATTTTCACTAAATATATCCTAATTTCTTTGGAATTACTAGGATGAGACATAATATATTTAGTATTTTTATAAATTTAAGATGAATAATTTTTAAAATAATAAATTTTTATATTGAATATGTGATTAAGTATAACCCGAATGTAACTTCTTTTTAAGGTAAACTATGAGCAAAAGGAAGAGAATGATAAGAGAGAAGGGAGAAAGCAAAGAGTTGGAGTGCGAGGAGGATGGGGGAGAAGAGAAAAATGAGGAGAAAGCCGAGAAAGAGAAGAAGGATACAAAATGAGAAGAAGTGGCATTATAGTTGGAATTGGAGTTAATGTGGGAGGATGAGGAGAGAGGTGGAGCGAAAGGAGGATAAGAATGGAGAGGAGGAGGCCGTGATCGAGGTGGAATAGGAAGAGGAGGTGGAGATGGAGTGGGAGGAGGAGGAAGCCAAAATAGAGGGTGAGATGAAGAAACCTAATGGGCTTGGCAAGGAGGCAAGGGAGTAAGAGGAGGAAAATATGATAGAGATTGAGGAGATGAGAATAAAAAAAAAAAAATCAAGGAGCAATTTTAGACTTAATTAAATAATTAGAATTTAGTTGAACCAAGTTCTATTCAACTCAAAAAAATCGATTTATTCCTAAAATATTCAATAAAATTTTGATTAAAAATCAAAGTTGCCTAAATATGAAGTGTCATATCTTAAAAAGCCAATTTTTCATTAAATTATCTAATATTTTTATATATTTTATTTTTAATATATCTAAAGATATTGAAGAAAAAAATTTTATAGTATTTACATGAGAAAAAAATGTATAAGAGATTTTGAGATTTAGGTTTGGATTAACTCAATAGAATATTTATATCCAGTACATGTGAAGATAATAAGGAGAATTTTTTTTAGCATTTACACAAAAGAAAAAGCATAAAAGAGAGTTTGAGGTTTAGGTTTTCATTAACTCAAAAGAATTTTTTATATATTTTATTTCTATTATATCTAAAGACATTGAAGAAAAAAATTAGTATTTACATGAGAAAAACTGTAAATGTGATGTACAGGCTTAGATTTAGGTTAACTCAAGATAATTAACTTATACATTTTATTATTTTCACTTAGTCAAAAGAAAATTGAGTTTCCACGAGACGTATCACATTAATTATTTTTCAAAATTCATATTATATCAATATTATTATTATTATTGAATAATCGAGGATCGTATCCAATCAAATTCATTTCTGATAGCCCCGACCTCTCCATGAATCACCCACTCATCACTGCAACAGGAATCCTCACATCATTGGGTACGTTGTGATGTGCTCAATGCTCCATCTCCATTAACTCTGCTCTCCTCGGCTGTATTGAGTGGAGTCGCGCAGTGATGTATCATCGAAGTTCGTCTGAAAAGGACATGGCGGACGGAAGCAGGCGGATGCTTGCATTACAACCCTTCTTTTGCTACAGTTGAGTTGAGTGGGCGATGGGCCACTCTCGCCACTACTTCTCTCCCCATGGAAGAGAGCAGCGCGTCGATGATGACGACAACAGGGATAGGCCACAACCTCAAAGCATGTAAATATTTGAAATTAGTACATGCTGAAACAAGTTCTTCATTTCAACTGTAAATAATAAGATAAATTTCTATGAAAAGAATTAGTAAGCATACGATTATGTGAGTGCATGAAGTCAACTTGGTTCCTGCTCTGATATCCCTTGTTTAAATCAGATATGATCTCTTTTGGTTTTGAAGGCTCTCTAAACAAGACTACAAATGAGGCCCAGACGTTTGCTGGAATGATGAGAGGATTACATCACGGGTGATGGATGGAAGAATCGCTTGCCTGTTTCTTGTACGGTGAAAGAATTATTCTTCTTTTCTTCATCATCATCATCATCATCACAATCTACTATCGAAGGCAAAAGATCGAACACTTTGTTCACGAATCTTTTGCTCCTGCAGGAGCAGTATTGGAAGCTTGCTTTTTAAGCGTGCAATGTACTGTCACAAGGAACGCCACCCAACGCATCTGCTACAGAAACTTCTATCTTGTGAATTGGATCACTGAAAACAATTCCAACCTTGAATTTGAATCTAAAAGCTTGATTCCACACGCCACTCTCCTAGTTCTGGTTATGCGTACAAGATGTTGTTTGAGCAAACAATAGTTGATGAACATTATGATGTGCAAAGCAAATGGGGGACTTCGATTCTTTTAGACTGCGGAGGACTTCATCTCCTCCAGAAACGCTTCCATGTGTTCCTTCTCCACGCACTGTGTCATTATCCGAGTCCCTTTATTGGGCGCCGGCGGCGCCCCGATGATGCCGACCGCCATGAAATCGAAGTACGCGAATGGTATCACATGGAGCGGCTTCCCCCACCCGTAGTCCACGTCGAGGAAGCCCAGCCGGGTCCAATCCGACACGAACAGCGAGTCGTACGTGAACGTGAGCTCGTAGGGGTCCTCCTTGAAGTCCCCCGTCGCCCACTTGGCGAAGTCGCCAGGGAGCCCGGCCTTGGCGTCCCTGATGATCTTCACGACGTCTACGAGCTCCGCCGCAGCTACCTGACCGCTGCGGGCGGTGACGGCCACCGGGTAGAAGCAGTTCCCGTAATAGCCACCTGCTACGGGCAGCACCTGCTGCAGGAGGTGGCGGGCGTTGGCGAAGAAGCAAAGGTGGACGTCGGCGCCAGGGTCGAGCTGGATTGAGCGGGTGCGGGCCCGCCACAGCTTCGCGATCGCGACGTCGAAGGTGGAGCAGCGCTGGCCGGTGTGCTCGAGGTACTGGGCCTTGATCTGGTTGATGGCATCGACGCAGACGTCCATGGTGTCGTACAGCAGCTTGAAGGCGGGGAGGACTGGTGGGCCGTTGGGAGGGAGCTTGGGAGGGCTGGGGATGATCTCCGGGGCCCATACCGGGTCGACGGTGGGCGTCGGCAGGCCCCGAGCAACCTCCCCGATGGCGTTGACGAACTGTGCAGCGCCGAGGCCGTCGGCGATGGTGTGGATAGAGATGAGGCCGACGACGAATCCGCCACAGGTGAATTCCGTCACCTGTCGTCGACGAGGAGTTTTAGGCTTGCAGGAGTCAACTTCTTGCTAATATATACACGTAAAAGTCCGAAGCACTTGTCTACTAATTAATAGTTACAAGTTGGGTGTTGATGACGATGATATTTCTTGTGTTCACTGTGATCAAAACAGCTTATAGGATCGTAGTGTTGTAAGACGAACATGACATGAGATCACTAGACAATACGTATACCTGCATTTGGAGGGGCAGATTCATGGGGTCAAAGTCGGGGCTGGGCAGAGGAAGCAGTTCATCCTTGGAGATCATGAGAGGGAGATCGAGACACTTCACGTCCTCGAGGCTACAGTTCGCCGTGGCCTCAACGAACCAGGCCCCCTCGCCGGTGCAAGCCACACGTACGTCGCCGTGTTCGCAGTCCACGAACCGGCCGGCAAAAGGGTGGTACTGCACCAGCACCTTCGACAGCGCTTCCTTGATCACCCGGGCCGGCTCGCGGCCGTGCTTGAACACATGCAGCGATCGCACCATGTGCCTCAGCCCAGCGACCCGGTCGATGACGGAGAGGATGAGGGTGTCCTTCGGCGTCGGCTCGCTCGGAGCGACGAAAGAGCAGGACGTTCTCGTCACACTGAAGCTGATCTCCATCGAAACACAATCAGCACACTCTGCATTTACGGGAGCATGTTGTGGGTGTATAAATAGACGGCAATAGCTGCAGGTTGATGCAGTGCTGTGAGGGGTTCAGCATCAGGTAGTAGGTGAAGATGCAAGCCATGATCTGTAACAGCCAAACTGTGCAATCTCCACTGATGGATTGCTGTAAGCTTGAGATGGCTACAGATCTCCATCAACATTATCCCATTTCCTTAGTTCCTAACAAATCAATATCTATCATGTAGTTGTATGACCAGTGGGTCATGGATTAGGTAAGTTGCTTGCTTGGCTAGGCCATGGTTGGTAAGCTGGAATGGCTTTTATGAGAAGGGATCCTCTCCCTTGGCAGACTGATGAGTTGAACCACTGTGACTTGAGGAGGAATATGGTATAGCTGTAGCCAGCCAAATTAGTCACATGCCACCTCCATTTCAGTATTACCAGCAGCAAACGATGTAGCTCACTTATGCTCCGTCGACATAGACTGATGGATCAGTTTGACCATGCTTAGTTGGGACTAATTAGTGGTTGCTTGGAATGGTATCCTATCCCTTAACTTCAATGAGGATGCTTAAGTTTATCCTCTTAAGCTTAAGCAAGAATGAAAGTGTATCACAACATCCATCCACCTAATCAATGATGCTCCACCCCCTAATGATGTTGTCTTGGCAAGAAATGACCAAGAAAGAACTCTTCCAGTTTTTTGGTTTTCGCATATTTATCCTTGCAAAGTTTGGAATTGGAATATTTATCGTATATGTCCATCCAAACATAAAGATCCTCAAAGTATATAAAAATATTAAGTACCTAAATTATTTCTATTATTCTTCCTAGCATAATTGATTCTGTGCTTCTGGCTTATCTTCGTAGCGCCGAGAACTTCTCAAGAGAAGCATGATAACTTAGAGCGCTCGCTCGACGTAGCTGGATAAGAGTCATGGTGGGCAAGGCGACGAAACTGTGTCCGACACCCACTCGCGCTCCACCCCCTAATGATGTTGTCTTGGCAAGAAATGACCAAGAAAGAAGTCTTCCAATTTTATGGTTTTCGCATATTTATCGTTGCAAAGTTTGGAATCAGAAAATTTACCTTACAAATTTTAATGTAACGAATATGTCCATCCAAACAAAAAGATCCTCAAAGTATATAAAAATATTAAGTACCTAAATTATTTCTATTATTCTTCCTAGCATAATAATTTTCTAGTATATTAGTGTAAATTATAGTTTTAATTAATAGTTAATTGAAAACCAACTAAAAAATATGAAATATAATAGCATATATGCTATACAAACTCCTCTCTTCCTATCTTTTCATAGGATTACTATTGTTAATGGTTTATGAAAATTAAGAGAGAAATCGTAATCTCTCAACTGCATCCTCTATGACATACATCTTTTAGTCCCTAGAGGTTTTATCTATTTATAAGCGAGAATAAATAGTCTAAGATAAATTATTATGAGAGTTTCTCTCATCAAGGACATTCCCTAAGGAATCCTACTATAATATGGATTTCTTTTCTATTGATCAATATATGTCATCAGAATCTAATTAGTTCTATTATATTTTTTATCTAATTATAAAAGGTCACATAATCTAATATTCTCTAACTTGGCCCATTAATTGATAAGATATAAAAGATATTCAAAATCAAAATCATCAAAACAAAACAAAATTTATTTGAAAATAATTTTACCTAATTGGATTCAAAAAAAAATTTAAAAAATATTTTATACATGGTCATAAATTTTAAAAATAAGCCAATAAGTCCAATAAACATAATAATACTATATTCAATTCAACTATCAATGCGAGTCATAGAGGTTATATGTTATCAATTCCACACTTCCTTTTATGTACCATAATTATTGCATTCAACCATAATATAGACACATAAATATAAATAAGATAGCATAAATAAATAACTTTAATTATATAAAAAATATATCGATAATAGCATTCACCTAAACATGCATCACCATATTTTTTTATGGCTCATTTATAAGCCTTATTCTAAGAACATGCTTTTTAAATTTTTTATACTGTAAAACTTTGGTAAATAGATCAATAATCATCATAGTGGTGCTCAGGTTCTTTTTGGACTCTTTCTCTAACTGTCAAGTACTTTATCTCAATGTGCTTGGAATCACTAGAATACTTGTCATTCTTATATAAGAAAACTACTATAGTATTATCACAAAATATCTCCAGTGACATAGTAATTAAGTAGACCACACTAAGTCATGAGATGAAATTTCACAGCTATAAAGCTTGATTTGTGGCCTCAAAGTATGTCACAAATTCAGTTTCTATTGTTGATAATGCAATAAGCGATTGTTTTGTACTTTTTTAATAAATTGTCCCACCAGCTAACATGAATACAAATCATGAATTAGATTTCCTATTGTCGAGATAATTTACAAAATCAGTATCTGAATATCTTATCACTTCAAGCTGATCTGATTTCTTATATGTGAGCATATAATATTTTGTCCCCTACAGATATCTCATTATTTTCTTTGTAACTTTCTAACGTTCTATTCCTTGGTTGCTTTGGTATCTACCCAATATTGTAATTGCAAAACTAATATATGATCTTGTATAGGTTTGAGTATATAATAAACTTTAAACTGTGAACCCATAAGGAATAGTCTTCCTTACATTCCTTTCTAAGTTATTTTTCAAGCATTAATTTTGGCTAAAATTTTCACCTCTAGTAATAGGTGTATCATTGGTTGAGCAAAGCTGCATATTAAATCTTTCCAAGATATAATTAATATATATTTTCTAAGAAAGTCCTATAAGACTAATATAATAAATTTGCTTCCACTTACTTTCAAATATATACATTAATCAATAGTATTTTTCTTAAATTCGAAGGAAGTAATGTTATCATGAAACTTTATATACCATTGTTTGAAAGCTTGTTTAAGGCCACAAATGGATTTCTTAAGTTTACAAGCCCAACTTTTTTTTTTATTTTCTATGAATCCTTTATGTTGTTTTATATAAATTTTTTTATCGAGATCCTTATTTAAAAATATTGTTTTCATATTCATTTGGTGTAAATCAAGATCATAATGAGCTACTAATGTCATGATGATTCTCAATGAGTTCTTTCTAGAAATTCAAGAAGTCTCGTTATAATCAATGTCTTTTTTCTAAGAAAAACTTTTGACCACAAGTCTGGCTTTATATTATTTGATATTGTCCGCTGAGTTACATTTTGCCTTAAAGACTTATTTATAACCAATTCTTTTATAATTATTGGACAATTCAATAAGTTTCCAAATACCGGTCCATTAATTTTAACTCTTCTTTTATTACATCATACCATTTTTCAAAATCATCACTTTCTATGACTTATAAAAATAATAAGAGATTTCTTTTTATTCCTATATTATATTCTGATTCTTATAGATATACCACATAATTATAGACATGTAAAATGTAATCAATATGAGAAAACTATAAAGGAAAACCATAATTTATAGTCTTTCCATAAAATCTTAAATTAAATCAATTAATTTTATTTAATTTGGGCAAGCTTAGAATTGGGCTAAATATCAACCTAATTAAACAATTCGATCAAAATAAAAAAAATGATCAAAATTTAATTTTTTTTCTAAATTTGATCGAAACTGAATTCAATTAATAACTAGTCAAAATATAGTTATAATCAAGTTTAATTAAATTATATTGATCAATTTTATAATTGATGATATAAATCAGATATTCTCAATTTCATAAGAGTAAAATAGTAAATTCATTGACAGATATAAACTGGAATAACGAGATTTATTAAGAATAGAACTATCAAAAAAATTTAAAATATAATTAATATACATCGCTCACAAGCAGATAACTAGATAAAATATATAAAAATTTATATTGACAAAATATACAAATCGTTGAAGCATCGTAACAAATCTCTCACATGTCATGTTATTTATAGACGAGAATAGAGGATCTAAAATAAATTATTATGAAAATTTTTTCTATCAAGAATATCTCATAATGAATTATATTATAATATTAATTTTTTTATTTATTAATATTTATAATCAAAATTTAATTAATTCTATTATATATCTTATCCGAGGATCATATAAAACACAGTTCATATGGAGGATGGTAGATCCAGCCGAAAGAGACCACAGAGAGAGAGAGACAGCATGCAGGACTCACTTCACAGGAACTCAATTACTTCTCTTTGCAGTGCAAGACCAGCTTGCAGCAGCTCCACACGACTTCCCAGGCCCATCGGTGCCTTGCAAACATGGCGAGGCCATCTCGAGGTAGCAGCAGCAGAAGAGTGCTGCAAGACGACATTAAACAGTAGAACGAGTCCCGTTCTCGTTCCGTTGCTTTGTGCGATCATTGATTTTGTTTTGCATGCATTCTTCTTCTGATCCCGAATGGGGGATGAATCGGATGCCTTTGTCCTGTGTGCTTTGAGCTGCTGTGGTACATTAAGATTTCTGCAACTTCAAGAAAAAAACTTGTGATTTTTCTATAAGACAATCATTTTGTCAGCACTTACATTAAGATCTCTGCGACTTCAAAAAGGGGGATGAATCGGATGCCTTTGTCCTGTGTGCTTTGAGCTACTGTGGTACTGGGCTGTATGTTCTAAATTCGAAACTCCTTTTCACATAAAAAAAACTTGGGATTTGTCTATAAGACAATCATTTTGTCAGCACTTACATTAAGATCTCTGCGACTTCAAAAAAAAAAAAAAAAAAAGGAACCTTCATTCTTCCCCCACATATCTAAAGAATTAGTTTAGTTTTGGATATCCTTTATTTGATTTTGGGATGGATTTAAATACAAAAAAGAATAGGATGCTTGCAGCCGTCTTTTCTATGTGCCACTTTGGTCAAGCACTAGCCTGATATTAAATGTGAGGCACTCTCCATGAGGCTTCCATTTCTCTTAATTGTTTTTTGGTTTGTTGGTGTAGTACATGACACATTGTCTCTCTATATCATCAGCCTTCTCCGATACGTGCATACCTTTCCCCGTCAGATGTAAAGCCAAACGACGGGCATCCCCATCCCTTGTGTTCAACGCATTATAGCTAACATACATACACAAATCCAGACATACATCCATCATTGCTTTACTCCAAATCTCAATTAATGCAAAAATCATCCCACATTATTATGTTTACTTTACCTTTAACCCGTGTGGCCCACCGCGGAGCCCACCGTCCCGGTGAGAACAGGTGTGGTGGGTGCGTACGCTAGGTAAGTTCCTTGGAGTTTTAGAAATCGCCGACCAATCCTCTGTCACTGCATGCGGTCTCCTTCCACACGCAAACCAATGTCAATAATAATAACCGGAAAAATCCCCCCCTTTTTCTTCGATCCCGTCTCCTATTCTTTCTTCTTCTTCGATCGTCGCCGAAAGAGTAACAATTCGATCGATCGATTGTGGCGACTAATTGGAGGGGAAAGGTTCAAGATTTGTTTGTTGGGAGTTTAGATGGAGCAAGAGAAGCGGCCATTACTGTTCACCTCCGTCTCCGCCCCCCTTCCGGGCTCCGAGATCGAAGACCCCTTCACCACGACCTCCGTCTCGTCCTCTTCCTCTTCTTCTATTTCTACTTATGATGCCGTCGATCTAGCCTCGTTTCCGCGCCGGAAGTCTGGACTCCTTCGCACGCGCACTGCACCGGCCATGTCCGTCATTCGCGGCGAGCTCCCGCTTGGCCGTGGCGGCGGCGGCGCGGGGGATGCTGAGCAGCCCGGCGTCAGCTCCTCCGGCTCGATTCTCAAGCAGGCCGCCGCGTTGTTGCTGCTCTACCTCTCCCTCGGCGTACTCGTATACTCCACCAACCCCCAGGGTTTCTCCGGCGTCGAGACCCACGCCGCCGTCGACGCGCTCTACTTCTGTATCGTCACCCTCTGCACCATCGGCTACGGCGACATCGCGCCGCTCACCCCCGCCACTAAGGCCTTCGCCTGCGTCTTCGTCCTCGTCGGCTTCGGTCTCATCGACGTCCTCCTCTCCGGCGCCGTCAACTACGTGCTCGATGTGCAGGAGAGCGCCATCCTCGCCGGCGCCCGGGGCGCCAGCTACATCATCGACGCGGAGAAGGGGCGGATGCGGATCCGGATGAAGGTGGGACTCGCCGTGGGGGTCGTCCTGCTCTGCATCGGGGCAGGCGCGCTGGCGCTCTACCTACTGGAGGAGCTGGACTGGATAGATGCCGTGTACCTGTCGGTGATGTCGGTAACGACAGTCGGGTACGGCGACCGGGCCTTCAAGACGATGCCTGGTCGCGTTTTCGCCTCCTTGTGGCTGCTGGTGTCGACGCTGGCGGTGGCACGGGCGTTCCTCTACTTGGCGGAGGCCAGGATCGACAAGAGGCACCGGAGGATCGTGAAATGGATCTTGCAGCGGGACTTGACCGTGGAAGACCTGCTCGCTGCCGATCTCAATCACAATGGATTCATCAGGTTAGCACCCTTGATAGCCTCAACTCCAAAGCAGGTCACACTTAGCATTGCTTGCTCTGTTACAGCATGAATAATCCTCATTATGGTCAACATGAAATCTTCCCCTGAACTGCACAATATCTTTAATTAATCCAATAGGCCTTGATCTGAACTCGAAAGCAGTTCACACCTGCCAATAAATTCGGCGTTTATAGACGTGCATAGCTTGCTCTGTTGCAGCATGAAATTCATTGATGGGTGTATCAAACAAATGGTTTTGGACAGGATTTTTGGGGCTTATATAGTCGAGAAAATAGACAGATGACAAGAAAAAAAGAAAGAAAGGGCAGAAAATTTGAGTGTAAAACATAAAACATACTACTTGGAGCCAATAACATTTTCTAGGGTCATACATAAGCAAAAGAAATTAATTCTTTGAATTGTGTAGCCCCAATATAACTTACAATAATTTAAATAGATATCTACTTCATAACACGAAATGAATTCTCTGAACTGTGATGCTTCGAGATCAGTTAGATCCAACTAAAAGAAGACAAAGAAAAACACTATTGCATCAAGATAGCTAGCCTCTGTATAGGCTTCAAAGAGTTTGCCAATGAAACTTTCTGGAAGTAGTAAAATACCGAAAGCCAACTTATATATGGGGAACCATAATTCATCCCAATGATTATCTTAAACCAGAAGAGTCCAGGACAGAAACATTTTTCTATCAGCAGCTCCCAAAAATGCTTTGCCCATGCGAAATTTTACCCTCTATGTTTGTATCAAGTGGCCACATTGACATGGAATAAGACCTTATATGATGCGTAGCCTTCGTGTTGGGGTAACACGCATAAGTAAACCGGCATTATATCTAATGAGGTAATATAGGAAATTCCCAAAATATTACCTTGTAGCGCCATTTTTTCATTAATAGCACTTTAAAATGTCGAATCAGCAGACCAAAAATCAAATAGAGAAGGCTGAATCAACTTATTCTTGTTGATCATTTCGTTCTCCTAGTGTCAATTTACACTATTCCGGGGAAGAACTTTCACTACTTGCCTTTGCATTAAAGAAAGAAGCTAGTCTGAATGATTGGCTTTTTCGAGGTTGTACATAATAAGTTATAGAATATACATCCATTTGTTGCTACAATTTTTTATGTTCCTCTAAAATCTGTCAATAACTGGACAAACAACACAATGATGATAGTACAACAAAGAAATTGATGAACGTTTCTTGTAGCAATGTGTTGTCATGTTTCAACTCTTAAATACAATAAGAACACAAATAACTTGTTCAAACATAGGGGGAGCAAGGGTTGTGGGCTAAAAGATCTTGGTGCGGTTAAGGACAGTGACAAATTTTTGCACTTGTTACCTGTGCCAAAATCATTATAGTGCTGCCTTATTTGTTATTGTACGATGTTTTTGTTCTATGCCAGAACCTTTGTATTGCATAACCAGGCATCAATTTGGCCAGGGTCTAATGAATGCTGTATGCCAGTATTGTTATGCAGACTTTGTACTTTGTAATAGGCTAATAGAGTTGATTCAGCTTGAATTTGTTGACATCGTGTGATCATAAACCAAACAAAATAGAAAGAGGAATAATTGGGCTATTTTTCCTGCTTGTTACTGAACTGTCATTTTGGTGATTTCCGTAACAATTCTAGTTATCAAGCGGATTGGTAATGCTAATGATAACGGGTTGAAATTCTTTCATGCTTACCATGCCTGATTCCAAGTTAATAAGAGTTTACAGAGCTCATGGTGAAAAATCATCAAATATATTGATGTTTCCTTGTTGCAAACATATTCAAGTAAGCAAATTGCATCAGAGCATATGAAGTATGCAGAATTGCTTAGTAATGTGTTTCTTGTTCTTGTTCCCTGAGTTGTTTAAAGAAACTAACTCCTGTTAACATTAAGATAGTTTCAGATAGATTGATACTAAAGAGAAAGCAAGAGTTATCTTTTGATACATGGGCTTATGTTCAATTTTTCGGTATTGCAGCAAATCGGAATTTGTGATATACAAGCTGAAGGAGATGGGAAAAATCACAGAGAAAGATATACTGCAGATTTGCAATCAGTTCAACAAGCTAGACCCCAACAACACCGGGAAAATTACACTCCCTGACCTATTGAGTGCCCCAAGATGACGACACTGAAGGAGCTATTAACGAGGCATCATTTGTTGTTGTACATTGAAGCGATGATTATCTAATACATGATTTTTTGGGATCATAGCAATGTAAAAGTCAACTTTTTTTACTTTCTCCCCTTCTAACTTCAAAAAGAAAAAAAGGAAAAAAGTTACAGTTGTATAATCTTATAGGCAGACTTAGTTTTAGCTGTGTCAATATATTGATCAAGGGCTTAATTTGGCAGGACATGTCCTGAGACAATCTACTGCTGGAATGTTTAAAGAGCAAGAGCTAAATTATGGATGACTGCACACCGAGCTCTTACGGTGGGCAGCTTTTATTTTCACTAACTTGGGTGCCTACATAAGTTTTGTGATCAGAAACAATGATGGGACCTTATGACTCTTTAGCTACATTGACTTTTTCTGAAGGTGATTAACTTATGACAGTGGAGAAAAGAGAAGAAGCAACACATGTTTGTCATTAGCGTTCAATGAGGTGGAACGTAAATGAGAAGGATAAACCTGCTTGATGTCATTTATATTATACTCATTGTCTTGGTTTATATGGTTTTGAGAAGACAGGTTGATGGCTAGAATTTTTCCAACAGAAGCCAATCATGTAGCAGACAGCTACCCTGTCACAATGAAGATCAAATATAAGATCCAACATATGGCAAATCAATGCTCTAGCTTGACACCAGGGTCATAGCTGCAGGTCATGCCACTGAGTTGCTGGAAACAACTTCTTTTTTTCTCTCTGTAAAGTTTGGATAGAATCTATAGGTTAATCCCATTGTTTTCTAGCTTGAAGATAATTCAGGATGGAGAAATGACTGATTCCAGCAAAAAGAAGTGTAGGAGCAATTCCAGCAACTCTTTTCCTTCGCCTGGGTTTGCTTTCTTGTTGTTGTTACAAATAGACCACATATATATGAAGTGAGACATCAACATAAATGAAGTTTACAACCAGCATACAAGCAAATTCCATTTTTCTCTTCTCACCATCAAACATAATCTTTATTGGATGCCATCAGCATGCCTGATGTTCATCAGTCCTCGTGTTTTTCTCTCGAGAACATCATCTGTGAATAGTGTATGCAATGAATTGTTTTCTCCTGATGTTCCTCAACTACTGGACCTCAGATATCTCATGCTGTATAAGTGAAAATGCCAAAAGAGTTTATGCTTCTCTGCCTTAAGAGCTCCACCCTGAATATTCTCTCAAGAAATTAATTGGGGAGGAAGGATGTTGAGCATGTACAAGTGCTTCGTTTGATCCCTGAAGAGCTGGATGAAGTCACCAGTAATCCTTGCAAGAGCACTCCCCTCTGTGTCTCTTACAATCAATTGCCTATCATACACCAGGGAGACTAAACTTAATGGCCAAATGACAATCTTCACAAACACGAAGATTCAAAAGACCATAAGCAATTGCCAACTTCTCACTATGTCGATCCAATGAAGACTCACCGATATCTTGCAAAAACCAAGGATGTTACTGCTTGTATCCAGCATCTTCTACCTTATCAATCATCTCATCAACCATTTGGTAGATCTCATCACACCTAGGGTGAGACTTATCACCAGTGACAAACTCGTAAACTGCATTGTCGACCTCAATTGAGCTGCTCCCTGGAATTCTCTCGGTGCATTCACATCTCAACAATCTTCTCATCCTCCGTACACCGTCCCACATCTTTGCCTGTGCATATATGTTTGATAGCAGCACATAGTTAGTGCCATCCACATAGGGCTCCAAAAGAACAAGATTTTCCACTGCTTCTTTGGCCATGCATTGAGAAGTGCCCTCCAGACGAAAGCATCCCGTTTGATCGGCATGCGTTTTGTAAGTCCTCGTGCCTCCTCAACATGTCCTGCTCTTCCCAGTAGGTCGACCATGCATCCATAGTGCTCAATCTTAGGCAAAACACCATATACATCTTCCATAGAGTTGAAATGAGTCTGACCTTCACTCACAAGACCAGCATGACCACATGCACTTAGAACCCACCCCAACAAAGGAGATCTCGTTTGGTTGAATTCCTTCTGCTATCATCTCTGAAAACAGATCAAGGGCAACCTTTCCAAACCAGCAAGCCCTATAATCATTGCACTCCGAGTAAGAGCATCCCTCTCATTCAGTGCCCTGAAGACCTTCAACGAGTTCTCAATATCACCACACTTGGCATACATGTCAACCAGAGCAGATCCACCTTAATTCTGTTCCTCTCAATAGGCTTGTGCATTGCCTTGCCCATACCCAACGCCCCAATGTCTCTGCAAGCAAAAAGGATGCTCACCATGGTCACCTCATCTGGAACCACATCGGCCAACTGCATCTCATGAAATAACCTCGATGCCTCATTGGATCGCCTGCTTTGTGCATATGCCGGTATCATGCAGGTCCATGACAATGCGTCCCTCTCATTGGCCCTATCAAAGATCTCTCGTGCTGCTCCAAGGCTGCCGATCTTAGCATAGCCATAAATCATGGTATTCCAAGAGACCAAGTCTCTGGTAGGTATCTCATGGAATAACTTACGACTTGCAACATACTCCGCTAGCATGACATTATAAGAAACTAAATCTCGTTCCGGCATTTCGTCGAAGATCATTCTCGCAAGATCGATGGCACCGGCTTTCCCAGACATCTCGACGAGAGCGGTCTGCAAGAACACATCCACCACGAAGCCTAGTTTGAACACGAGCGAGTGCAACATCTCGCCGAGTGCCGTTTCGCCCAGTCTCCCACACGCTTGAAGAGCTAAGAAGAGGCTAAAGCTATCGAGAACCACGCCTTCGCACGGCCTCATTCTGCGAAGAAGGCGGAGGGACTCGGCCGGGTTCCGGCACTGCAAGTGGGCGCGGAGCAGCGTGTTCCAGAGGAAAGAGTCGGGCGCGGGGATTCGGTCGAAGAGGGAGCGGCCAAACAGCAAGGATTAAGGTGAGGAGTGCGAGAAGCATCTGCGGAGGAATTTGGCGATCATGAAGCGGTCAAGGTCGAGAGAGGTTTTGGAGAGCAGGGCGAGGATCTGGAGGAGGTAGGGGAGGGTGGTGGAGTGCTGGATCAAAGACATGGCCTTGTGCGCCAGAGCTCGAACAGGGAGTGGAGTTGTGTGTGATGCCATGGCGGCCATGAGACGTCGCTTGAAAGAGCAGCAACATTCCTATCAAGTAGCGGTTAAACCCAACGGGAATTGCTACAATTTTCGCGCTGGCTTCATTTCCTATATATATATGTATATATATATGTATATATATATACATATATATATACATATATATATACATATATATATACATATATATATACATATATATATACATATATATATACATATATATATACATATATATATACATATATATATACATATATATATACATATATATATACATATATATATACATATATATATACATATATATATACATATATATATACATATATATATACATATATATATACATATATATATACATATATATATACATACATATATATATATATATATGTATGTATATATATATGTATATATATGTATATCTATGTATATGTATATATATATGTATATACATGTATATAACACACATACATACATACATATATATATATATATATCGTTTTGTCTTCTTGCTGCTTTTCCCGAATCCGAGACGGCGAACGCGAGCGAGCCAAAAGTCCAGTCTACCCCTTCTCATTCCTCGGCTCTTTCTCCTCCAGACCAAACCCTAGCCGTGTATCGATGCCACGGCGGCCATGACGACCACGACGACATCAGCAGCGGCGAAGGGTTGCGGCGGTGACGGCTGCAATGCCCTCCACCCGTGGCCGCTCCACCACGTTCGCCACCGTGGTGGCATCCGTCGCCTCTGCACCTCCTGCGTCCTCAAGTGTCACAACGGCTCTTTCTGCTCCTCCTGCTTTTCCGTCCTCGACGCTGGCCGGTCCCGTCCTACGCCCACGCCGCGGCCTGCCGTCGTCCGCTGCTCCAAGTGCCCATCGGTCTGCCACCTTACCTGCCTCCAGAACCCCAACCTCGCCTCCCAGTACCTCTGCCCTTGCTGCAGCAACCCAGATGGCTTCTCCTATTTCCTCGTCTCCACCTCGGCCGACGCCGGAGGGGTCCCGATAGAGGGTTCGGTAGCGCCACGCGAGGAAAAGAGAAGGACGATCGATCTCAACTCGGCAAAAGTGCTGTTTGCCGCCGCACGGCTTGCGGTCGCTTCAATGAGCAGGGCGGCAGCTGCCGCTAGGGTTGAAGCCGAGAGGAAGGTGAAGGAGGCCATGGTGGCGAGAAAGAGGGCGAGGGAGATGCTCGAGAGGGCCCTCTTGATCTCCAAGAAGGAGAGGGAGAGAATCAAGGAATTGATTGGATCCGGCGATAAGGCTATGGTTGCCTCATTGGAAGTCATTAACCCGAAGAAGAAGAAGAAGAAGAAGAAGGGACCAAAGCCAGAAGGTCCTTCGGTGATGTCCATAACAGCAGCGCATAAGAGAGTGCAGGCTCATGGCATTGCAGAAAATAGAAAGTCGAAGAGCACTTCTGTTTCTAGTGTGCAAGGCAGTGTTGCAGTGGACATGAAGAATTCAGCAGTAAGAACTGTACGTAACCAATCAAATTATGTGGAACAAGAGGAGAACAAGGGACTTCGTTTTGGCTCTAAGAGTGGCAGTGTTAAGGAGGATTATTAGTGAGCTACAGCGTTAGATGCAAATAAAGATTTAACAATAACGTAGTCAACTTAAGGTAATGATGTAGCTTTTTCTCCTCCTTGAATGCTACGTTAGGAATGCTACCTTTTGCTACCGGGTGTTGCTAGGTTGACCCAAATTGATCTTGCCAGTTCACTCCCATTTCCTTCTATGTTATATATGCTTCTGTTAGGTGGAATTTGCTCTTCTTAAATTGGACTTTCTTAGATATGTTTTTTTAATATTTATTTGTTGAAATATTTTGCAGATGAATCAACATCTAGGATTGATCTTGCCATTTCACTCTACGATATATATATATGCTTTTTTTAGGCGTTGCTCTCCTTAAATTGGACTTTCCTAGATATGTTTTTAATTTTTATATGTTGAAATATTTTGCAGATGAATCAACATCTTGGACTGATCTTGTGACTAGTTTGCTGAACAGAGCCACTCTCTGCATATATGACTTGGCTACGACTTAATGCACCACTTTGTTATTGTCATTTCTTTGATGAATTTGAAATGTTATGCAGATTATTGAGAGCATTGTAGTGTTTTGCCTGATCATTATAGTGTCGTTGTACATCATATCTGGGTTCTACTGTACCTTCAGATGAGTGAGAAGTGTCATTTTCTGCTTTCTGTTGACCTGTTCTTGTCACTTGCAAGTAATTGTTTCCTTTTATGATTAGGATTACTGCTTTTTGTTCTCTAACATAGGGGACTTGGATTTGGTTCCATTGACCAGGTATTGAGACAAATTTAGGTTTGACAGGTTTTCAGTTGAATTAACTTCACTGGCATGCTGTTTTGTTCCTCTTTTCAGTTGTATAAACTGAGGTATAGTTTAATGTGTTTTATGTTATGTTCTGCCAATACACAGTTATTTTGTCCGGGGATGAACATTGTTTCGATGTTTTAATGGTTCATCTTATCGATCTATACCGGTGTATCGACTAGCTATCGGTGTGATACATATCGAGTCATACTAAGTGTACCGACATATGATACAGTGAAACATACTATGTATTATCCATATTGATATGTTGTCGAATCAGAATGTATCACATGTACCGAGTGATATGTCTCGATATGACGAGTCTTGCTACTATTAACTTTCACTATTTATTTTTCTCGTGTTAGGACACTGAATAGACATGTTTTTCCGTATGTCATAGTTCAAGAATTTTTTTAAAAAAAATATTTGGTTGACTTTTTTTCATTATGAAAGTGAACCTTCTGTCTCTTTTATTTGAGACGGTAAGGATGGCAACTTATCCATTCACCCATTTTGCATAGTTAAAAGTGTGTGAACCATATAAATAAGATTGACTACGCCTGGTGTTAGTAGATTAGAGAATATGCTATATATCATTGTCATGCTTATTTGCTTTAGTAGACCTGACCAAGATTTTGGAACCGTAGGTTTTGGTTTCGGAACCATCGTCTGGTAATGTTTTAATATTTTTTTAAAAAAATTTATAATATGAAAAAATCATAATTTTATTTTTAATTTTTAAAAAATTTGATTTACATCCATAATGACTTAATGAATGTAAACGTGTAAAGACATAACGAAAAAGATTTGATATAAAACTAAATAGAATTATAACTTTGAGAGTCTCTTTGGTTGATAGCTCAAAGGGGATGTCATTTTCTTTGCGGATGACCTTTTGTTTTCGTTTCACCACCCTTCTACAATTGTCAAGACAAGCTTGGGCTTCCATCGATGCGGGGGGTGATGCTTGATCTGGTTTCATTTAAGATTTGTTTTTTTGCACTAAACGCTTGCTTGACAACAATTGTCGACAGGAGTCATTAGTATTTACTTGGTGATCTTCGTCGTCAAGATTGCAAATATTGTTATGTATCACGCCTATCATTCTAGAATAGGAAATTCTATACTTGTAGCTATCATCAAACTTAAAAGTTGTTAGATACATATGAAGCTCGAAGTTGGAGCTTAAGGATCCTTTGATTTTTTTTTTATTTTGTAAGGATATTTTTTCTTTATGCATTATCAAACTTAAAATAATAATTCTATCCTTGTAGCTATCATAATTTTTCTTTATTTGTAGCTATCATAATTCTATACTTGAAAGAATAATTCTATACTTGTAGCTATCATAACTTAAACGAAAGAAATTCTATACTTGTAGCTATCATCAAACTTAAAAGAAGTTGTTAGATACATATGAAGCCCGAAGTTGGAGCTTAAGGATCCTTTGATTTTTTTTTTTTTTTGTAAGGATATTTTTTCTTTATGCATTATCAAACTTAAAATAATAATTCTATCCTTGTAGCTATCATAATTTTTCTTTATTTGTAGCTATCATAATTCTATACTTGAAAGAATAATTCTATACTTGTAGCTATCATAACTTCAAAGAAAGAAATTATATACTTGTAGCTATCAACTTAAAAGAAGTTGTTAGATACATATAAAGCTCGAAGTTCGAGCTTATGGATCCTTTGATTTTTTTTTTAAGAATAATTTTTCTTTATGCATTATCAAACTTAAAAGAATAATTCTGTATTTTGTAAGAATAATTTTTCTTTATGCGTTATCAATGTTAAAAAACTATTATAGGAAATTGTATGCTTGTAGCTATCATCAAACTTAAAAGAAGTTGTTAGATACATATAAAGCTCGAAGTTCGAGCTTATGGATCCTTTGATTTTTTTTTTAAGAATAATTTTTCTTTATGCATTATCAAACTTAAAAGAATAATTCTGTATTTTGTAAGAATAATTTTTCTTTATGCGTTATCAATGTTAAAAAACTATTATAGGAAATTGTATGCTTGTAGCTATCATCAAACTTAAAAGAAGTTGTTAGATACATATGAAGCTCGGAGTCGAGCTTAATGATCCTTTGATTTTTTTTGTTTTTGTAAGAATAATTCATTATGCATTATTTCTAAAATCCTTCAATATACATTCTTTACAGTAAAAGTGCATAATAAATTTTTACATTCAAAATATTCTTTAAGCAATTTATATGTAGAATTTGATCACATAGGAACATCTCTAGCAAATCTTTTGAGCTTTTTTGTCATTTAACTTACAAAACTTGTCCCATTCTTTTATTACTTGTGGATGACCTTAAATAGTATGCTTAGTAGGAAAAAGAAAGGTTCTAAGAGATCTAAATCCATCTTGTACACATAAAGATCTAAGACCATCTTGTACACATAAATTTAAAACATGACAAACACATCTAACATGAAAAAAATACACTATCAAAAACAATTGACAAACTATTTGTAATTCCGAAATAGAAATAATATTTGTCGATGCTTTATCAAAACCATAGAACAAAATTTAAAAATAAAATAATATTACTTTAAAATTATTTTTATCATTCTATAAATATTATATTATTGATTGAATGATAAGTGACTAATGGTTTAAATCGAAACCGTCAATTTTGATTCTTAAACAAATTGCGCTCGGTCGATTTCAATTTGATTTGGAACTGAAGGTCGATTCAGTTCTGATTTGATTTATCTATGAATTTGATATGATACTGCGATAGAGTTTTTGATCATTTTCATTCTATGTTTATATAACAATTTACCTAGAATTACTAATTTTTAGAATTTTGATGTACCAAATGGAATTAGATAAATGATTAGAAAGCCTTTACTCCTTTAGTCACTTGTTCCTCCATTGTTAAAAAAACTGTTGTAAGAAACTATGTCTTCTCTCTCAAATCAGCATTGTATATTGCTGAAGGAACAAATACATCTCTTTGAAGTAATAACAGTTTATATGCTGCAACAACAATAATAAAATTATAAGTCCTAATTATTTAGGATCTATTACATACATATTTTATTATTATTGAAATTCAATTAAGATTTATATTTATGAATTCTGACCATATACATAAACAACATATATATATATATATATATGAGAAAATAAAAATGAAGAATTGGGTGCTCTTTGGCAAACTGTATCCAGAGAAGTTATGTTATTACAACTAGATGGTTTCCTTACAAGCATAAATATAGAACAGATTGTCTGAAAGTTAATGTCATAGATATTAAATTTGTGAAGGCTGAGCATTGAATACAACACTGTCGACTTGCTGAAATTATAATTTTCATTTGAGTGGTACAGATAATATATTGTGAACTAGTTTAACAAATATACAAAACACTTGGTAATATACATATATTTTATGTTCATGAAGTCCTCCTGTAAGGGAATTCAGACTCAATGGATTATATTAGGCTCTTTAATTTAATGTTTGAAAACCTTGCATGGTGGAGCAGAACCGTCGGAATGGTGAGCAGACAACCTTGTGCTGCGGGCAGCAACTTCCGGCACAGTGGGCAGACCCTTTAATTCCTTTCTATTTCTATCCTTTCTTCCCTTTGAATGCAGGCTGATTGAAATGCTTCAGCAAAGAATTAAGAAGTAAGAAAGCAGAGGTATTAACAAGCTACTTAGTTTACATCTTCATTTGGTTTTGAGATTACTATAAGTGCCTAAAACTATTGATATACAAGTTGGATTCAATTGATTCTGCACAGTCTCCTTTTTGATATATGCATATGTTTTTTTTTTTGCTAGATTATATGATCTTATAGATATAATTAAATTATAAAAAAAAAATTATAATTTTTTTTAAGTGATAAATTTAATGGGAGATACTCTTCTAATTAATTATCCTAGATTTTTTATTCTTGATAAGACCTCCGATATTACATATATCTTTTTTAAGATAAAAAGAACAAAAAAACGAGTCTAATTTTTTTTTACGTATCAACATCATCTTACATTTCTTTCGTAGTCTAACATTAAGGGTCTACATCAGATGACGTGTTTCATGCTCATTTTGATAGTCTAATATTAAGGTAGAGAATGTGCTGTAAGATTGGTGGCGTGTCAGATGACGACGTGTTTCATGCTCATTTTGTTATTTGCAGGGCTACCATTCATTCAGGTGGAGAATGTGCTGTAAGATTGGTGGTGTATCATATGACACGTGGCGACCGATGAAGTCACCACCTTGATAAGATCCGCTGTGAGGCGGGTTGAAACGAACTTTTGTCCTCGCAATGGCCACCCCCGCCGTGGTGTTCGTGTCCCCGGCAACCCTGCCCAGACCTTCCACCACCGCTGATCACCGGCGCGCCACCCTCCGGGGCCTCGACTCTTGTAGGTCCATGCCGGAGCTGCGGCAGTACCACTCCCAGCTCATCCGCTTCGGACTTTCCGAGGACAACGACGCCGTCGGACGCCTCATCAAGTTCCTCGCCCTCCACCCCTCCGGCGACCTCCCTTACGCGCTCCAACTTCTCGGCCTTCTCCCGCGCCCCGACGCCTTCGTCTTCAACACCCTCCTTGGCGCCCTACCCTCCCCCGCAGAATCCCTCCTCCTCTACTCCGACATGCTCCTCCGCTCCGTGGCCCCCAACAGCTTCACGTTCCCTTCCCTCCTGAAGCCCATCTCCGCCGGCCGCGACATAGACGCCGGCCGCCAGGTCCACGCCCACGTTCTCAAGCTCGGCTTCCACCCCGACGTCTTCTCCCAGAACAACCTCATCCGCTTCTACCTCAGCTGCGGCCTCACCGTCGATGCTCGGCGTGTGTTCGACACCATGGCTCTCACGGATGTCGTCTCTTGGACGACGATGATCAGCGGACTATCCAAACTTGGCTCAGTCGATGAGGCACGCGAGCTGTTTGATCGAATGCCCGAGAGGAATTCTGTTTCATGGAACGCGATGATTGCTGGGTATGTGCAGTGTGGGAGGTTCAAGAATGCGTTTGAGCTATTTGCTCGCATGCGGACAGAAGGAATCGAGCTCAATAAGTTTGTCGCGGCCAGCATGCTGGCTGCCTGCTCGGGAATGGGAGCATTGGAGCAGGGGGAGTGGATTCATGGGCACGTTGAGAGGATGGGGATCGAGTTGGATCCTAAGCTTGGCACCACAATCATCGACATGTATTGCAAGTGCGGTTGCTTGGACAAGGCATTCAAGGTCTTTCGTGGATTGTCCTGCAGAGGGCTCTCGTCTTGGAATTGCATGATTGGAGGGCTCGCAATGCATGGCCTTGGTAAGGAAGCAGTTAAACTGTTCGATGAAATGATGAAGGAAGGGGTGATACCCGACGACATCACCCTCTTGAACGTACTCAGTGCTTGTGCGCATGCAGGATTGGTCTCTGAGGGTCGGCATTACTTCTACTACATGGTTCGTGAGTTTAGAATTGAGCCAAAGATGGAGCATTTCGGGTGCATGGTTGATTTGCTGGGAAGAGCAGGGCTTTTGGATGAAGCAAAGCAGGTCATACAAGAGATGCCTATGGATGCCGATGCTGGTGTTCTGGGTGCTCTTCTTGGGGCATGCAAGATTCATGGCAACGTCGATCTTGGTGAGCAAATTGGTCGAAGGGTTATCGATTTGGATCCTCTTAACAGTGGTCGATATGTATTGCTGGCTAACCTATTAGCTAGTGCGGGAAGGTGGGATGATGCAGCCGAAGTGAGGAGGTTGATGAATGACAGGGGGGTCAACAAGGAGCCAGGATGTTCGATGATTGAAATGGGTGGTGTGGTCAGTGAGTTCATTGCGGGCGGCAAGTCTCATCCCCAGGCCAGAGAAATATATGTCATGGTGGACGAGATGTTGGAGAGGATAAAGGCAGAGGGATATGCTCCAGACACTAGTGGAGTGCTGCATGACATCGATGAGGAGGAGAAAGAGAATCCTCTTTACCACCACAGCGAGAAGCTTGCCATAGCTTTCGGGATACTGAACACTAGATCAGGTGACACGATACGCATCATAAAGAACTTGAGAGTTTGTAGGGATTGCCATGTAGCGAGTAAGCTCGTCTCCAAAGTTTTTGACAGGGAAATCATTGTGAGGGACCGGAACCGTTTCCACCATTTCAGGGGAGGAGAGTGTTCTTGCAGAGACTATTGGTGAGATGGAGATGCATGCTCTTCGAGTGCTTGCATTCATTTTGCTGTGGCAAAGATTCTAAAGATCAATAGCTTTTTTATGTGAAGGATAAAACGAATGAAGCTGCATTGTTGATGATCAAATGAGGTTGAAGTGTATACAGATAAAGAAACTATTGTTTTGTGAATACAGCAGAAGGCCAAAGAGTTGTAACTTCCACAGAATGTTCAGAAACATGGTTGTAACATGTTTATGATCAAAATGTGAAGCAGCACCGGCTTATTGACCGAGATGGGAAACTCAGATTTCGTGTCAGTTGTCTCTGAACTTTTGGAATTTGGTTTATGAGTCTTAGGAATTGTAGTATGAATCCTATAAATCAGGAAATGTAATGCGTTAAATATACAAGAAGAAAGGAGAGAGATAAGACAAATCCAAGAAAGACTGAAATAGGAAGAGATTTAGGGTTGAGAGAACGAGAGTATGTGAGTCGTTCATAAGTGGACAAAATCTAATATGAACCCAATGGTTGACATCTTATTATTATTATTCGCATTATTATTCATAGGACATATCAAACATAGCAATCAGTGCATGTTTAATATATGTCATCGGGAAAATAAATAATAAATATGATCTATATTTTTTTATTATATATATATATGATTTATTTTTTTAATTTTTATAAAAATGAATCTTTAATCCAGATTTATAATTTTTAATTATGATTTTTTTTATATTTTCCGTATTTATTTATTTTTTTTCCTCGTTGAGTAGATATTCATATGTGAAACATACTACATACCGAAATATCCATAAGCTAATTAAATTTATTTAAATATAAACTAATTAATTGATTCGGCATCCAATAGATTGTCAACCATTTTGTATAAGACCATGAGATAAAAGATGCAGAATTTGATCATGGAATCCCAAATAGAATGGCCCCATCCTACACGAAACAACAACAAGAGAACAACAAAACTCCTGCACAAAGATCAGTGTGGAATAACAAGCTCAAGTCATTGTGAGGTCGAGACAGTTTGATCGACTTCCCACAAATGAATACAATAGAATACAACGTTTATTCTTTCCCCATTTCAGTATCACAGTTCATACAGATTCATAATCATAGGATAATACCTCGAGGAAGATATGGAGTTACTGTTCGTTTCTGATGTCATTAGTCTCCGTGCTTTGATGCCACCTTCGAGATTCGTCCTGAAGAGAATGCACAATTGCACCCACAGTTCTCGAATTAGATAACCAGTTGATAGAGTTTGATAGAGAATCCTTAATATAAATTTTGAGAAGCTGCTAACCTTGATACAGACATAAATGTAGTGGACTTCGGGGTTTGATCTAAGAACTGCAGCAACAGAACTACCATCCTCGTTTAATGGCAATGGAGTAATCAGCTCCCATGTCTTCTGCCCTGAACTCTTCTCTATTCTCTCTTCAATTGGAGGAACAAAGTGGCAGTGAGTGGGCGACAAAGATAACGGAGTTTTGTCCAACCATTACATGCAACATCAAACCTCAGATGCGGATAATGAAAGTGCTGTGTAAACTGTTGTGCTTAGCGGAATAACTACAGAAACAGGTCTTTAGGGAGGCATCATTGTTCTTTATTCAGAGAACAGGGACATAATAATCACAAAACATTCTACAATCTTATATAGACCAAACAGAAGCAATATGTTTTATCACATGCAAGATGAATCTCCAAAAGACTTATAAAACCTCACATACAAATATATATACATCTGCATATTTAGACAAAGCAACATTAACATTACATGTTATTCTTCTCTCTGACCCACACCAGGATATCAAGGGAAAGGCCAAAGAATGTAGAAGAGTTGCAAGTCGCAAATAACATGTTCTTTAGCTACTTAAACCAAACAGCTTGGACCTGTGTTTTGAAGATAATTGCACCATGTTTATGCAAGAGATTCTCAGATAGAAATGTTCGAGATGGATTCTGAAGCCATACATTCGCTTCATGGTGCCAATCCCTTTCTACCCGGAGTCAACTCACATATCCAACTGAGGTGCCTTCTAGAATTTATCAAGAAGTGTCTAGCTCATTGTCATCATCTCTGTCTTCACTTCGTGTTGTGTTGCGGGTAGCCCTTTTAATCTTGATCTTAGTAATTGGAATCTTCAAACTATAGTTATGCTCTTCAGAATCTAACATCTAGATACATTCTAGTAATGTGACACAAACTCCACCATTAAACTATTACTGCATTTTTCATTAGCTATATTACACCAATTTTTGTTTTTGTATAATGCAAATAATATCTGATTCCATAAAATCCCATGCCACTTTAGTTTTCTCCTCATTATGGCTGCATTATGAACAAGCAGTACCCATCTGTCTGAACTGGTTCGGTGAGCAATCCTAACCCAACAGTCATCTCACATATTATCAGTCCAAGTTACACTAGCAACAGTCCATCAACAGCATATCAGCATGCTTGAAAGCCAAGAACCTATCCATCTAAAGTTTGCAAATCTTTTCATTCTCTTAGCATCCACATATAAGAGACTGGCATCTCAAATCACTGGCATAGTCGATCACCAAACTCATATCTCATAGTCAGACATCTATATTCAGCCAGACGTCTTTCACCAGCAAATTTGGTTCAGAGCATCCTCTCAAAGTTCCACAACATCAGTTCCAAAGTCAAAATCAGACCACCTAAGATACTATTATGTGAAAATAACTTGCACAAATAGCTAAGCTTCCTTGTTATGAATGAGTTGCCTAGGACGAAGACTAGAAGGAAACTGCAAACAGTAAATGCACATTGTGTTTCGTCCTTTTTTATTACTTCCACCCTTCCAGTTTATCATTTTGTAAGCTTCCATTTCATAGTTACATCATAGCATCACTGCATGTCGAAGTTTCTACAACGACACAGAAAGGGTGGTCATATTGTTTTTTGTTTTTTGTCCCTATCCTCTATACTCTAAAACGCAAATATCATCTGTAGCATAACTTAGAAGTGAAATAAATTGCATGGAAAATGTGAAGACCAGGGCAAAACTACTTTGATTAGACTAATCATTGTATTAAAATTTTGAGGAATCCAATAGCTCCCACACGGATACTCTCAGGTTAGCTTATGGACCTTCAAGCTAACATGGTATAGCATCATATTATATAATTTGGTTGCTTTCTAGATAAGATTCTATATTTCACAGGAAATTGACAAAAAATAATATGCTTTGCCATGTCAACATTTTGTTGCTATACACATAAAACATTGATATGATTGTGGTGTATTAGATCCACTTATCAAAGGTTGAGGGTTAGGAATATCATCCGACACATTTTCAAAGGTGTTGGCTAGCCTAACTGGTAGACTTTGATAGATCATCACAAGGTCGTAAGCTCGAATACCGCCTTCACCACTTACCCTTTGCAATATATATATGTGTGTGTGTGTATACATATATATGTACACACACACACACACACATATATACACGCACATATATATATATACATACATATACATACATACACACACATATATATATACACACACATATATATTATTACCATAAAAGCATTGTAACATTTAAAGAAAATACATTTGACTCAGTTTCTTTTCTGGGTTCATTTAGGCCACGATTTCTCTTTCTTCCATAGCCAAAAAAACTCCATCTTTCAATATACTTTAGATTACAATTTTGTTTTCTACCATTACAAAAAGAAATCCATCCATTGGTTGTCTCCTTTATATTTCACCATTAATGGTATGTTCTTATCCATAAATATCAAGATTGACAAGGAGATTCACCATCAAGATTACTGTGTTAACACTCATAGAGGCATTCAACTGGCATTCACTTTAAGTGATTTCTTTTCCTGGTCACCTTCTACCATTTTCCTCAAGAACAATTATTTTCATTCACATTTTAAACCGTCAGGCAATATTCTCCTATCCCATGACACTCAACAACAGGTGTCAAGATGTGTTCAGTAGACTGGATGTGCTGCTCACTTTACTAGCCTGGTTGGCTCATAAATAAAGCGGATTATCAGAAATAGGACAATGGCATTCTAGACCCACTTCCCTTTGTTGCTTCTCTTTTCTCCTTTTGCTCTTTCTTTCTTATATAGGTTTGCATCATAGGAAAGTACTAAAGCAAATATAGTAGTTCTAAAGTATAAAAGGACACAACCATGTTAAAAGAAATCATAGCAGAAACAAATTAAAGCTAACGCTAACTTACCTATTACATGCATGTTTATAGTCCATAATTCTATGTCCCTTAACAAACTCAATCGATAACTTGGATCTCCATAAGTGATCTGCATCAACAAAATAAGAGTTAGATAAAACAATAAAAGACATACTTTCTTTCCCTAAATGCAATGCAAATAATCACTGTAAAGCTCCAAGCTTAAAAATCCAGGAAGTAAATACCAGGATATATACTCCTTTATCCTTGAGGACCCTGGCAGAGATTGAGATACATAGACAGTTAATAGTTTTAAAAAATGTGAATTTTCTTTCATATAATTAAGGAATACTCTTGCCTGCCAACCTCCTGCAGCATCTTGGTTGCATTTAGTAATGCATTATGTCCACACTACAAGACAACAAACACCTTTTGGTATCAGCATATTAAATGAGAAGAACCTGAGTTATGAGAGACTCACCATAAGAGAGTCAAGAGTTCCTGCAAGCACAAAGTAACTTAAAGTTAACCTGCCACTTAATTTCACAAAAAAATGTGATCAATACTGGAATCAAACTAATAAATAAATTTAAGAACCAAAAGATTTGTACTAGATTAATCTGTCAAAGGAAAACTCGACCACAAAACTGATCATCGAATGAGTACCTTTATCAATAACAGCATCAAATGAACTAGATTGGAAAGGATCCATATCTCGTACATCCATCTTGATATCTGTGAAAATGGTCAAGAAACAAACATAAAAAGTACAAGATTTTGCCTACATAATGACATCTAAAAGAATAACAACTAATGCTAAGAATAACATCGCCCAGTCCAGAAATTAAAGGGAGAAATCCATGGAGGCAGATAAACACATAATAAAACTTAAATTATTTTGGGGATACACTTGAGCCCTGGTTTATCCATATGCTTCTTTTGCATAGCTTCTATCACGATGGATGATACATCTATGTTGACAACATCCTGGTAACCGTCATCGACCATGCTCTCACCTAGCGCTGTTGAACTTTGAATATTAGCCAAGACAACCAGCTAAACATAAATGAAAATGTAAACTATAGATACATATAAACCATGAAATGTGCCACTACAAAATCATCAAGAGTATCTGATGCATCTACGACGGTTAATCAATGAAAGAGAATGCAGCAACAACCAGTTTTCTAAAGTGGTCGCAACCGAAGGCTGCAATGCTTGCTTTGGTGGCTAAACTCCACTCACAATCTAAAATTAAGCTTTCTTCCAATTGATTTATTATGTAATATCCACACGTCGTATTAGGTATTTCAAGAATTTACCTAATATGAAAAATGAAGAGCTTGCACTTGGCATCAGCGTTCTATTATCCATATAAATGACATAAATATGGATTATTCATCAGTGACCTTCTGGTGGCTATCAATGGGGCAAACATCAAGAATAGAAGCTATAATAGCACCTTATCTAGGCTGTTCAATGTATCATAAAGGAGCGACTCTCCCTCACACCCATACCCAATTCATGCCAAGATTCGAAAAAGAATACAAGGCATTCTTCCTTTCCTCGAAAGACAAGACACAGGCATTCAAGATTGGAGTTGATCCGGAAAAGGATAACGAAACATCCATCAAGAGAACAAGCTGTTTCGGAGGCGAATCAGCTCGAATCGGTCGGGGGGAAGCGGAAAAAGAAAACGGGGACGGAGGGAGAGAAGACCCGAGTTGCCGCAGCCGACGAGGAGGAGGCGGTGGGAGCGACGGAGGTAGAGGTCGAAGAGCGGGGCCAGGCTTTGGTACTTCTGGTACCAATCGAACGGCTCCGGGTATTGCCGGTACCTCTGGTCCCAGTAGGAGGGCTCGCCGTAGTCGTGCTTCGTCGCAGTGCCCAGCGTCATGGCTTCCTTCCTTTCCTCCCTCTCTCCTCCGGCTGCAGCCTCACCTGGGCGAGTGGCACCGCTTGCGGCGACCTCCAAAGCCGGAAGATATCAGCCCAAACGAAGCCCACTGGAGCTGTGGCTTCCGCTGACAGTGAGAAAAAATGGTGAGGGAATTCTTCCTAAGAAAATAATAATTATTAGGATATATACAAAAATTCTAAGTATACAATTTATTATTTATTACGTTAAAAAAATATAAATTTATTAATATATCATAAAAAATATGTTTTAGATAATTCATCGAAAGAGGATGATAGACTGAAGCAGACTCGTTGATAGAATCAAAGTATAACAAATATAAGAGCACTTTTATTTCTTTCTTATTATAGTGACCAATACTTAGATATCCTTGAAAAAAAATTAAATATCTTTGATAATAACTATAAGAGAATTTTTAGTTCCTTCATCTTTACCCTTTACCCTCAGTAGATTTGGTTGAGGAGATAAAAGATCAACAAATAAAATAATGTACTCAAAGTCCACATCAGATTTATTTTGGTTCGATAATTTCTTATTTATATCAAGGAAGAAAATTAAAATTTTTACTATACGGAAAAAATTAGAGAAATCAAGAACACTTAAAAGTCTTTCTCTATATCTCTCTATTTT
Source organism: Musa itinerans (assembly GCA_001649415.1). Classification (NCBI taxonomy): domain Eukaryota; kingdom Viridiplantae; phylum Streptophyta; class Magnoliopsida; order Zingiberales; family Musaceae; genus Musa; species Musa itinerans. The sequence goes on from LVTN01000158.1 coordinate 81,681, forward strand.
ATCAAAATATCAATACCTAATATGTAATTAGATGAACAAGTGCTAATTATCTAGACTACCCTTTCTACTTGAATAAATAATCTAAATTCTAATCTTGATTCACTAAAAAGTTTAAATTTAATTAAGACCCTTATCAAGTAGACAGAGTTAAATTAAGAATTTATTTTGAAACATGCATTAAGAGTCTATCCGGTGTACCTTTCAAATATGAATTAGTGTTTGACCCTACCTTAGGGTAGCATTAGCATTTTAACATTTACGAGATATTAATATATTTTTAAAAAATATTAAAAATATTTTATAAATTTATCTAAAATTATCAAAATGATTTAGTGAAAAACTAACATGATTGATATTTTTTATAAGGTATTATTTTATTTTTATTTTTATTTTTAAAATTATTATATATATTTATTTATATGATTATATTTTTATTTATTATATACCTGGACATATAAAACTTTTTATAAGATTACATATGTTCATTTTATTTATTTACTAATTAATTAATTAATATATTTTTTTTGGAATAAATATTTAAAATATTATAAGGGTGATTTATCACAAAATATTTAGTGGACCTTTCAAATATAATTTTACCAAATAATATTTACGTCAACATTAAAGATATAATCTTCATCTTACCAAACACTCAAAGTATCTTATAAGTTTTTTTTAACTCTTTATTTATGTCGAAAGATAAGTACATTTTTCCCAATGGTATCTAAGGACTTTTTTAATTATAAGGATAAAAGAGAAAATTTCTATTATGTTTTATTATTTTGTCATCCCTTCAAAGTGTCCCTTCTTTTACTATCATCGTTATATAATTTATATATTCAACATAACATATCATTTATTTTTGTATAACTAATCATATGATCAGACCAATTGCTCCATCTATTCGATCAATGACATAGCGAACTAACACTTGTCATGTCAGATTTGGTTTTGATAATTATGATTTATTATATACGAGACTCATATTATTATGCCTTATTGTTTTATTTTAAATATTGTCAGAAACTTGTGCTATGATTTTGTCAATTTTATTTATTTTTCATATATGCAATTTTTCTAGTGATACTATGAGTCTATTAGCATTTATTTGAAATGTGGCCCGAATCATAATACAAATGTGAATCGATGTTTAGTAATTTTTTTTTTTCAAATCATATTTGGCTTGGATGCTTCATTAAAAATACTCAAATGTTGGTGCTATCTCTTATAACATTAGCATTTCAGTATTTATCAAATGCTAATATAATTTTTAAATTCTAAAAATATCCTATGATTTTATTTAAAATTAGAAAATCGTCAAAATGATTTAGTGAGAAATAAATATGATTAATATTTTTTTATAAAGTAAAATTTTATTTATTTATTTATTTATTTATTTATTTAATTTATATTTATTATATGACTATATTTATTTTTTATTATATATCTGGACCATATAATTTTTTTTATAAGATTACCTTATTTATTTAATTTAATTATCAATTTAAAGAAAAGTATATATTTACTTTTGAATAAATATTAAAAAATTAAAAAGATAAATTTATCATAAAATATTTAAAAGACTTCTGAAATATAATTTTACTAAGTAGCACTTTCATCAATATATATTTAAAATATAGTTTTCATCTATTGTTTATCAAGCATTTCACATGGATCCACTCAAATATATTTCTAAACACAGCCTATTTATACATTGAAATAATATTTTTAATATTAGGACATGTTTTGTGATTAATTCTATATATGAATGCACAATAAACCTCTTAGCAAAAACTGACAAAGACACAAAAGTGTTACTTCGCTTCCTCACTGAGCGCCCAGTTGACTTCCATGACAAGGAAGCCGATGCTTTGTGTAGACACTGCCACCAGTCCCGAGATCGGATCCTCTCCTGTACGATACGGTGTAACGGAGGAGGAGAGCCATTGAGATCATTTGAGATGCGTGCGATGACCGAATAGATGGTGTGGATCTCGTGAGGCGAATCCAGTACACCTGCAGCATCGTAGAGAATCCCAAGGGCGGAAGCTTTTCCTTTCGTGAAGTCCACGGTCAACGTCTTGCTCGTGACAGAGAGCACCGACACCAACCCAAGCCACCATTTCCCATGATGCATGTCGTAGTGACACTTCCCCATCGACAGTGCCGGCCGCATCAGCCGGCGATCCACGATGCTGACTACAAAGTCTTCTTCCAGATGGCTCAAGAAAAGAAAGAAAACTAAAATATGAAAGATATTAGTACTTTATAAATAGAGTCCTAAATCAGCCTCCTTTTTTTTTCTGATAATTATGCTGGCTTTAATTTTATTTTGCAGATAGTAGTAACATGCATCTTTGATTTTTTTAAGAAAAATATAATTAATTTATGTTTGGTGTAAGAATGAATGCCAACTGTAGATTCTCCTGAGTTGGCAAGGCCTGATCTCAGTATATACTATACCTCCTCCTCCTCCTCTTCTGTCTTTTGCATCCATCCACACACACCACCTTAATATTATTTTGATCCGTAGTGGAGGTAATTAACATTGTTCATCAGCTAGTCAGGGGTTGACCACACCTCCCCTAACGCAAATATCGCCGCCGTTGCAGGCTCGGTCAAACGATGGCACGCTCGAGGTCGCTATACATACACACCCACGAGATCATGGCAGTCACTCGTCCTCCCAAACCATGCCTTCTCTTCGTTCCCGCAACTCGTGGCCTCTCGCGCTGCCTTCCTTCTTCTACCTACTCGCTTCTTCCTTGCTCTCTTGTACTGCTCAGTCCGCGGAGGCCGGCTGCGGCCCTTACGGCCACGGCGTCTCGTCGATCGTCTCCGAGGAGCTCTACCACTCCATCTTCCTGCACAAGGACGACAGTGCATGCCCGGCCAAGGGATTCTACCCCTACGCCTCCTTCGTCCGCGCTGCAAATAGTTTCCCCAGGTTCGGAAAGACCGGCGACTTGGGCACCCGCAAGAGAGAGGTTGCTGCTTTCCTTGCTCAGATCTCCCATGAGACCACCGGTACGTTCAAACCTTAGCATGCGTATAAATGTGCTTGTCGACTGCAGCAGGCGAGATGTGTGAATGATGCAGGAGGATGGGCTACGGCGCCGGACGGACCTTATGCGTGGGGTTTGTGCTTCAAGGAGGAGATAAACCCACAGAGCAACTACTGTGACTCCACCAACAAGAAGTGGCCTTGCTACCCTGGCAAGTCCTACCATGGCAGAGGTCCCATCCAGCTCTCTTGGTAAAACTAGATTAACCTCTTCTGTATGTTCGATGTTTAAAGAAGATTGCTATTTATTTTAATTATATTTGGCAGGAATTACAATTATGGGCCGGCAGGGAGGGCTCTGGGCTTTGATGGGCTGAGGAATCCGGAAACAGTGGCCAACAATTCGGAGATAGCGTTCAAGACGGCCATTTGGTTTTGGATGACGAAGCAGAAACCCAAGCCATCGTGCCATGACGTCATGGTCGGCCGGTATAGGCCAACGCCGGCCGACATCCAAGCCAATCGCACCGTCGGATTTGGGCTCGTTACCAACATCATCAACGGGCGGCTCGAGTGTGGGGTGCCGGACGACAGTCGAGTCGCCGATCGAATTGGGTTCTACAAGAGATACGCACAATTGTTGGATGTCGACGTTGGCCCCAACCTTGATTGTGCTTATCAAAAGCCCTTTTAACTTAGTAGATGATCTCTCTTTAATATATGTCAGATGAATAAAAGAATAATTTTTAATTTTATATGAGATGAAGTCTGTTTATACATATTGGAGAGGCGTATTATGAGATTACTTGCCATCGACACTCAACAAATGAGTTCTGAAATAAAAGAAGAAAAAAAATCATCTTAAGACTGTTGAGTGAATGTTGTATTTCTTCTATTCAAAATAACTTGATTGAAAGAAAAAGACCAGCTTGAAAGGAGAAATTAGGTTAGCTTAAAAGTAATTCGATCCAAGTAAGAGCATGACTCTTTTGCCTCAAGATGAATTATAATCTCTCAAGATATAACCATAATTTCAAATTATAAGAATAACAAATTTAATATACTTCTGTACTCTCTCTCTCTCTCTCTTTAATTTATGTCAAATAAATAAAAAAATTAAATTCAATTTTTCATGAAATAAAAAAGACCTATTTATTTAAAAATACTTTTATCCTATCGTTTTCAATGACAACAGAGGAACGACAGTGATGGGCACATGTGAAGCATACAGATAAGGCTGTGTGCGGTGGCCCCCAGTGGCATTATTACAAGCGGCAGATGGTGTGTGTGGGGGTGGTTGATAATGATAGCTCACCAAATCAGATGCTGTGGACATTGATGAGATCCTGTTTAGGTGAAGCAGCACTGCATGATCTCATGCTAAAGAGTCAAGCAGGAGGTTCCATCCCCATTATTACATCTCTAAAATAATGCATAAAGGCACAGATGCAGCTGTTGCTTTATTGTCGACAAACAATTACACACCACTAATGTGCAACAATCGACAGACAAGAAAGACTCTCAATAACAACTCTCAAGAAGAACACAACAATAGTGCACAGATCATATATTACAGAAGAAAGAAGAAGAAGAGCCCAAGTCGCAGCACCATCTCCACTACCAAGCGTTCGTTCATTCCACTGAAATCTCATATGTAACAGCAATCTCTCTCACTCTCTATAGAGGACATTTTATGGAAAGAAAGAGAGAGAGAAAGAGAGAGAGAGAATAAAAAAGTTCATATGATTACCTGATTCTTCTTGTTTTCATGTAGAGAAATGAATTATTTGGTGATGGCATAGATGGCATAGATGATCCCGGGGATGTAGCCGAGGATCGTCAGCAACAGGCACAGCCAAAACTCCACCTGCCACCGTCAAGAAGGCCAAACAAAAAAAATTCTTTCTCACTTATGTTCATAGAAAGGCCAATACGGTAAGCGAGAGAGAGAGAGTGATACCGCTGAAGAGACACAGATGAGTATACCTTGCAGCCAAACTTGAGGAAGACTCCAAGAGGAGGAAGGATGATGGCCAGCAGTATATCTATGCAAGTGGCTGTCCCCATGTTAGACCTCTCGAGCTAATCTTCTCCTCTTCTTTTTCTGAATGACGGAGAGAGCTCAACAAGGAGCTATGGATTATATAGAGGCCAATGCAGGTAAGAACCGGAAGCTTCAGCACTTAGTTTATAGACAGCTAGCCTCGTGCTCAACGTGTGCGCAGTGCTGGCTAGCGATGAGTCGCTTGCAGAGTATCAAAGTGGATCGATCCCACGTATCATCATCATGTCATGAGAGAGCGGGAGAAGGTGAGGAAGGTTTGGGGTAGGCGACTCACCCTTATCCCTTTCCTCGCCGGACCTCCTTGCCGTAAGCCTTTGACTCGAACGCTTCGTCTTATCCGCCACCACGTTACCGCCACGTCGGATGGTTCGGTCCTCGTTAGAGTTCCACACGTCTTCCTCCTCCAACCTGAGAAGTTGCGTTCAAACTCTTGAATTGTTTGATTTCTTAATCAACTCGATTTGAAATGTAAACATTAACGATCATAAGGATCGTTGGACATCAAATCTGATATGTGTTAGGAGCGTGAGACTCATCTGAATCTTTGTCTTTGTCTTCCCTTCTTTCTCTTTAGATATTTTTACTACCCAAAGCATTTCAATTTAGATACTGAGATCTTCTAATAATACTAAAACTATCGGTTGTCGGACAAGAGTTGTTTATTTTGACCAAACCCTAAGTGATGAGATTAGCATGTCGTTCATCTCTATGTTTTATGGCACGAATGAATATTTTTCTAACATAATGGTAGATATAGGGAAACTTAATCCAACATCAATCAACATCAATCACAAGAGAAATGGATGGCCTACTTTTGTATGTAGTAGACTGACATTTCTTGTGAAACCTTCACAACTTTCACATTCTGATCATCTTAAACTTTTGCTATATTTCTTAATCACATCTGTTTTCCAAGTATGTGATAGGAGCTTTCTACCACTCCATCTCAAACTCTGATTTGAACGTCGAAAGGTCTTCTCGAGATCAAAATTCATCTTTACCATCTGTCTTTGTGTAAAAAGAAAAAGAAAAAAAAAAGGATAAAGGATTAAATGTCTGTCCCTAAGATGAAGTGAAATTTCCTTTCTCATATGTATAGATTTATTCTGCTAGACGAACATATTTGGAAATGATTTTTATGAGGAACCCAAGATCATGCAATTCTGATCTAATATTTATTAGATTCAAATAATTTAATAGAAATAGTGAATCAATCAGTATTTATAGTTTGAAGCTTTATTTTGCTAAGGTTGACAAGTTGATTAAAAGTAGAACAATTAAGGTGGGTTTGATGTGAGATGTTGTCTAGAGTTAATGATGGTTGTTTGGACTTGTACATAAAGCTATGAGCAAAATGATTATTGAAAGGTAGATTGTTTTGTCGCCTGAGATGGCTAACATCTCCTAAGCTTTACTCATTATTATTATTATCTTTCATATATCAAATAATTTTTGAATTATAGTATTAGAGTGAGTACAACAATCATTCTTAGTGAATAAAGTTACGATGGATTCCCTTCGGGTTATGTTGTGATAGTCCATAGTGCTTAAAAGTTTATAGTTTCTCAAGTAAAAACTAGTTCATGGGCTCATAGTAATTATAGACAAGGAGAGGAAGCTGAGCTGATAGAATTCTTGGCCTAATTCTCAAAAGTAGATAATAGTATGTTTTCCATGATCTTATATCACAAATTTTGATTGGATTTGAATTTTTCGCTTGAGAGACAATCTAATGACAAGTGAAACTCGGATTTGATAGATCAAAAGACTACTTTTCGTTTTCTTTAGGCTAATCATGAATATGACTGAGTTTATCTTTCTTATTCTCAAAGTTCAATGAGAATATAAATGATTTTGTATCAGAAGCATTGATGTTATTAGTTTTTGATTGGTTTCAAGGATGTGACTATGAGAATTTTAGAGTGACAGCAAGAAGTAATATCAATGATAAATCGGAGGTAAACAAAGACTTTCCAATCAAGAAAGAGAGACCCAAAGGAGGCAGCATTTAGGAGGAGCATCACCCAGATTACACATCTCCACTCCTTTGCTTGTTACTTACGACTGCATCACCCTTGTGTGTTTGTCTTTTTACTTTAGGAACAAGGTAGGCCTGGTGGTGTTAATTCTTTTATGTTCTAATTGTGCTCTCCACCTCTCCCACCTGACACATTCTTTCTCAATGTTCATGAATCCTTTTCTCTTCTATTCTTTTCCTTTTCTCTCTTGTTTGGACTTGTGCCAGAGGAGAAAGAGCATCAGTCACCTTCGGTGGCCAATCTGTACTTCTAAGCAAAGCAAGTTATATGTCAGTTTCTGCTTCCTTGCCCATGGCAAGTCATACATAACTGATGCCTCATGTGAGAAGAATGTTGTCGATGAGAGGTAGAAAAGAGGCGATCACCCTTTTTTTTTTTTTGTTCTTTTTGCTTCCAAGGCTGCCTGATACGAATAAATTAATCTTCCATCAATCAAATATTTTATAAAGACTTGATAAATGCATTACTACTAATCTAAGCTTAAATATTAAGCTCACGTCAAGACGTAAAACCATCACTAGACCGACCTCATGTGTATTATTTTAGGATTTGATTATCGACTATATTAATACTTGACGATGAGGATATCCTAAGAGGATAAGTTTAAAAAAAAAAAAGAAAAATCTCATCTTCTACAAAGCCATTGACCCCCCTAAACAACAAATCTTGTGCCAACATTATGTGATCCCTAATCCAGTTTCTATATCACTACTACTTTCAATTGATTAGTCTTGCACTGTACAAGAACCACCTGTATCCTAACAAGTGGATCAAGAAAGCTGTTGCATTCTCAGGACTTGATACTAGAAGAAAGCAGTTCTTAGTGTCAATTTACTGCTTGTATTGATGCTCGTGAATCCTGCTCCCATAGAAAATGGAGTGCTCCAGTGTTCAGATAGATCCACTGGTTGTCAAAGCCAAGAGTAAAATGCTCAGTTCCATTCTTCCAAGAGCGAGAGCGAGAGCGAGAGAGGAAGAAACAAAAGTGAATACCAATTGCCTGAATGCACTACAAAGCAATCTGCTTTTCTGTTGCTGTGGCAGTCTTGTGTGATAAAATTGCTCCAGTGTTGGGGTGTCTTCAGATACTCCCCAACAAGGAAAAGAAACCAATGGCTTCAGCTGCATGTTGCTTTTCCCTGTTGCAGTCTTGCATGATAAGATCGCTTCACCTGTTGCCTCTCTTTACATACTTCCTATACATGGAGAAACAAATGTCTTTGTCGAACCAAACTTGCTGCCTGAACAGAGTCAAGCATTTATTGGGACAGATCAGTGGTTAGAGAGTTGTATTCAGTGGCATTGTGACCTTTGTGTAGGAGTAAAGCGTAACAAAAACTCGATCGGCTCTCTTGAATAGTCTCATGCTGCTCATGAGCAAATGATATTAAATCATTTGGAATTATCAGACTTCTCAGGCAAATCGTGACTCAAAAATACTACTTTTCTACTCTTAATTAGCGTAAATGTACTGAGTAATCATGGACCCGAGAATTTTGTTGCATGATATGATGATGATGATGACCAAAGAGAAGTAATCTGGTGAGAAGTAGCTCTCACGAAAGATTCGATAATGTTTGTGGATACCATGAGTGATTGATGCTTATGTAAACACAGTTTGCGCCCAGCGTTTTCTGGCTTAAGAGCCTTAATCGACGAGTAAGACAGCGAGTGCATGCTTGGCTTTCTCACCACAGCAACCTTCTTAGTTAAAACCAGCTTGTGCATTGCAACTGGCTTTCTCCCTTTCCCCCTTGCCTCTATCATCTGCAACAAAGATCACCTTTTCATGGAGAGGAAGGATGTCTCTCCATCTTCTTCCATAGACAGCAGCAGCCACCCTGCTTTCTCCACTGCATCTTCTGTTACCCAGCCGAGAAGCAGAGATTTCAGCACAGATCTCAGCCTAGGACTTAGCCTGTTGACCTCCTCTCCTCCTGATGGGTACTCCAAACAAAGGTGTGCACCACTTCTCTTTTGATCCTTTCCTCTCTATTCTACTTGTTCTTATTTTCTCTAAGAACTTCACAGATTACTGATCTTGATCGTTACCAGCATTTCATCTTAACATACATACGAAGTTTCCTAACATCTCGTGTTCCAACTCTACGCTGAATCCGGTAGCTCCAGCTAACCCAAAATCCCACTGAGATCATATCTTTTGGCCTGCAGCATCATCAGATAACTGAGCTCTCTGTTGCTAGTACTCCACTCTTACGGTTCATTCTTCAGGAACCATGTATCTCTGACTGGCCATCCGAGATTGTTCGTCAAGGTTTACATGGAGGGGATTCCGATCGGCAGAAAACTGGATCTGTATGCACATGATAGCTACAGTGGATTAATACAAACACTTGGCCGCATGTTTAGGACCTCCATCATGTGTAAGAACAGGCATAGTTGGCATGTGTAGTTCTCGCTGCAATGCTGCTGATGCATCTGATGAGCCTTCACTTGTGATCATTTACTCCAGATCCTGAGACCGCCCGAGTGCCTTGCGACCATGTGCTGACCTTTGAAGACAAGGAAGGAGATTGGATGATGGTCGGAGATGTGCCATGGGAGTATGCATTCCTCTCGTTTGCTGTGTCAAACTGTGTGCTTTACGCATTGCTTTGTGGATTGATGCTTTTCTTATGCATTGTGATCGAGCAGGCTGTTTCTGATCACTGTCAAGAGGTTGAAGATCATGAGGGCCGACAGATGCTAGAACTTGTAGTCACCCCGAACCCAAATCCAAATCCAAGATGTCAGCAGTGGTTGGTACCGAAGATGTACAGACACAGAACAGAGTCAGTGTGGTGAGCTTTTTTGGCTGGTTTGGTTGCCATACTGCTGGTGATCACAAAGAGGCTGATAACAATCAATCAATGGTTTCAGAGTGTGAGATGCTAATGATTTGGAAGGCTAACTTACTTCCACCTTTGTTTTCTCTAGGTATTTTGGTTTAAAAATCATTTTTAAATCTCAATATCAATAATAATAATAACTAAATATCGATCGTATCGGCATTTGATTATAGATTCATTATTATGCAAGTTTTCCTATGGAAATGAAATGGTAAGTGATAATTTTTGTGAGCTTATGCTGCTAAAACTTATGTTTATTGCAAATTTATATGCTTTAGTCACAACTTTATGCATGTTTGTGTATATGTTCACTACTTAGTGGCCTAATTCAGCTTCAGCAAAACTTACTTTGAACTGAAGTGATAGCTTAGTTAGTTCTATGCCAATTGGTGCAGATTTGGAGGAATTACATACTCTTTAACACTTGCTGAGTCTTTTATTTGTTTGTATTTGGGAAAGAAGTCTACTGTTGTACTCATTATTATTAATACATGTATTTGAAAAGGATTACAAGTAATCTTAGATAAATCCTTTCAAAAATAACTTATGTATATGTATATATATTAGTATATATATGTAGAAGAAAGAAATTAAATAACTTTTTTTCTTTTTTGTAGAAGAAAGAAAAATCCATCCACCTAAACCATGCCATACATATATCTTCATGAAACATATCGAATTATGTTTGAATCGGGAGGAGGAAAAACATATGGAGTATTTGCAGATGTTTTTGTTGGAATTTTAATTAGATGAATGAGTGGTACCAATTACAATTTGCTAAATTATAGATCAAATTATTTTCATATTTAAAAATATGTGACTATTCTTAGTTTTGTGCTCAGGTGGAAGGTGAGATTTGAGCACAGCTGGACTTTACAAATTATCAAATTCTTTACCAAATAAGCTAAGCTATATCATTTTAATATTATTCATATCTAATATACATCAGACTATACATCATGATCCTAAAACTTAAGTTATTAGGTTACAATCCAAACTTAATATATATATATATATATATTTATTTTTTAACTTTTAAAAATATGAGACTATTGTTAGTTCTTTCTTAATCTTCATATTATATATAAATGTTTTCTGAGTAGTTCTGTAATTGGAAGTATTGGGGTCACAAATATACTGTCTCAAAATCAATCGACAATTTAAATCGGGAGATAGATACTTAAAATGTATTTTTCTAATTAATTTAAAGTTAAATAGAGAAAATATCCATATGCAAAGTTTTATTGACGGAAGCTATCATTTGCTTAATTATATTATTAAATATTCATGTCTCGGATGAATATATATATATACATATAACACAGAGAATAATTGGGTTATAATGATGTCTAATCTCTTATATATACATATATTATAATCCTAACCCATTTGAATTATTAGAAGAGAAAAAAGAGGAAAAGAATTAGCATGGTAGTATCATAACTCTATTTATAAAGTGAAAGACACTCAAATCAATTTCATAAGTTGAGAAATCAAGAAATATCAAATCACTCTTATTTTATAGAGACTAAGGAAAATATATGATGATAATATGATATCCTTTTATATAATAACTTTAGCATACATAATTAAATATTTTAGTAAAATTATCTATTTTTCATATAAAGCTATGTTCTTAGCAATATCATGGCATCTATACTATGGAGCTTTGCTTGCTGATTAAGCAAATCATAGTTTGTTGTGTAGGGTCCACCTGCAGTAGATCATGTGACACCAGTCGAAGTCAAACCCCCCCAAATCATTATTAGTCGACTCATTAACTCCGTTCCTCCCCCCGTTAAGTAATTCTTTCAAACACCTTCCGCGCGCTGCAGGAAGTCAGGCACTGCCAGCGCAGGGCAGAAACGCGCCCACCAGTTGTGATACGACTCGTGGAAGTGCCACGTGGAGATTGATGGGAGGTCGCGCCCTAAACCGTTCCTTTGTCTCGCGTCTGACGAGTTCATGCAGCGTGGGAATTGCTGCCTTCCCCTACCGTAGCATTCGATGTAGTGTAGTGGAAATAATATAACGTAGGACGGGTGATGCACATACAATAATTGAAGTCTTAGCGCTTGCATCAGCCGTGACACCACCTCGAGAGGAAGGAGGCTGCTATAAGACGGCTGCTTCCTTCCACAATCATCAGTACACACAACGCTCTGTTGTTGCAATACCTCGTCCCTCGTCGGAGATAGATGGGCTATCTCGCCATCGTTCTGGGCACAGTCTCGGTGGTGCTGATCTCATGCTTTTGGAAGGCGTTCATGCACCTGACATGGAGGCCGTACGTGATAACTCAAGCGTACAGGAAACAAGGGGTTAGTGGACCTGCGTACAGGTTCTGGTCAGGGTCACTTGAGGAGATCAGAAGCATCAGAAGGGCTGCAGCGGAGCTCATCTTGGATACCCACTCGCATGATATCACCACCCGAGTGCTGCCCCATTTCGCCAAATGGATCGCAGAATATGGTTAGACTCTTCTTCTTCTTCTTGTTGTTGTTGCATGAGAGCGTTAAGAGGCGATTTGTGGACAGGAGAGACGTTTTTGTTTTGGATCGGACCGCAGCCGCTGCTCTGCATCAGCGAGCAGGAGATGATCAAACAGGTCCTGGCGAGCAAGCACGGATCCTACGCCAGGACTGATCCGTCTCCTGCGGCGATGGCCCTCGTGGGGAAGGGGTTGACCAACATAGATGGGTCGGAGTGGGCGAGGCATCGAAGGGTCGTCAACCCCGCCTTCGCCATGGATAAGCTCAAGGTCAGTCCTCCCTTCTTTGCTGCATCCCCCACGCAACCTGCACAAAGTCATCTGAACGAAACCACGTAAAAGACGCTGATGTTTACAAAGCCACAACACAAAAGCTGCAATATGCTTAGTGTATCATTCGATGCTTGCATATATTTATGAACAATCATGCACGACAGAAGAGAGGTACTTAAAAACTTTTAGATGGTAAAGATAGAAGGCATAGGGTCTCAAATTTTAGGAAGATGTGATTTATCTATTAGAAAAAAATATGTTGTACATCGATTGTATTGACGATGAAGAATAAATTAAAGGTGGTGTTTAAATACTCACATTGCTAGAAAAGAATACATTCACTTAGGACGGCCGAATATAAAAGATTTGGTTATCACTTTCTTCTTGTTGTGAGGAGAATTATTGTATTCATGGATCTAGCAAAGTTGTTTCCCAGTTGCAATAGAAAATACGGGATAAGTTTAATTATTAGCATGCTTCATTGTTTTTCTTGCTTAATCTATATATATATAATGGCTTTGCATTGCATTTGCAAATATTGAATTCTTGTAGAATAGGTTCCTTTGTGATTGTCAATGCATGCCATTAGACTTTGACTATTTCTGCCACTTGTACTGTAAAGGTAGATGTAATTACCTATATAATTTGACATATGCAATTGCAATCAACATTGATTCAACCCACCCTCATTAAACAATTAGTGCAGGATATAATAACTGAGCTTGCCCCTCAATTCTTTGAAACATAGTGAGGATTATTTTCTTGTTCATCTATGGCAGTTGGTCGATTGCAACTATGGATTAAAATTAAGCTGAACAGTCAAAATTTTGACATAAAGTAACACTAAATTCAGGTCAGCAGTCATACATAGTCCACCTATGTGAAAAAAAAATTCATGTGAGGTAAAGATTGAGATATTGACCTTTTGCATTAATAAGCTTAACTTTTTGGTTTCTGATGGTGTCTAATCTCCAATAAAGTTAAGATTTAAATGCTTATGTAAGTTCATAAATAAGCAATCTCAAGAAGATAATCAACAAGTTGTTGCAGATTGTTGAATATCATAAGGTTTATGTTTTATATATTTCACTAATTTCATCTCAATTTACTTTCAATTATGAACTAGAATATAAAATAAAAAATGTAGTAGAAAGAAATACTATAAAATGAATTATCCAGAAAACATAAATAATGCTCACTTTTTTTCATTAATCACTATTTTTTATTTAATAAAAATCTGAAATAAAGGGTGAATATTGGGTTAAATTTGCATAGAAACAATAAAAGCTATAGAAAGAGTTATCCCGAAAACATCAACAACGTTGAATTTTAACGCAGTATTGATTACTCTATTTATAATATTTACATTAAATTATTCAATAAAATTCGAAGTTTATGAATTTATATAAAATAATGAAATAAAGAAGAATAATGGGTTAGGACATGGAAGGAAATGTGGTAAATAATTTGTATGACTAGGTTTGAGGATAAATTTTATTGTTCTAATCGAGACACTAAAACATACAAATAAGAAAATATTGTCTTTTTTCTAAACTAACATGTCAATTCAGTAAGATATTTATATTAACAAAAAAAAAGCGGATAAATGTAGAAATTTTATGTGCAGGTAATAAATCTTCAAAGGTTGCATATAGCTAAACAATCTGTGAAAAACGTGTAAATGATTTAATAATTATAGTTATTATTCTCCAAAATTAATCGACAAAGAAATTTTGATTATCTACGTAGTCTATGTTTTTCTTAATTCTATTTTGGTAGAAAAATTTTATCATATCGCATGACATGACATGTCACGAAATAGTTTCTGATAACATGATCAATTAAGTCAAAATCGAAATTTGACTGTCAACCTACTGATAAAGACAAGAAAAGAACCATGCCCGGCTGTAGCCAATCACAGCATTGTGTAGTGAATAGCTCTTCACGTTTCCGTTTAAGAATTAGAAGGGGGGCCGCGCAGGCGCGTACTCCCCACTACCACAAATTATGACGTCCACTCTCCCGCTTGGGGAGATGGTAAGCCAGTGCGCCTCCGAAGTGCAATGGAGGCCACTAACCTAGGCCTTGAGCCTTCTCGATCGCCCAAAGACCCCGTCCAGGTAAGTATGGAGTCGTGGTTGTCGAGTGCCCCTCTTAAACACCCTCTCTTGCTCCTTCGTAGTGTAAATAGGCGATGTGGGACTAAGCTGCGAAATGCATCAGCCTCGTTCATACACACCACCTCGTAGCCTTTCATGTTTCGATGACGGATTTGAGATTAATGGTTCTGCAAATCTATCTGGACAACGTTGTGTTAATTGTTAGCTTGTTTTTAGATTTCGGCTCTGAGCTCTGCATGAATTGACCTTTGGCAGTTGTTCACGAGAACGATGGCCGAATGCGCCAGATCGATGCTGGAAGCGTGGCAAGATGATGATGCTGATGCAGTAGGAGATCACGCAAAGGAAGTCGAGGTGGCTAGAGAATTCCAGGAGCTGACAGCGAATGTGATCTCTCATACCGCTTTTGGCAGCAGTTACTCCGAAGGGAAGGAAGTGTTTGTGGCACAGAAGGAGCTGCAGATCCTCGTCATCGAGAGTTTCCTCAACGTAAACATCCCCGGGTTCAGGTCGTGCAATCACTGCGCTTGCACCACTCGCAATAGGCTTCGTACTGATCGTAAGGAATTTGATCGAACAGGTACGTTCCGACTCGGAGGAATCTCCGCATTTGGAATCTGGAGAGAAGAATAAGGAACAAGTTCATGGGAATCATAAGAGACCGGTTGGGTCGCAACGACGACGACTTGGGTTGCGGAAACGACCTGCTCGGACTGATGCTGGAAGCAGCAACGCGGAAGCAAGATGAGCAGAAGATGAGCATGGACGAGATCATCGACGAGTGCAAGACGTTCTTCATCGCGGGGCACGAGACCACCTCGCATCTGCTCATCTGGGCCATGTTCTTGCTCAGCACCAATCTCCAGTGGCAAGAGAAGCTCCGGGAAGAGGTCCTGAGAGAGTGTGGGATGGAGATTCCCAACGCTGATACGCTCGCCAATCTAAAGCTGGTAATTCCAGGAGACACCAATCAGTTCTTCTTCCTCCACGTATGGGACACTCACTGTGATGCTGTTTAATTTGCAGGTCACCATGGTTCTCCTCGAAGCTTTGAGGATATACAGCCCTGTGGCGTTGCTGAGGAGGAAGGCTGCAAAAGATGTAACTCTGGGGAACATAAACATAAAAAAGAACACCCTGTTGATGATGCCAATAGCAGTGACTCACAGGAACAAGGAGGTCTGGGGAGATGATGCTAATGAGTTCAATCCACTGAGGTTCGAGAATGGGATCTTGAAGGCCTCTGCACACCCCAGTGCGTTCCTCTCCTTCTCGATAGGGCCGAGAGCATGCATAGGGCAGAACTTTGCCATGTTGGAAGCCAAGACTGTGATCGCCATGATCCTGCAGAGGTTCTCATTCTCTTTGTCACACAAGTACAAGCATGCTCCCATTGACTCCGCCACCATGCTGCAGCCACAGTTCGGTGTCCCTATTGTTCTGAGGCCCATTCATCTCTAAGTTGGTCCTGAAACCCAATGTTTCAGTGATTTGTCTTCAGCTACAAAATTAATTCTTAAAAGGAAATTTAGGTACACTTTCATTTTCATAGAAATTGAAAATGAATAATTATTTTATAAGATATGCATGAAAACGGGAGGAATAATTATTTATTTTATAAGATTTGCCATTCCATGGACCTTTTTATATCGTTCTTATTTTCCTTTCATGATGTTTGTCTCTTACTAATACTTTACTATTATTTTTTATTTTATAAATATTTGTTTTATTTGAGAAATTATAATATATTTTGTTGAATATTTTAAATTAAAAAATCCTTAATATTGAACTTTTACATAATTATACCTCTTTAAATAGATTTTACTGAAGAATGTTGTATTTTCTGTTAATTTGATCAAAATATCCTCGACCCTCAATCAACTGCAATTGATCATCGTTGTCGCCCTCCACTGTCGTCACCTCGGTCATCGCCCCTTCTCCTCCTCCCTCATTGCCTACCTTTCTTTGTTATGATAGAAGATTACGACAGAAGATCATAATATAGGAAATCATGTAATCAAATCAATTATTCAAATTTGACCCTTAAATCTAACTGATCATGAAACAAAATAGCTCTATTGAGTTCTTTCCTAACTTATTTCTTGTAAAAGATTTGAGTACCGGAGAATCTTTGGTTTGATATCAAAATAAAGACAACATCTACGAGTGGCCGTCAGCTTCACAAATCACCCAATCAACTATTTTTACTTTGGTTGTTGCTCTAATCAATATGTAGTATTATTATCTTGGTCATCCACCATCTTCTATTCAACGGTAACTTCTCGTTACTCTCTTTTAACTTTCAAATCAAGTAGAATTACAACTCATTATGATATTTGCTTTAGTAATAAAAGTTATGGACTCCTTTTTAGAATGTCTTTCATAACCTGCTTCAAACCATTTGAAATTATCTATACTGATGTCTGAGGCATACTCTCACCACTTCTTTTGATAATTTCATATTTTATATTATTTTTATAGATTACTTTACTAAATATATATCATTATACCCACTCGAACATAAATTTGAAGTCTCTATAATCTTTAACCACTTTAGAAAGTTGATCGAGAACTTCTTCCACTATGCCATTAAAATAGTTTATTATGATGGAGGAGGTGAAGACCAAGTCTTAAAAACCTACCTCTCATCCTGTGGTATACAATATCTCAAATCACTACTACATACTCCTCAACTAGTTGACTCTACCGAATGAAAATATTGACATATAGTCGAAACTGATCTAACCCTTTTACACCAAGCCTCCATGCCACCAACCTTTTGGTCAGTAATATTTCAAATTGTAGTTTACCTCATTAACCACATGCTCACCTTAGTCATATAACACCAGTCAATATTTGAAAAACTATTTTACAAAGTCTCACATTCAAAAACTCAAAGTATTTGGCTGTTTATGTTATCCCTATTATGCCCATATGCTTCACATAAGTTAACACCAAGATCCATGCATCTTTGGAGAATATTCTCTTGAACACAATGTTTTCCGATGCTATGATCCTCAAACTCAAAAAGTCTTCATATCATGTTATATTAATTTTTGTTGAGTCTGCTTTTCCTTTTCAAAATGGAGTCTTCAACAATGCGAGCCACTCCAATAATCATACATCATTGGATTCATATGAGTATACCTCAAACCCTCTAAAACACACATCTCATCACCTCAACCGATAGTTCTCCTTAAGACATACACTCCCTTATCACTTAGTTTAGCAGCACCTCATGCTGGGAAAACTGGGCAAAGCATTATATGCACAATAAAAGAACAAAAATAAAAATCTAGATTTCATAAAGAAAAATATATAGTTATCGTGTGAATATCGGTGCATGAGAAATCACAAAACTGAAAATTGCACATATCATGTGAGATGTATTACATAGTGAGATTGTATATCCCTGAAAAATCCTAGATCCGTAGGAGAGAGAGATGTATTACATTGTGGATCCTATCATATTAGGTATTAGATATCTATCAAATTATCCAAATCTCTTATATTAGTAGATCTCTATCTATTAATCTTTTATTAGCTCTTATTAGATCTTATCCATAGGATCCAATAATTTAGGGGCTTATTAAATATCCAATAAGATAGGGGAGTCGATAGATATCTCATATTTAAACCTCTACTCATCGCAATACCTACCATATGTGTATGACCCTCTAGGCCCAATATCGAGCTGGCCGTGAGTTGTACCTATCAAAAATCCTTCTGATTCAGTGAATTATTATCTTTGTTAGTCATAGGTGTCTTACAAGCCAATCACGTGGGTGATGGCACGTGTGACACGATATACAATCTTTTTGCTTACTGGAATATCTAATAAGATAGGGGTTTCAATAGATATCTCATATCCGAACCTCTACTCATCGTAATACCTACCATATGTATATGACCCTATAGGCCCAATATCGAGCTAGTCATGAGTCGTACTTTTTAGAACTCTTTCTGACTTAGTAAATTATTATATCTATAATAATTCACTCGACTCATCGATTACGGACGTACTAGGCTACTACGTAGTGTTGGCAAATCTAGGGCAGCATCATATGCATAACGGAAGAATAAAAAATAAAAATCTTATATTTTTATAGAAAATAATTTTTTTATCGTCGTGCGAAGATTGGTGCACAAAAACTTGTAAAACCGAAAAATCGCATGTGTTAAGGGATGTGTGTTATATAGGAAGATTGTATATCTATAAAATCCTACAAATTTATAGGAGAGGATGAAGGAGATCAACTATCCTCATCTCTAGCGGTGATCCACATGGCAAGGGCTACGAAGACGCTCCTCAAATCACTACACAAACCTTCTCTTCACATGCACCATAGGATTAAGAAGGGGCTGACCCTTTTTGCTGTCCACACACCCCAAACAAGGGCTGCTATCTAAGGAGGAGAGGGGGAGAGAAGAATAGGAGGTGGCAGCTAAAAGGGATCTAACCTATAGTCCTTTAGTTTTCTCCTATTGATAGAGGTTATCTATTAACTTAACCATAATAGATCTTGCCTTATTGAGTACTGGATCTCTATCCAACTACTCAAACCTCTTAGACTAGTGGATCTCTATCAAATAATCTCTCATTAGCTCTTATTGGATCTTATCCAAAAGATCCAATAATTCAAGGGCTTATTAGATATCTAATAAGATAGGGGCTCCAACGAATATCTCATATTTGAATCTCTACTCATTGTAACACATACCATATATTTGTGACTCTCTATGCCCAATATCGAGCTAGTTGTGAGTCATACCTATTAGAATTCATTCTAGCTCAGTGAATTATTATCTTCATAATAATTTACTTGACTCATCGATTATTAATGTACTATGCCACTACGCCATAGCCCCCAAACGATATAAGAGAATTCAATCCGTTAGACTTATCTATCCTCAATTACCGTATATCTATAGTCTCTTATCCATCTAATATCCTAGAGACCATATACCAAGCATGGTGTTGTTAGGCCCATATAGAATCTGCTTGAGTCTCGCTCTAATCAGATTCTCCCGGAGAACTCTTTCTCTCTCAATCCTAATGACCCTAGCTAGGGATTTGCCTAAGTAAGAATACATAGGATATTTCTTTCATGACACCAAGAGTAGATGATCCTCTATGGACACTTAATTGCCCTCGTAAGGTTAGCTACCACTCCCGATGATCAGTTGTGCTAAATTTGGAATCTCAATATCTATAAGTTTGGTATCAAAGAGTAGAGTACTCATACAGGACATCCTTTGTGTCTCAAGTCTAAAAACCAAATGCATAACTAAGACCACATAATCATTGTCTAACAAAGAGGTATCATCAACCATAGAACATTCTATAAGCGGACCAATTAGTGAACTCATTCTTCAAAAAGCACATATACTATATCCCTAGTGTCCCCACATGAACAACTATAAGACCAGTTGCCTCCTCATATGAATGGATATATAGCACACCAGTCTATCCATCTATCTCAATGTCCCTCTCGAGTAACATATATTCGAGAATATTTATGGTGTGTGTTTATAGGCGAATTTATCTCATTATCATGATCTCATTATGATTCAATTCTCTTTGCACAGATCCAAAGACATCACAATATATGCAACAAACAATATAAAGTAAGAAAAATATCAAATAAATAATAATAATAAATAGTGTGTATCATATCACACGTGCTATCACTCATATGATTGGCTTGCAGGGCACCTGCGACTAACAAATTGTAGTCCCTAGACGATACAAGGGAATTTAATCCATTGGATATGTCTAACTTCAATTATTATGTATCTATAGTTTATTATTCATCTAATATCTCAGAGACCATATATCAAACATGATGCTATCACACCTATACGAAATCTACTCGAGAATCTCACTCTAATCGGATTCTCCTAGAGAATCCTTTCTCTCTCAATTCGAATGACCATAGCCAGGGATTTACCTTGGCAAGAACACATAGGATATTCCTCTAATGACATCGAGAGTGGATGATTCTCTATTGACACTCAATTACCTTCGTAAAGTTGGCTACTACTCTCGATGATTGGTTGTGCTAGATTTTAAACTTATAAGTCCGATATCAAAGAGCGAAGTACTCATATAGAATATCCTTGGTGTCTCAAATCTAAGGACAAGACACACAATTGGGACCACGAAACTGTTGTCTGACAATGAGGTATCATCAACCATCCAACATTCCGTGAGCGGATTAATCAATGAACTCATTCTCCAATGAGCACCTACACTGTATCCCTAATGTCCTCACATGAGCAACTATGAGACCAACTACCTCCTCATATAGATATGTATATAGTACATCGGTTTGTCTGACCATCTCTATATCCCTCTCGAGTAACCTATGACCAGAATATTTAGGGTTTATGTTTATAGGCGAATTTGTCTAATTATCATAATCTCATAATGATCTGATTCTTATTACACATATATAAGGAAATCAAAATATACGTAATAAATAATATAAAGTGAGAAAATATCAATAATAATAATAAGCAAAAAGACTACATGTCACATGTGTCATCACTTATATGATTGACTTATATGACACCTATAACTAGCACCTCGCCCCTTTTGTAATTACCCCACCTACTTCTCTATAAATTCACCTTGCAATGCTCGATAAAGCAACAAGAACTTCAACAAAGTATCATATAAGATGCCTCTTGGACATATGAGTAACATGCAAAGTTGTTATCCTCCATTATACTATCAACCTTGTTAGGATCGTAAAGGCACTAAGGAGGGGGGTGTTGAATTAGTACTTTCGAGGTAAAGTTTTGAGTTAAAAATTTTCGATTGAAAAATACGTATTGGAAATGCATTTAACTTAGAATATGAGGAACTTAGAATTAGAGTAGGGGTAGTGAGCAACTAAATCAGTTAGTAATAATAAGAAAAAGCATAAAGAGAAATACAAACCAGATTTATAATGGTTTGATCATTCCGACCTATGTTCACTCCCGATTTCTCTTCCCTTAAGGCCATCGACTTTCATTACCGATTTTCTTTTCAATAGGCGAAGATCAACTATCATTGTTATAACTCTTTCTCCTTTTAATTAGCTTATGAGAGAACCTTCACACCTCTCCTTTTACCTTTGTTCCCTCCTATTTATAGAGGTCCTCTATCAACTTAACCCTAATGGATCATGCCCTGTTAGGTACTGGATCTTCATCCAACTACCCAAGCCTCTTAGATTAGTGGATATCTATCCAATAATCTCTAATTAGCTCTTATTGGATCTCATCCATATGATCCAATAATTCAAAGGCTTATTGGATATTCAATAAAATAGGGGCTCTAGCGAATATCTCATATTTAAACCTCTACTCATCGCAATGCCTACCATATGTGTGTGACCTTCTAGGCTTAATATCGAGCTGGCCATAAGTCATACTTGTCAGAACTCATTCTAGCTTAATGAATTATTATCTTCATAATAATTCACTCGACTCATCAACTACAGATGTACTAGGCCACTACGTCATAGTCTCTAGACAATATAGGGGAATCCAATCTATTGGACATGTCTGTCCTTACTTACCGTATACCTATAGTCCCTTATCTATCTAATATCCCAAAGATCGTATACCGACCATGGTGTTCTCAGATCCATATGGTTTCTACTCGAGTCTTGCTCTAATCGGATTCTCCTAGAGAACTCTTTCTCTCTCAATCTGAATGACCCTAGCCAGGGATTTGTCTGAGCAAGAATACATAGAATATTCCTCTCATGACACCGAGAGTGGATGATCCTTTATCGATACTCAATGGTCCTCGTAAGGTTAGCTACTACTCTCGATGGCCGATTGTGCTAGATTTGAAACTTCTAAACCTATAAGTCCAATATCAAATAGTCGAGTACTCATACAGAACATTCTTGGTATCTTAAGTCTGAGGATCAAGTATATAACTAGGATAACGAAATCGTTGTCAATGAGGTATCATTAACTATTCAACATTCCGTGAGCGGATCAATCAGTGAACTCATTCTCCAATGAGCACCTGCACTGTATCCCTAGTGTCCCCACATAAGCAACTATGAGATTAGTCGCTTCCATCATATGTACGGGTATATAGTACACTAGTCTGTCTGGTTATCTTGATGTCCCTCTCGAGTAACATATAATCAGGATTATTTAGGATATGTGTTTAAAGGCGAATCAGTCTCATTATCGTGATCTCATCATGATCCGATTCTCATTGCATAGATATATGGACATCACAATATGCAACAAGAAATATAAAGTGATAAAATATCAAATAATAATAACAAGCAAAAAGACTATGTGTCAAGTCATACATGTCATCACTCACGTGATTGGCTTGTAGAGCACCTATGAGTAGCATTGACTATGCTACCGCTTGTGCCAGGTGGTCCTACCGTTATACAGAGTTTGGGAACTTGGGCTCTAGCAGTACCAATGCTTGCCTGAGCAGTACTTCCACTTGACAAAGCCTAGGAACCTAGGCTTTGGCGGTCCCATCGCTTTCTTGTGCGGTACTACCACTGGGATTCCCGAAAAAACACACTCTATGCTTTCTAGCTCTTAGGCAGTACCCCCCAGCCTAACCCCAGGTCACTAAATTGACCTTTCAACTGGTCCAATTTAGCATTGGTTCAGGCCCAATGGACTTTTAATTAAGTTGGCATGGTTACGGCCCAAAACCAATTCAATTAGACTCTAAGCTATTTCGATCAAGACTTAACCACTCATAAAGGCTTCAGCATGTTGTGTGGTATGTCATTTGCTTATTCGACACTTCATCCTAACCTCCGACGTATCGTCTTTTCTTCAGCGTATTGCCCAATCTATCAACTTGTTGTCCTCCCGTAGCATCCGATCTTCTTGGCGCAATACCCGATCCTTCCAACCCGATGCCCAAACTCATTACACGAAGTCCATCCTTCGGCATGTTGACTAATCCTTCGGCCCGACGTCCAATTTCTAATATAATGCTTTCTGGCCTAACGTTTGATTCTCCTACTTCAACGATTTGCCTTTTAATAGTTCAAGCCTATGATCGAAGTTTCTTCTATGTCACTTATCTCAAATGTTTATTAGTCTATAAACTCATCAATTAATTTCATCATAAAAATTCAGAATTCAACAAACCCTTCAATCATGGTAGCAACGTCAATCCAAATTACTTAAAAAATAACTTATAATATAACTAGCAATAGCTCTGGCATCCCAACAATAACAATTTCCAAAAAGTCGTCTGCCAGCTTTGTGACAAAATCGGATACACAGTAAAAGTATGTAGATCTCGACCCAGGCATAATGCTACACTTAATTGGCCTCAAGCAAATATTATGACTATTTCGATTACTCATCCAAAATAATTAGATTATTAACTATGGTGCTTCTCATCATATTACTTTTGATATGTATAACTTATACATCCACAATGATTATAGTGGCAATGAAGACATGATGATGGTAACAGAATCTCTATTACTCATATTAGTTTCACAATATTTGATTTAAACACTAACACTTTTACACTCATCATTTATGTTTCTCAATTATGCAAACAAACTATTCACCTGAACCTATTGAACCTACAACCATCACCCCAAGCCTAAATCTCCACACTAGCACAAAACCATGTGTGAAGAATATGATGCCCTACTCCACAATGTCACATAGAATCTTGTACTATTTCATCACATACAAAATATCATTGAGTGTAAGTGGATATTTCGAATTAAGCAGAACCCAGATTGATTTGTTACTAGATACAAGACATGTCTAGTGGCCAAAGGATTTCACCAACGACCAAGTGTTAATTTTACAGACACATTCAGTCTAGTTGTTAAATCGATAACTATATGACTTTTCTTGAGTTTGACTATCATTCAAGGCTAGCATATACGATAACTAGATGTTAATAATGCTTTCTTACATGAGACCATAACTGAATATGTCTCTATGCATTAATCTCCTAGCTTCATCCACCCTTAATATCCGAGTTATATTTGTTGTCACATCCCGGATTTATAAAAAGAATAATAAATTAATATTTTATTATCTATAATTTACATAATAAACTCCCTCATTTTCTTTTCATTCGTCTTTAAATTCAAATCCTTGTCTTTACAGTAGTAAATATTCTATTAACTAGAAAAATGATAATATCTTCTTAGTAGGGTCACAAGTCTCTTCCACCCAAGCTTTAGATTTATTACATAGTGGTAGATTACTCTGAAAATAAATATAAAATAAAAACATATCAGCAACCACACATGCTGGTAGGAACCTCAGAAAAATCACAAAAATAATCTTCAATATTCATGAAATATAAACAAATATCAATAATTCAATAAGAAAATATATCTATTTATCATAAGACTTATGCATCAGAAAATTGATGATAATTTCTTACATAGTAAACAAAATCATACATCAGCCATATACAATACATATATAATAACAAAGGCGTACATCACCCGATGGTGCACTCTTCCAACAGCGGATGGAGAGGCATATTCCACGGGATGGATTCCTCCCAACAATTGATGGAGATAATCAATATCACACTCCCAACAGTGGATGGAGTGGTATCCCTCACCCACCTAAGTGGGAACACGTTCCTCCTAACAGTGGATGGAGTAACCGTCTAACCATCATGTTTGACGACTCGCTAATCCCCGAAGGGAATTGTCATACCTGCACTCGATAGGGATACATAAACATCCATGATCATTCATTTACACTCATCCAATCACTCACGCATACATCAAGAAATCAATATGATTAAATATTATGAGAGACCATACTTGATATAAATCTACTAGACTATGTTCATTGGTGTATCCACACTATGATGGGCCCGTAGCTTCTTTCACAGTTTGCACTCCCAATGTGAACTACTAATCTAGTTACATCTACTACATGATACTCATCATATCAATATCATAAACATAAGAAAATAGAAAACCAATAATCATTTTCAAATGACATCTTTAGATAAAACCTTTAAATTCATCAAATCATAAAAGTATAAAACATCGATCTCTCAATAGTCCTTAATCAACCAAAATCCTAATTGGAATAGCTCAATTGACTTAAATCAAACTCAATTCGATTATGATCTAACGAAACCAACATCAAATCCTTATAGAACCGGTTTAGAATCACCCTATATTGGTCTAATTTAGATTTGATTGATCTCGATTAGGTCAAATAGGTTTAAACTAGTTAAGTTAGTCTGGAATCACCCTAAACCAGCTTTAACTGATCAAACCTATTTGATTTAGTCAATTAATGAGCTCAAACCAATAGAGGGAGGAAATTGGACTATGTCGTATAGTGCTAACCCAAACCGAACCAACCCACCTGAGTCTTGGACGGGTCACATACACTACATATACATGTTCCAAGTACTAGGTTGAGTTGAGGTACAACGGGCTATATAAAAGGAACGATGATATGTTTAATGTCAATCGCATAGCTGGGCAGGCTTAACTTCATGAACTAGGCTAAACCTCACTTATAAGTTGGGCTGAGCCTTACCATTGAACTAGGCCATGCTTGGCTCACAAGTTGGTCCTAGACACATGAGTTGAGGTCGTATATGACCACATTGACTGGGTCATACCTAGCCGCATGAGTTGGCCCATGCCTAACCACATGGTTAGGTCGTACCTTACCATATGAGTTAGGTCATACATGGCCACATGAACTGGATCGTACCTAGCCATATGAGTTGGCCCATGCCTAGCAACATGGTTAGGTCATACCTTACCACATGGGCTGGGTCATACATAGCCACATGGACTAGATCGTACATAGCCACATGGGTTGGGTCATGCCTCGCCACATGGGTTGGGTTGTACCTTGCCATATGGGCTGGCTCATACCCGACCACATAGGTTGGGTCATGTTGAGTCACATTGGCTAGGTTGTATTTGATAACATGAGCTAGGTTGTACATAACCACATGAGTTGAGTCGATTCGATCTAATCGATCAACTTGACTCAAGTCAGACTCCAATTAGACTCATATTATCAAATTAGATTTCAATATTTAAAATTATTAAAGAATAACTAAAATACATTAATTAAAACTTTAAATTCATGATCTTAAATTTAAAACTAATTACATTATAGAAATTCACACATAATTCTTGAAATATAGATATATCTAATTAAATAAATTAGAACTATTATGCTAATTTAAAAATAAGAATTTTAATAATTAAATTAATATTAAAATTCACTGCTTAAGATATCAATATAAATCAAATAATCATTCTAACATCACAAATCAATTATTATTATTTACTAGTCATGAAATTTTGAAATTAAAATATCATCACGCATTATAAAAGTATAATAATCTTGACATCAAAATTTTGAAACATAAATCAAAGCTAATTAAAAAGAAAGAATCCTACTTCTCTTCGACTATCCCTTCCTCGATATCATCTTCCCGGGAAGTCCTCTCATCAATCCTCCCATTGTTAGGCTCGGTGAGGAATGAAGAAGGAGTAGCCCCAAGATGAAATCTCCCGAGAAGGTAAGTAATAATTTAATTCTTATTTTTAATTTATTTTTATTTTCTTTTCACATATAAAGATAGAAATATAATATTCATTTCTTATAGTTCACATACGAAAATGGAATGTAAACTATTTACTTCCTAAAAATCAAATCACTCATTAGGAAATAATTTAATTAATAATTTAATCGATTAATAGAATTCCTAACTTATCCATATGATTAAGGAAATCAAATTTAATCATTTCCTTAACTATTGTACACAAAGTTAATAATAAAGCAATACATTATTTATTACTATTAATTTATGTTAAGGGAGAAATTATCGATGATTATATTTGTAAACTATGAAAAGTTATTTATGGATTTCGTTAAGCTCCAAGAGCGCAGTATACTTGTTTTTAGCACTATCTAGCTTTATCAACTCCAAGTCTGACATCTTGTTATTTCCACGACAACAAAATAAAAGTACTGTATATCTATTGGTATATATGGATAACATTATCGTTACATGCAATAATCCTATGGAGATCAAGCAATTCCTCAAGCAATTGATAAATCGATTCTCCATCAATGATGTAAGAATCTTAAGTTACTTTCCGGGAGTGAAAACAATGTTCACATATTCTAAACTTTTTCTATCTAAAAAAAAAGCATATTTAAGATCTATTATAACATACAAAGAGCCAAATAAAGTTATCCCATTCTTTACTACTAAATTACTCAAATTATACGATGATAGCACTACTACGAATCTCATACAGTACTAACAAGTACTTAACTTCTTACAATACATATCACTCACATGTCCAAACATCTCATTTGCAATCAACAAATTATTATAATTTATGCATCAACCCTTCACTATGCGGTCTATAGTAAAATGAGTTTTATAGTATCTAAAAGGGACTCTTAATCATTGACTTCTTCTTCGTAAAAACTCATTACTTAATGTTCACTTCTTCGTTAATACTAATTAGATAGCAACATTGATAATAAAATATCTACATTAGCTTATATAATCTTTTTCAGAAAAGATCAAATTAGTTAGAATTTCAAAAAATAGAAAACAATTACAAGGTCCACTGAAGCTCAATATTGAGCATCACCACCATCGCCAAAGAACTCAATTCGATCACCAATTTAATATAGGAACTTGATATTAACTCTAAATCTATTCTTATAATATTATGATAATGTCGATGCTATATATGTATAAAAAATATTATTATTATGAAAAATATTGATGCTGGCTTTCTACTTTTGCCAGAGATTAAATTATCAAATATCAATTATGTGTTTCTTTTATATATATATATATATATATATATATATACTATTGATCAACTAGTAAATTTCCTCATGTTTCGTACATAACAAACTCCCTCACAGGATAAAAACTTATGACAAAGATAATGATAGAGAAAATTAATTAATTTATGATTTGATGATTTGAGTATCAAATAGAAATTTAAACAACTGATTTTATTACATGAGTGATTGATCGGAAATCTCCCTGAGCAAATAAAATCATCTTTAAATACATCCGTCGCCTCCTCAACCGCCTCCCTGCCCTTCTCCCTTCCCTCTCGTCCTCCCTCCCTTCCCCGCCGCCCATCATTCCTCGTCATGGTGGGAGCAGACGGGTAGAGATGAGGCGGGCGGCGATGGTGCCAGCGGTGGAGGTGGCCTCTGTGCAACGTCGCCCGCCCCCGACCGTTGTCGCCACCGCCCATCGCGAGCAGCGCCGTCCATCGCCTCCTCCCCCTCTTTCCTTCCCCCTTCTCCTCCTCCTCCTCCTCCTCCCCACTCCTCCCCCGCCACCTCTATGCAGCGTCGCCCGCGGACAGCATCCTTATCCCCCTTCCTCAGCCAGGCCATCGCTCTCCCCCTTCCTCGCGATCGGTCACCGCTCCACTTTCCTCGCGACCGGTCGCGCGCTCCCCCTTCCTAGCGAAGATGAGGAGCTCCCTGCCCGCGCCGCCCTCCGCATCTCCATCATCCTCGTCGATAAAAGATGGGAAGCCCTCTGGCCCCGCTCATGGGGCCCTCGTCGGCCACGAGTCCCGCCTCTCCGTGGTGGGAGCAGGGGATAGCGACGGCGACACTGCACAACCATGGGCAGTGGCAAAGGGGGGGAGGAGACGACATGCAATGAGGGGAGGGGGAGAAGGGGGAAGGGAAGGGAGGAGGGGGAGCAGGCGCCGCTTGCGGTGGGGAGCAGGGGTGGTGATGGCGGTGTCGGCGGCTAAGGCGACTATGGTCGGCGAGGACCTGTGGAGACCGAAAGGTTTTTCTATCAAATTGATGAAAAAAGCGGCTTCCGGTAAAAACCAATTCAGAGGGTGTCGTTTGATAAAAGTTCAATGTTAAAAGATTTTTAGGTAAAATGTTATATTTTATTTGATGTCTTATAACTTTATTTATTTCAAATTCGATTTTTTTTATATATATATATATATATATATATATATACTATTGATCAACTAGTAAATTTCCTCATGTTTCGTACATAACAAACTCCCTCACAGGATAAAAACTTATGACAAAGATAATGATAGAGAAAATTAATTAATTTATGATTTGATGATTTGAGTATCAAATAGAAATTTAAACAACTGATTTTATTACATGAGTGATTGATCGGAAATCTCCCTGAGCAAATAAAATCATCTTTAAATACATCCGTCGCCTCCTCAACCGCCTCCCTGCCCTTCTCCCTTCCCTCTCGTCCTCCCTCCCTTCCCCGCCGCCCATCATTCCTCGTCATGGTGGGAGCAGACGGGTAGAGATGAGGCGGGCGGCGATGGTGCCAGCGGTGGAGGTGGCCTCTGTGCAACGTCGCCCGCCCCCGACCGTTGTCGCCACCGCCCATCGCGAGCAGCGCCGTCCATCGCCTCCTCCCCCTCTTTCCTTCCCCCTTCTCCTCCTCCTCCTCCTCCTCCCCACTCCTCCCCCGCCACCTCTATGCAGCGTCGCCCGCGGACAGCATCCTTATCCCCCTTCCTCAGCCAGGCCATCGCTCTCCCCCTTCCTCGCGATCGGTCACCGCTCCACTTTCCTCGCGACCGGTCGCGCGCTCCCCCTTCCTAGCGAAGATGAGGAGCTCCCTGCCCGCGCCGCCCTCCGCATCTCCATCATCCTCGTCGATAAAAGATGGGAAGCCCTCTGGCCCCGCTCATGGGGCCCTCGTCGGCCACGAGTCCCGCCTCTCCGTGGTGGGAGCAGGGGATAGCGACGGCGACACTGCACAACCATGGGCAGTGGCAAAGGGGGGGAGGAGACGACATGCAATGAGGGGAGGGGGAGAAGGGGGAAGGGAAGGGAGGAGGGGGAGCAGGCGCCGCTTGCGGTGGGGAGCAGGGGTGGTGATGGCGGTGTCGGCGGCTAAGGCGACTATGGTCGGCGAGGACCTGTGGAGACCGAAAGGTTTTTCTATCAAATTGATGAAAAAAGCGGCTTCCGGTAAAAACCAATTCAGAGGGTGTCGTTTGATAAAAGTTCAATGTTAAAAGATTTTTAGGTAAAATGTTATATTTTATTTGATGTCTTATAACTTTATTTATTTCAAATTCGATGTTGTAAGTTACTGCCCGGAGTATAGAAAGCTTCATGCCAGAGTGGCATATGAGCTGGATAATGATGCTGATTTGGGGCACTCACATTGGCATGGTGGTCCAACTTCGGGCACGTAATTTTTCACGTGGCACACGCGTAGCTCGTTCTTAAAAGCCAAGTCTCTGCTGCACCTGCTTCCTTCCCCCCGCAGAAAACTACGTCCACAGCATTGGCATCTCGTCGCGGTCAAAGCAAGGTAGCGGCCGCGGATGGAGCGGACAAGAGACGGGGATGGGCCGAGGGGAAGCGGCGGCGCGCCTGCGCTCTCCTTCTTCCCGTCCCCGTCCTCGTCCTCTTCCTCCGACTTCGAGTTCACCGTCTCCCTCTCCCCCTCCTCCAAGCGCTCCTGCTCCCAGCTGTGCCCCGCCGACGAGCTCTTCTACAAAGGCCAGCTCCTCCCCCTCCACCTCTCCCCTCGCATCTCCATGGTCCGAACCCTCATCCTCGCCTCCGCCTCCTCCTCTTCCACCGACACCACCACCACCGAATCCCGCGACTCCAACGGCAGCTCCTCCTCCTCCGCCTTCTCCGTCGCGGACCTCATCCTCCCGGAGTGCGACTCCTCCCGCCCCAGCTCCGTCACCGAGGAGGACGCCCGGCGAATCTCCCCCACCAAGCGCCCCGGCGGTTCCAAGTACCTTTCCTTCTTGGCCACCCGCTTCTCGTCTGTCTTCCTCCACCGCGGCAGCAAGAAACTAGACCCGTCCGCCGATCCCAGCATCAGCATTCCCGCCCCTCCTCCTCCTCCGACTAAGCGAGCAAACTCCTCGTCCTCGTCGTCGGCAAAGGAGGTTATCAAGAAGTACGTCAAGAAGGTAAAGCCGATCTACGAGAAACTGTCTTTACTGCAGCAGAGGCACAACCAGCAGCAGCCACCACCGCCGCCGCAGCACCATCAGCGGAAGAAGACATTCTCCTTCTCGATCAAGAAGGAAAGAATGCTCGCTAGTTCGGGCAAAAAGAATGTCCTGGTTGATGACCGCAACAATGCCCGCGGAAAGGGCATCGAGCACTCCTGCTCCCAGTCCTTCTCCGGCAACCTGCTCGGCCACCCTACCAGGAAGAAGCAGTGGGCTGCGAGCTGCCCTTCCTCCATGCGGTCTTCACCCAGCCACTCGGGTCTGCTCTACATGAGCGGGGGTGGATTTCCTGAGCCTCCTCCCGCTCTGTCGCTGTCGGCTTCGTCAATGGAGGAGTTGCAGAGCGCCATACAAGGCGCCATCGCCCACTGCAAAAGCTCCATGATCCAAGCGAATCGGAAGAAGGCACCAGATTTGGCAGGCCACGAGAAGGAGATCGACAGATCATGAGAAGAACACCACTGTACTTGCGTGGCCAAGCCATTCTGTTTGTGTTTTCGCTTCAGAAAGATCGATTAGATGTCAGTAGTATTTAGCTTGTTACAACACTGAGATCCACAACATCTATCAACACTGTGGATGCCTTGCCTTGCTTTTCTTTCTCTCCAGTTAAATTCTTCTCTACAATCTATTTGTTTGGATATTGCCTGGTTCACATCAATCTATCGCCAACACGCGCAAGATCCACCCAAAGTAATCTCGAGTCTACATCCTATTTCATTTCCAATTCTGGCGTGAGAGTATATAGGATCGAAGATGATGGCTGGTTTAATTCCCTCCGGGAGAAACAGTAAAGAGATCACTTTTACGACCTGCACTGGTTGCTGACTCTTGTACTAGGTCAAACCCATGCCTTTTCCTGTCTCATCTATTCTCGTCGGAGCTCTCGGCAGCCATTCTTTTACTTCTTCCAGTGCTGACTTCACTGCCCTGCACCTGAACCCATGTGAGGTAGATAAATGGTGTCCATCTTCTTATACGTTTCATGACACCTCCATTTGTGCTCTCTCTCTCTCTTTCTCAACAAGAATAGTAGCATCGACATAACAAAGAGATGATCACAGAAAGATCAAGGAAATCGGCAAGACAGCCTTTCTGCATCACGACGATGGTTATCATTGGATTCTGTACGTGATGGTGGATTAGAAAGATAAGTTAAAACCTGGAATCTGATCAGCGATATCTGACACAGAGGATATATATTTGTTTCAGAAAAGGAAGGCGAACATGAAAAGAGGAAGAATAAACAAACCCTACTCTCCATCATCCAGCTGATACGATCCGGCGGAGGAAGGAAGGAAGGGAAACGGGAGAGAAGTCGACGACCCACTAAGATTCCAAACGTCCACAGCTACCGACAACCGGGGATTAAAAGTAATGGAAACGAGGTGGTGGGGAGCCGCAGTTTAGGGTTTTCTTTGTCGACTTGCGAGACCGAGGAGCATGGCGTTGCGCAGGGCGGGACCGCTCACACATGAACATGTTGGAGTCGGCCAGCTGATGCATGGCTCTCGAGGCGTACTCTCCAATGAGACTCCATGAGCAGCTCCGATCCAGCAGAATCACAGGTGGGCAGTGAGAGAGAGAGAGAGAGAGAACACATACAATATACTATGTTTGGGGAGATTTAATTATTCATCCGAGTTGCCAACGATCAATCTAGTTCAAGTTCATAAATTTAGACCACAACATCATGTGCAAATGCAGATGCAAGATTAGATAGAAGTAACTTGAAAGATTGGTCGGCTGTTCTAACCATATGTTGGCATGTGCCTTTGCAGATGCTTATACTGATGGATCAAAGGCTTCACATGTGGAGTAGCTTCCTTCAGGGATGTGGTTTTGACAAGATGTCAAAGCTAAAATTTGTTAAAGATGGGAATTATCAGATTGTTTATTGTAATAAACTTGTGCTGTTCAACAGGAAAGTAATAGATCATCAATATTATGAATTAAATATTATCAAAATTTTGTGAATAATACATAGTTCTAAATGCTAATCGAGATTTAGTTTCGAGAACTATGATATAAGAAAAACAAGAAAAATGAGCCTGGGAATTGAGGAATTTTCTAAATGATGTATTTTAATTATAATTTAACGAAAAATTATCGAGCATAAGGAAAATGGTAGCAAGTCATCACCTTCTACATCAAGAAATCATCACCACATTAGTCGAACGTATTTTCTGATATAGGATAGATATATGGATAATAATTTTAGAATTTTTACCTGCTTCTATTATTCGGTCCATTTTATTTTGATTTGATCAATTAAAAAAATATGCACCATCAAATGAAATCTCCACTGAGGTTTTCAAACATCAATCTAATACGATTGATTAAACATAACCTTCTGATGATAAATTTTTTTTCTTCATAATTCATTAGAACTATTTTTATTAGTTAATTACTACTAAAAGAAATTTGCCTATATTCGTTAAAAAAAATAAAATAGTGACTCGATGTGCTTTTCTTCCGATATGAAATCTTACAAAGTTTTCGAATCAGTTGATGGAAAAATCATTTTTTCTTGATCGTTTTTTATTATCTCATCTAGAATTAATTTCTTAGTTAATGAAATAATTATTATGCCCAAAGGATTTGACAACATTAGGATATAAAAAGAATTTCGATAAGTTCGTTAGAATGGGAAATTTGTAATCTCATCTATTATTAGTTTCCCAACTAATAAATATACAAAGAATTAGAACAAACTAAACTTCTGAAAAAAATGAAAATTACACATATATCCATCTAAAGTTAATGATTTTTATGTTTTATATCATAAATTCAAGTTTAGTTATATATTTACTGCAAACTAATAAACTTTCAGATATGTCATTGTAGCTAATCTTCGTCAGTTGAGCTTTAACATAATAACAATAAATTCAAATAAATATGAATATTCTTATCAAACATATGAAATTGGATTTGTGCATAAAGGAGTTATGTAGGAGATCTCATTAATGTTATCCTGACTTAGTTATATATCTATTGATGGAAATGATACTTAGAAACTATATCAATTATGAGATAATACTAACATGAGTTTTATTATTAATTAAGTCAAGAGTTATAAATGAGGGCTAAAGTGATACATTCCTATTTAAAAGGTTATAGACATGGAAATACATACACACACACACTTCACTTAAAAGATCACGAGAAGTGTCACATGAAAAGATCACTGTTCAGGTAGGAACATCATAAAAACACTTTTACCATAAAAAAAGACTTTTGTTTAGATGTCTCTCTAAAGACTTGTATTTAATTGTATACCTCTTTGAGTTGGTATTGACTTCAATTTAGATTTTCCAGCAAAACATAAAAAGGAAGCAAAAAATATTTGGACAAATTCACCCCAAAAAAATTCCAAGGAGTGCTATTTTTATTTATTTTTGAGAGTGCTCTTTATTTTCTAAAATATGAGATGACCTTTTCGTGGTTACTTTTGTTTTTCATCATTCCTTATCACATTTGTCATATATGTCTCATTATAGAAGATGCCCATAGTAGTTGTTTGTTTTTGTCTAATCACCTTTCGCCTCCTTATAGTCATTTGTCTTTGTCTAGTCACATTAGCCCTCGTTTATCATTTATTGATTTGTTTCCAAAACGTTGCCACCTTTTAGATTTCAAGGCCCATCATATCGAAGGAGTGTGTCTCTATCCGTTGCTTTTACTTTTTGTTGTCGCCCAACAAAGGGAGCAGAACGACTCAAGAAAGAAGCGAAAGTGATGTTTGATATAGTAGGTCATGTAAAGATGATGGAAGGGAAGCTTTGTTATGATCAACTCCTTTTCCTTATTCAAGATTGATGATGAAGATAATGGGATGAAGGTCAACAGGGCAAATAACAGGAATTTATCCGAAATATGTTTTCAACAAATTAATAGCAGGAAAATAACATTCATTACAATAAGATGAAGTATCTACAGAATACAATTCATTCCATACGTATGAAGTGCAATATAAACTTTTGAAGGATATGCATACAAATATGACATGGACAACACTGTAATTATAATGTCTTTTGACCGGCTTCCCTCCTTTTTACTGCTACTGAGCGTTGGGGGAGAGATGGGAGACGGCGACAGCGGCATTCACTCACTCTTACGATCCTCGCTCCTTCCGCAAACGTCCTTGCCTTCGTCTTCCCTTTCCCCGTCTCATTTCCTTCCCCCGTCTCCCACAGATCTTCTTGGACACGCCAGCATTCCCTCCGCTCCCCTCTCCGATTCGGTTCTGGGTGGGTCGATTGCGTCGCGGTTTGTCTCGGACACCCGA
Organism: Musa itinerans; assembly: GCA_001649415.1. Taxonomy (NCBI): domain Eukaryota; kingdom Viridiplantae; phylum Streptophyta; class Magnoliopsida; order Zingiberales; family Musaceae; genus Musa; species Musa itinerans. Next base: position 117,822 of record LVTN01000158.1, read on the forward strand.
TCGGCCCTTCCCAGATCTTGCGCTTCTGCTCTCTTTCGTTTACATGATCTCCGCCATCTCGTTGGTCTGGAGTCCAACTTCTTGTACTTGGAATCAGGTTATGGTTTTGCGAGAACCGTATCTCACAAATTCTGAGATATATCGTTGAGTACACGTTTTCCTCTTGTGTTCCTTGGTGCTTTAGCATCCTGCTTGTTATAGTCTGGATCTTTTGGGGAACTTTTGAGTTACTGCAATCATGTTTTTGGATCCGTAACTCTGGCCATTTTTTTGGTCTAGCTAAGGTTCAGCTATTAAGACAAATCGAACACTTATCTAGAGTTTAATTAGTGGAATTTTTATTCAGATTGACTAGCAAACAGTAAAATTTTCAATTTTCTCCTCTTGTTTATACGAATACTCAATTTGATCATACAATGCTGCTTGTCTTTCTTTATAGTTCAGCCTGTGTTTTGGTAAATGTGGCTCCAAAACTCCGTACAGTATGGCTAGGTATTCATTTCTTGTTATAAACCAGTCTTTCTTTGGTGCTTTTTCACTAAATTGCCAACTTTTGTATGTAGAAAAGCATGTCTCTGTTGTTGAGGCCATGCTGGTTGGTCTTTTGACAATTTTCTTATATTTTATGTATTGCAATTTGATATATTTCTGATAAGGAGGCATTAGTAGGTGTAGTGGTTGTCATTTCTTGATCAAGAATTAAGAAACTACTTAACTTAGTAGTAGTATCTTTGTGGCATTATGAATCTATTGTTTGGAAACCGTAGAGATGTCTGATTCTATTATTAATTTAATGAATAGTAAAAGTTGAGGAAGCAGGATAGGACATAAAATTCTACATAAAGTAAAGCTTATTTGATCAAAGCATTTATTATGGCTGATTCTAGAATTTTTCTTGTTGTATAAGAATTGGCATTAAAGCACAATCACTTGTAGTCAATTCAAGAACTCTTCCTCTGATATAGTAGGAGTATTTTGACTCAGACAGTCTGAACAGTAGGTCTGAATCTTTGACAAGTAATAACTACTCAAGTAAAAGAAACTCAAAATCCAAAGATTTAAACCACTTGAACTTCAAAAATTTTAAAATAAGTTATGTAGAACAGATAGCTGTCTTTCTTCTCAAAGTAATTCAATTCCAAATCTAAATTAATCACTATAGATGCAACTCCAACCTTTTCTTCTTTCTGGAATTTCCATCTGCTTCTTCTCTGCAATAGTTACTACACATCATCAATTGTTGACATAAATAGTTCCTGAGTTATCTGGGATCTTTATGCTATCAAAGAAGCCCATTTTCTTCATCAAACCTGCTTAACCTTGTTGTTTCCCCAGATAATTTGATAGTTATTTTTATTTGATATCATCTTTCATGAGAAACATAAATGATACTGTCTTTTTTGTGTTCTTTATGTGTCAACCTCCAGTTAAGTGAAAATATTATATAACTATGTTATATCACTTGGTGATGTGTATTTTCTACTAAATTCACTGACTGTTTTACTTGTCTTGGTTGAGATTATATTATTGAATCTGTGACATATGTTGTATGGTACAAGCTGATAGTTCCTGTTGATTACTGACTATGCTAATTTCATCTGCAGAAAAATCTTATCTTGCATAATTGAGTATTTCAAGAACATACTGAAACTGTAAATACATCTTTCCTGTAAGGCCTTCCAAGTGCATAATGTCCAATTCTGCAAAATACGTTGATCCTGCATTTCAGGGAGTTGGACAAAAAGTGTATCCTTATAATGTGTTGTGAAATGCTCTGTAAAAACAAGTTATCCTAGGATCTAGTTGTGCAAAATCTATAGTCCTTTTCCATTACTGTTTGAAGTGTTTGTTAGCTATCTTTTGTAGTTTTCTCTGCAGAATTTACTTAACATAACATTAGAGGAACAGAGATCTGGCGGATTGAGGATTTTCAACCAGTGCCTTTGCCAAAGTCTGATAATGGTAAATTTTACTCTGGAGATTCATACATAATTTTACAGGTATCTTTCTTGTCTTCTCTATTTTTCTCTCTTTTTCCTAAGGATTTGTGATTTCTCCCTCACACCTAAAAGTTTAAAGTTTTTGGGCCATATGCAAGATCCTCTAGTGCCTTTTGACTTTTAATATTATAGGTCATGCTTGTAATAAAAAAACATATTCTGTGTACTAGATGTTGATGTTGCACTTTCATATAATAATGTTTTTTTAATATAGGGTCTAACTAAATATTTTTGAATCCATTGACTAGGAACTATGATATCTCAAATAAAGATTCTTTAACCAGATAAAAAATTTGTGTTCCTCTTCTTGGCATGTTTTGATGCTGAAAGTGTGCCAGTCTAGTTTAGCAGGGAGAGCATGCGTTTGAGTTTCTGTATTTGTCTGGCTGGGATGGGGTAAAGATGAGAGGATGTGCCAGATTATTACATATTTTTTTCTTTTGCCTGAATGAATCTACTAATTTGTTTTAAATGTTCAATCCGTCCTTTTGCAAATATTGTGGGAGTACATGATGGTCAGTTTAGCTTTGTGTGCATGTGATGCACAGGTCTGATTCGAAGAATTGAATGAGCTGAATATGGTAGTTGAATCTGTACCATTCTTGCTTTGACTGCTGGTTTGCTATGTGGTGGATAGATTGTGGAAAAATTTACATCAGGTCCAAGTAAAGTGTGATTATGAGCCCCATGGCTAAGTAGCTTGTGTGATTTGCGATCAACAAATAACAATTTATGTGGACCATTGGCTATTTATAACCTAGGTTGTCAAAATCAAAATCATATTTACGATCAACAAGGGATTCATAGCATCAGGATCATTGGACTTAGTTGAGAATCATTGGAACAAGTTTCTTGTGAGTCCAGTTGTTTCTAATTAGTCACCCTTATGTCTTAACCCTTAAATTTGTACTATTAAGTGGATAGGAATTTTGGTCAGATTTCTTAATTTAGGATTTTTAGCTGAAATTTGTTGCTAAAGGGGCTTGTGATATGCTATGCAACATGAAACTTCAAATTATTTTTTGCATCTGTATTCGACATATGTCAGGTCTGACACTTTTAAGACAGTTCATGAATATTGTTGGCTAATTTCTCGAGTATTCAATTTTTAAAATATTAATACTCAAAGACTACTTCACAGAAGCTTCTTGGGGGAACTTTTTAATGCTGGTATTTTGTTACAGATGAATGAATATATGATTTGATAGATTATGCGAGTGTGATTTCTATTAAGCTTCAGTTTATGATTAGTGAGGCTAAAATAATGATCTTAATTTATTATGTTGTTGCTATGTTCTCTAAATTGTTGAAGCTACTAAAAGTTATCTTTTATGATAAATATATCAGGGATTCTTGTTAAGATATTATTCTTTATCATCATAATTCATAAAGCAACTGATCATTTTCGGATCCCTTCTTTTTCAAAGATCTATCCTAGGGATGAATTCTTACCTTTTGGTATCAGTATCCTACATTCTTATACATATTTCATAGTTGATAGTCTATACATCCTGAAACAGATGAGGCCACAATCTGTACATTATGAAAATGAATTTTGGAATCCAGATACTTTTGATGTTTGTTTAATAGGTAAACTAAAAAGGTTTGTAAGACTAATATCCATATTTTCGATAAAAGTTCTGTTTTGGACTAATTCAATGAAAGAATATAAAGGAAAATTATCTAAATTCTCGTTTCTATGAATTCTTGTTGTGTCTTTTCAGAAAGTGATTAGATTTCACATTTTCTTGCATTCATACATAAAAAAGGGTTCCTTTTCTACCTGTCCGGACAACTTATATTTATTTTTCATAGAAAAATGTTTTTCTGTAGAAACCCTTCCCTACCTTTTTCTTGGAAGCCATTTGGTATCTCTGTTGCAAGTGGTTTTCTTGTCGACTCTCCTTCCCTTTCCTCATTCTCGAGCTTCTCTCTTTTTTAACTTTTTTCTGTTATTGATTATTAAGTTTCGTAACTGCTGCTTTCTGATTATATGAACCTCTAGCATCCTAGAATTGAACTGAACAGCTACCAAGTAAAGAAATAACAGCATCATAACTGCTGCTTTCTGATTATATCAACCTCTAACATCCTAGGTTTAAACTGAACAATTACTAAGTTGTTTCAGGTTTGAGTCCTGAATTCCTCTACTTGCCTACAAGCCAAAAATCTGTGCAACAAATGGGGCATGCCAAGAAGTTGTGGTAATTCGTCATCTTTCCTACATTGTCTAGTAGCTTTTCAGTTAAATCAGAAGTGACGTGGCATTTGATATTCTATGTTCTTTTGCAACAGCATTATATTCTTGCTCATGGCACTATCACAAATTAGTTAGAAATATTGCTTTACATTTGGAAACATGGCTTTTTATACCAGCATTGAGCTTCCTTTAGTGCTGATCGCTTAAGGATCTTCTATAATGTCCATGCAAATATGAACATGCAAGATTCCTCTATATATGGATTTCTGCACCTTGCTTCATATTTTTGTGATTAATTGTTGCAGACATCTTCAGGCAAAAGTGGTGGCTACCTCTATGATATTCATTTCTGGATTGGAAGAGAGTCAAGCCAAGTATGCCAATTATACCTAATTATATTGGAAAAAGATATATCTTTTCGTAGGAAAAAAACTAAGAATGATATATTTTCAAATTGCTTATGTAGTTTATGGGTGATCACAGGATGAAGCTGGGACTGCAGCAATCAAGACTGTTGAACTTGATGCAGTTCTTGGAGGTCGTGCTGTCCAGCACAGGGAACTTCAAGGCTTTGAATCTGACAAGTTTTTGTCATTCTTTAAACCTTGCATTATTCCTTTGGAAGGAGGATTTGCATCTGGATTTAAAAAGCCTGAAGAGGAAAAGTTTGAAACACGATTATATGTTTGTAAAGGAAAACGAGTTGTCAGAATGAAGCAGGTGTTAAATCTTTTCCATGAATTTTTGTGGACTTTTGATGTGCAAGGTTGTCTGTTGCATGCATGTCATGACTTATGAGTTTACTTTTGAAGGTTCCATTTGCTCGGTCATCTCTGAATCATGATGATGTGTTTATCTTGGATACTGAAAAGAAAATATATCAGTTCAATGGTGCTAACTCTAATATCCAAGAAAGAGCTAAAGTTTTAGAAGTAATACAATATTTGAAGGACAAGTACCATGAAGGAACATGTGATGTTGCTATCATTGGTGAGACTACTTAGTTCTACTGGATAATATTCTTTACATGTTTGCATATTTAATCTTATTGTTGTTATATTTTGCATTGTGTAAGATGATGGAAAGCTCCAAGCCGAGTCAGACTCTGGTGAATTCTGGGTTCTTTTTGGTGGCTTTGCACCAATTGGCAAAAAAGTAGTCAGTGAAGATGACATCATTCTGGAAGCCGGTCCTGCAAAACTCTATAGGTATTTTTTTAGAACTCTGTTGTTCAGTAGTGCATACATGGGTTTCCTATTGTGTGTTATGCAATGATTCTGTTATACAATTGTTCTTCTAGTTTCCATATTTTTGAATATTGCTTTTCACATGGTCTAGTCTCTGCAGGACTATATTTACTATTTAGTGGAACTGGAAGTACCTGTGCCTTCTTCGTGATAATGATTGTTTAGTAGAAACTGGACAAGGGTACATGAATGTGGTTTTGATCATATCAACATTACATTTTTCTGTTTAGTCTATATATTTATTTTTTGAAAGTTCTTACAAAGATGATCTAAATGTCTTACTTTTCCTTGATTAGGTATGTTTTACTCATTAACTGCCTACTTAGTATAAGTTCAGTGAACTCTTCTAGTGATCAATAGTTACTCTTTGGAGTCTTATTTGGATCAATTAGTTTATGTTTTTCTTTCACATTCAAGTTTAAGCTTCTGTCATCTCTCTCTCTCTCTCTCTCTCTCTCTCTCTCTCTCTCTTTCTCTTGCTTGCTCTCCTGTGCACGCGTGCACTCGTCTCATATCATCCCATTCTTTTTTCTTGTAGTTTCTTGGAAATATGCAAGCTATTGTTCCATAAAATTTGGTGTCTTCGCTTCTATCGTATTATCTTTAGAGCCTTGAGAATTCTGTCTTTTTTATATCAATCACTACGAGGTAGATGGAAAGTAACCTCTCTTGGGTTTTTTTGTCCATGGTGATCTTTATGAGTTCAAATTCTACCAATTTATAGATGTAGGCCTTTTGGAGAATGTCCTCTATGCAATACATGTAATGAAATCAGATGATGTGCAACTGAGAGATATAAGGTTACCAAATAAAGGGAATCTTATTGCAAATGGATCCGATATGAGTTTTAGAAACAAAAATGACATTATTCTAGGGAAAATATCTCATGTTATGCAAACACAATAAAATTTCTAATCTGATTAAGATAATAATCAAATTTAAGGATGAACAGTTATGCACATTTGAGAATCAGCTTACTTGTTAGAAAAGCATAGAGAGGTAGAGAGAAACCTAAGTAGAATTTATTAAAAACTGGTATTTAGATAAAATGATATAAGAAAGAATGATTTAAGATATCTATAAAGGGAAATCAGCCAATTCACATCATGTTTTCTGGTCCGACCAGTAAATACAAGTAATTGGTCCAGAGCAGAGGCTACTTAGGTTTTTAATAAAGTCTAAATACCAGTTTTAATAAGGTCATTCTTTATAGGATATAGGATAAAATGAGAAAGAATGATTTAAGATAGTATAGGCATATATATAAATGTTGTGGTTAAATGAGGGGAGATAACTAATATTAGTAGTACAAGGAGAGGTATAGAGAAACTAAGTAGACTTTATTAAAAACTATAAATAAATATTTGAATGCACTTGATTTAACTAAGGATATTATCTTAGATAAAACTCAATAGCAAAAAGATGGACATTACAACTAGTTGTCATGGTTGTTGTATATCTTGTACCACTGTGCATGTAATTGTTCATCGATGCTTACCTAGACTTCAGAATTTTTTTTGCAATTAATTTAAAATATAGAAGTACTTTTGTAGCATTAATGATAGTCAGTTGAAGTTGGAAGAGAACACACTTTCTAAAGCAATGTTGGAGAACTATAAATGCTATCTACTTGATTGTGGGGCTGAGATATTCATTTGGATTGGTCGGGTGACACAAGTTGAAGAGAGAAAAGCTGCCAGCAAAGCTGCTGAGGTAGGACTTATCTTTTTTATAAAACATTCAGGTCATATGCTACAAATGGCTGTTCTTAGTGAATTGAATCCTTTCAGGACTTCATCATCAATCAAAACAGACCAAAAACTACACGCATCACTCAAATTATCCAAAATTATGAAACACATTCATTCAAGTCCAACTTTGAATCATGGCCAGCTGGTACAGTAACAGGAACAGGAACTTCTAGTGGAGAGGAAGGACGCGGAAAAGTTGCTGGTACTAGCAATTCTTTTTTTTTCTTTCAGTGAAGTGATAAATTGTGTTTTTTGTTCATTTTTGATATTTTTCATCATTTCATGTTTTCCAGCTTTGTTAAAGCAACAAGGCGTTGATCTTAAAGGAATTTCAAAAGGCTCTCCAATAAGTGAGGAAGTTCCTTCTTTGCTTGAAGGCAGTGGAAAACTTGAGGTTACTTTTCATTTTCTTTAGCCCCTAGATACTCCATGGAGTCCATGCAAAGCTAGATGATTCTTGTTTCTCTTGAATTCTAACTGTGAAAACTATCTCAGGTTTGGCGTATTAATGGTAGCGCCAAGAACCCAGTCCCTAAGGAAGAGATTGGTAAATTTTATAGTGGTGATTGCTACATCATGCTTTACACATATCATTCTAGTGAGAAGAAAGAGGACTACTTTTTAGCCTGTTGGATGGGAAAGGATAGTATTCAGGTAATTGGCAATGAGCAAACCTTTGTTGAGGAAGGAAAAGAAAAATTCTTCTTTTCTTGGCACGTTTGAGTCATGATAAAATTTGTTATGTGGTGAATCCATCCTATGAGAAATGATCTGGACTGGAATTCAATTTTATGACATATCTGTATCCACAGTTTTTATTCTTTGGCTTTTACACATACTCCATGGTATGACTTCATTGGTGCCAACTGCCAGGTTCAATTAATAGGCAATTTACCATCCTAGACTTTGTTCAACAAGGTTAAGACTTAACACTAAGATTCTTAAGAAACTCTTTCTGCCAGGCTAAGACAATTGTTGCATTATTATCCAATGGTTCCTCGGGTGTCATAATTTTTCAACTTATGGTACACTCTGAAGAGACCTTTCATTTTGAGCATTTTGCGTGGAGGGAGTGATTCCTATTCTCATTGTCAATTTAGTTCCTTGAGTATCATAACTCATGGTCCATTTTGAAAGGACTTCTCACTTCAGGCAATTTGTGTATGGTTGATTCTCATTCTCATCACATCTTTTAACCTGATATTCTAATATTCTTAATATTTTACCATCTTTAACTACCTTGATAATGTCAACCCAAGTTTGTATGTATACCTAATGCCTGAACACACGGACTCTATTTATGAAAAAAGAAATCTGAAGTCCCCATATATTTAACTTCTTATCTACTCATTTTTATTTAGTGACATCCTAACATTATGCTGAAGATTTAGAAATTTAGTAGTAGAGAATGAATTTTTTTTCCCTTAATTCTCTTTTCCTCAATATGTTATTCCGATCCTTTCTTTTTTTTGTTCTACTTCACTCTCATAAAATTCCTCACCATTACTTTTTTGTCCTTTGGATGGTTAACTAGTAGAACAATATTGAATTGTCATTTTTTATTTAAAGCATATTAACTTTATTCTGATCTTTGTTTTCATTTGTTTCCTTCTGGTTTTCTATTTTATCGCTATTTTAGCTATATAGAGATTTATTTTTTGACCTTTCTGTTATGGAGATTGTCTAAGAGATTTGTCATGTGAAGAATCCTTTTGCCTTCAATATTTCATCTAGAATTTGCAAGTGCACCCCCATGAAATAACTCTGATATCCCAGATCTTTTAAAAGATTGGTTGGATTTGATTGTTATTTGTTTTTTAAGTGATCCCTATAGAAGAGTAGCAAATGGCTCCAAGGGATAATAGCTTTCTAGATGAGTGAATGACATTGATTCATGGATAAATATCAGTTGGGGGACCCTTGTCTGAGTCTCACTATGGGTGATGTCTATACTAAAGTTTTTAATTAAGTACCATACTATCTGGTATGGGCGATACAAATTGGTTCGCTAGCAGACCATCATGCGGACCACTCAATACTGATCGGTATGTACCGGTCTGCTAGCAGATCGGCATGCAGACTGCCTGCTACCGGGTGGTACGTATCGGTCTGCTAGCAAATCAATACGCAGACTGCCCGCTATCGGGCGGTATCAGATTTTTGGCCCTGTATCGAGCGATACGGGGAAACACCTGAACTGGGCAATAACAGTCGAAATCAATTGTTACTGATTGATAACGGTTTTCAAATGGTCAATTTAACTATTGGAGGCATCCTAAAGGGTTTTTAAACCTTTTCTTCCCTCCTCTTTCAATTCATTTCACTCTTATACTCTCTTAAACTCTCTCAAACTCAATTTAACTCATAATCTCTCTTTTATTTTCATATTTTCACTCTCCTAAACTCAACAAAGTAATGATTTGTGGATTGAATCAAATTCAATAAACATATAATATTGATATACAAATACATAGGATTGAGGATCTCGATCCACCACCCGTGGAGGCCGTCATTCATTTTGGTGGTAGAATCTAATAATTCATTTAAATCTTAAAGTTTAAGTTGTATACAAAATAATCTAATAATTCAAATAATTTTTTTGTAGATAATTCAATATTAACGGTAGGACAATCTGAAACAGATTGAAATTGCGAACCTTGCATAAGGCTACTCATCAAAGTCCAAAAAAGATTTATGACACTATTCTTATCTAATTTTCATTAGTTTTGCTAAAATTATACTAAATATATATTTATTTCTAACTTAAAAAACTTATCTTAACTTTTTTTTTTATTTTTTAGGTATTTTCAGAGGATTTTATGCCTATTTTAGGCATACTGCTTAGTCCGCTGGTACCATACCGTATCAAGCAAAGCTCGGTATGCCAATATGGTATGAGATTAAAAACCTTGGTCTATACATATACACCTCTTTCATGCCAAAAATTGTTGTTCGGCCAAGATATCCTACTTTAGGAACTTTAATATTGGATCTAGCAGCTCTTGATACTTGAAAATTTAGAATTATCCTTATTTGATATTATTACTGTAAAACTTTTGCTTGTTCCTTGAGAGAATAGGCTTATAATATTGCTGGTATAGTTATTTTTTTGATACTGTTATTGGATACATCTTCTTAGTTGATTTAATCTCATTGTGAGCATCTTCCTCGTGTCTATTATCTATTTCAGTTGCTACTTTATTTTTTCTTATTTTTAAGTGTTTTAAAATTAACCTTGCATCTTGAGATGTTCTCGTAGTAGGACTACTTTAGGCATCAGCCCTAGGTTGGCAGCCAGTGGATTGCTGCCACCACAAGTGGTGGTACTGGCCCATGGGCTATGTTACCAGTGCAACAATGGCAGTGACAATGGCCCACTAGGGGACTACAGTAACTAGCTTTGATTGTGGCCTCTTCACTGAGATGATGCCAACATTGGCAATGGCTATCTACAAGACCATTGTCGTTGTGGTTGCAGTGGTGACTTGTCAGGTTGCCATTATCAGCAGGTCAATGACAGCCTCTTGTGAGTTGCTATTGCTAGCACTGGCTGGGGAACAACTATGGAGGATGGCAATATTAAAGGCTAAGGACCAAGGAAGACTGGAGGGCTCGAGGGGGCTTGGCAATGGCATTCTTCTAGGAAACAAGGTCTGCCAGTTCTCAAAAGTCAAAGGGTGACGAGGAGGCAGGTCGTGAGATCTGCCTTTCTACGGGTGGGGCCATGGAAAATGATTGATTGGAGGAGAGAAAGAAAGGGGTGAGAGGAGAAGAAGAGGGCGAGTAGAGGAAAGAGGGTAGAGGAGAAGATGCTTAAGTGCGATTATGTTCTTTTATATTTGTAACAGTCAATTGGGCTATTATTAACCAGCGATGGGTATATGTGCAAAATTTTAAACTATAAAATTATATACAAGAAATATTTACATTTTAACATGTCCCTATATATATATATATATATATATATATATATATATGCAATTTTTTCTATTTTGGGATGGGTTAGAAATTAATCAATATGATATCCTTTCCCTTTTTTGGATAGTGGTTTGGTGTGAGGAGCTGATGAATGCCTTTAGTCAATGGTTCTCTCCTTCAGTTGAGAGTAGGAAAGTGTCTCCAATTAGAAGGCCAGTGTAGGACAAATTGAGCATCAAAATTTATAAACAATGGCATTAAATTTTTCTTGTTTTAAACAAAATTTCTTTTTTTTAATGTATATTTTCAGTCCTATTGAAAAACAGAAATAGCATATTAAATGGTTGTTAAATAACTATTATTTGGTTTTTGTGCTAGCAAGTTGGATTAATACAGGTATGGTCCTTGGGCCTTCCCTTAACTGAAAGTTATTGATCCTCTGTGCCCCTTGGGATGATATTTAAATCCTTCTAATAATATGAAAAATTGATGTCTAGTTACTCTAATATTCATGATTATGCCCTAATTTGTTTTTTTATGCACTAAAAATTTCCACATTTTGATTTAAATCTCAGTGAGTCGTAGAAGAGATCCTGAATTGTGTATTGCATATTAGTTATCTGCACACACTTAGAGGCCTCCTAGTTTCAAATGTATGCCTTATTTGAATCAACGTTGCATTTCTAGGTTTGAGCTGCGTAATCGTATTGCATTAACAGTTCACTGAGCCTGCTGATTAGGCTAGGTTTACTTGGTATCAAAATGACATTGTTTTCTTCCAGGACGATCAAATGATGGCGACTAGGTTGGCTAATACAATGTGGAGTTCCTTAAAAGGAAGACCTGTGCAGGTTATTTATTTTCCTGATCCTTTATTGATAAAACAAGAAGCAGAAACAGCTTTATTGAGTTGTGTCCTCCTGCAGGGCCACATTTTTCAAGGGAGAGAACCACCACACTTCATTGCACTCGTTCAACCCATGGTTGTGTTGAAGGTATCAATAGATTATATGGTATTTCCATCTGTATACAGAAAGAAACACAAGATTCTGACAAGATTTGCTAATGTCATACTTGTATTGCCAAAAGGCTAGGGTTTTTCTATTTTGTTGAATATAACCTTGCACAGGGTGGAATCAGCTCTGGTTACAAAAAATTCATTGCAGACAAGAATCTAAATGATGGAACTCATACTTCTGATGGCATTGCACTAATCCAAGTATCTGGTACATCAGCCCACAACAATAAAGCAGTTCAAGTTGACACGGTATGCACGTGTAAATATTATTTTACATTTCATTAATTTTTAATCTTCTATATCCTCAATAAGGATAGTATAAATCCAAAAAAATAAAAAGAAGTTATTCTGCAAGCTGTTACTGCAGCTATCATAGTTTACAACTTTTGACTCATTTGTTACAAGCATTATTCAGTGATCGGAACTTTTTATTGCTAGTAATTTAGGTGTTATTCTTGTAAAAATTTGTTTAGATCTCTAGTCCTCACCAAAAAATGTTGATAAGATTATGTCTGATAGAAGAATCTGTCCAAGGCTCTAATATCCTGAGGCCTTTTTCCCACCTACTAATTTCATTTCATATGTTGATTATTATATCTTTGTCTTTATATGTGTTAGCAGATATTTAGAAAATCACATGATCTTGAGTCATTCTTCAAGTGTTGGTTTAGATAACAGCAGCTTTTAGTTTTACTTTATTCAAAGTCTAGGACTGTCAAATCCCTCAAACACCATGACTCGGAAAAAGCATCTATGTTTCAGGAGCTGCTTCTCCTCAAACAGACTTACCCTCCTTTTATCTCCTCAGGCATGGACTTGGGATGAAGGTGTGTTCTCGTCAGCACCCGTTCCTCCCTTGGATTCTCTTTTCTCTTTGACTCGGGCCCTCTCCTGCCCTTCCATGGACAAGTAAAATTATTAAAGCAGCCGACTTTACCACCTCAGTTCTCTTATCATCCATATTCTTTGATTGAGTTACAGTTCTCATTCTTGTTCTTGTTACCAATAATCTTACATAAGACATTGCACTTGGTTCTATGGCATGCTAGTTGTATGGGAACTGTTGCTGCTTGCCCTACACCTGAATTTGTTCTGGGAAAACCCTTGAGATCTAGTCCAATTGACTTGAAGATGAAAGTGGTGAAGGCAAGCAGATCAAAGTTCAAAATTAGCTTTGGCCAACTTTAGGCTAAACCTAATTGAATATTGGCAGACTTTGAGCTTAAACCCTGCTTTCAATCATTAGGCTTCCAAGGGGGAAATATTTGGGCTTGATGATGTAAAAGTTTAACACAAGCTTTGCTCTTTTCCTGGTAAGGACTCATTTGCGTAGTGATCTCTGGTAGGTGCATAATATGCTCCCCATTCTAGTTAATAAACTAATTTGATTTAACGAACTAAGCAATTATACCCAAAACATAAGGAAAGCAGAGTAAGTCCAAATATTTTTAATTCCTTTTGAAAGAAGGTAACATATTCATTAGCATAAAATATATATTGCAATGTACAACTAACACATTCCACTACTTCAAGAGCAATGGTGAAATGAACCAAAATGTGGGCAGAACACTACATGTAGACACAATAATGTTATAAATTGTTCAAATTAAAAAGAAAAAAGAATTTCTTTTCAAAAGATTTATTTGAAAAGGTGGTTTCTTTTGTAGTTATTTTGATAGTTATTTTTCAAAGGTTGTGTCTTTTGAGAAAATATCTATAAATATGTATTTGAGAGTAAATTATGAACATATCTTTTTCATACTCTTCTTTTTTACTCTCCAAGTGATTGAATTAGACATTCTCTAATTCCTCTTTGAAGATTCTTTATTGTTTGCTCAATACAGATCTTCTAAAGGCTTGTCATATCCACTAAAACTATTTGCATTAAACCCTTAGCAATCTTGTTGAGAAGAGGGAGCAAATATCGTTTTTAGGAAAGTGTTTATACACGTTTCAAGCCTAAATATTTCCTATAGTATTCTTGATCTTGTGTTTGTTATTTATTTCCATAGTATTTTTCATCCTCTTCTTTGTCGTATTTTCCCAACAATCTAAAAACGAAAGTTTGTGAGTTTATACAAATTCATCATAGAGGCCACAAATACCATCAAATTATTAAATCAAGATTTTGTTCGTTTGGATCGTTTTGATGGAACAAATTTTACCCGTTGGCAAGACAAGATGAAGTTCATGTTGACTACTTTGAAGATCTTCTATGTGCTTGATCCAAATCTTTAATCAATTCCTGATCCAACCAACGATGACACCGATGAAGTCAAGGCTGAACAAAAGAAGAGAATTGAAGATGAATTCATGTGTAGAGGACACATTCTCAATGCTCTTTCGGACCGGCTTTATGATCTTTATACGGTGGAACCATCTGCAAAAGCAATTTGGAATGCTTTGGAATTCAAGTATCATACCGAGGAGGAAGGTACAAAGAAAATTTTAATTTCTAAATATTTTGATTACAAGTTTGTAGATGACAAGCCAATCTTGGCACAAGTGCATGAGTTACAAGTGATTGTTAATCAATTGAAGCCTAAAATAATCGAACTTCCTGAACCTTTTCAAGTAGGGGCTATAATAG